>OU343220.1:38542483-38656664 GCA_910596185.1 Chrysanthemum makinoi | reverse complement strand
AGAAAAGAAGATAGAAGATAGAAACATGGGTGAATACCCATGAAATGCTACTGTTTTTGTTAACCGAGTCGCTAGCTTGACTCGACCCAGAATTCATTGGTCCATGGGGGAGCAAGTGGAAGAGAAAATCTCCATCGGACTTCCATTCAAATGGTTTGGATAAACATTGAATGTGTTGAAAGTTCCACTCCGATGAGATATATTCGGCTCAAAAGAATGATGAATGGAGATGCGGGTCGAAAATGAAATCTCATTTCGAATGAGGTAACATCGGGGGGTTGGGTGGGCAAAATTTTAGGCATGAGAACATAGTGTTCGAATTCTTTGCCCACCGCCTTAGAGATCAAAGTACCCGTATTGGGTTCAAAATCAAAGATGAATCCATCATCCGGCGGTTAGCGGGGAAGACGAGGGAATGACGGATCATCGAGAAGCACAGTCTTAGTCACAAATAACTCCATAGAGAAGAGGAGTTCATGGTTAGGTCGAAGAGTTTGAAACATTTGAGTTCTCTTAGAGTGAACTCCTTTGGAAGGTATTATACCGGGTTTAACACTTTATCCTCTGAGAGGCATGAATTGAAAGTGTCAACCACGGTAAAATCCTCAAGAGAAGGGAGTCACTCGGGTTAAAAAAGAATGAAGTACATCTTGATCAACAAGTTCATCAATTGAAACTTTCAAGTTCTTCTCTTTTTTGGGAAAGAATGGATCATCAAAATTTTCCAAAGGATCATCGTTCAGATTATCATTCTTAAATGGAATAGAGTCCGTGAGAGCGAGTTCATCGGAGAACTCCTTCTTATCAATTGAAGGGTCAAGTGCGGATCTCATACAACAAATACTCAAGTTCACGTAAGTCGGCTTCAAAGTCAAAGACTTCATTGTCAATTCCAGGTGGGAGAGGACCAAGGCGAGCGAGTTCATCGGCGAACTCCTCGAGAAGTAAATCAATAGCTGAATCTTCGGGCTCGGGCTTCGAAGGATTTTTAGTCAAAAGCTCAACTTCTTTAATTTCAATTTCTTCCGGAGGGAGTGAAGACAACGGATCTTCATTTTCACTAAGTAATTGTTCAAGACGAACACGGTCTCCCTCGGGTCGATTCATCATCATCAATTCTTGACGGAAAATAATAAGCTTCGATCTCTTCCAAATTCAAGTTACTTCCTCGCGGAGTGAGGGACGGGAAGAGTCGGAAATATTGAGGTCGGAAGTAGGAGTGGGATTGCCACTCGAAGAAGGTTCAACAAGATCGATTCGATTAACCGAATGCGGAGGTGGAACAAGTGGTGTGCTCTTAGAGCTAGCAATTTCCACCACTTCCGTTATGGTCTCCGGTTTCTTGGTAATCGCTTTAAGCTCAACACGTTTACTCGAAGATCTCTTAACCGTAAATCGCGGAAAGACTTTGATCAATCCTAGATGAAGAATTTTGGATATAGGTTGGACGCTTTCAGTACTTCCGCTATTAGTAGGAAGCACCGGGTCCTTTGTTACCTTGGTTTCACGGCTTTCAACTTTATCAATACCACAAATGGTAGGCATAGATTTCAAATCTTGGTTAACATTGAAAGTTACGGCTTCTTTGTTTACCCTCAAAGTGATTTCCCCTTCATCAACATCGATCAATGCACGGCCCGTTTTTAAGAAGCACCTCCCAAGGATGAGGGGCACTCGGGGATCGGCATCGAAATCGACGACAACAAAGTCGGCGGGAAAATGAAATTTTCCTACTTTCACACAGACATCCTCGGCTATACCTAACGGATGAGAATTGTTCAGTCGAAGCTCGAGGATCATACATGTAGGTGTGAGTGGGGGTAACAAAAGCTTTTTCCACACGGAGTGTGGCATCAAGTTAATGCTCGCGCCAAGATCGGCCAAAGCGGAGCATTGAACTAATCCTTGAAAATCACACGGGATGAGGAACTTTCCGGGGTCTCCTAACTTTTCGGGAAGTTTTTAAGGATAACCGCCGAACAATTCTCGTTCAAGGAAGTTTTAGCCAACTCAGAAATTTTTCTTTGTTGCTCAACAAGCTTTTGATCGTAGGGGACCAAACTTGGCAGTAGAAGGAGAGCCTCCGCGAAACTAATCTCGAAGTGCGTATCTTGAAAGATTTGGATAAGTTTTTCCATTTGTTGATTAGTTTTGTCGCGGGCCTTTTGATCATTAAGCCTTAAAGGATAAGGAATTGAAGGCTTAATCTTCGGAACATCGGGCTCCGGAATGGGGATGGACTACCGAAGGTTGGACGTGTGCGGTACTTTGTGGGCTTGTAGAATGCACCTTGTCCTGGTCACCTCGTTTTGTGCTACCTCCCTCTCCGGAGAGGGTGTAGGCATCGAGGGTCCATCATATGTCTTACCACTTCGGGTGGCAATAGAATTCAACTCTCCCTTCGGATTTGGAATCGTATTACCCGGAAGGGTTTTAGAAGTTGAAGCTTGATTCATTTGACACATGATACTATTGAACATATTTTCAATTTTGTTTTGATTTTGATCAATTTTGTTGTTCGTTTTGTTCAACTCATTTTTAACTCATTTCCTTGTTTTGACATTGAAGTTTGGAAATCATTTCTCAAAGTAGTGATTTGGCTTTGCAACCCCTAATTGTAACCTCATTAGACTTAATGTAGTTGGAAAGTTCAATAGAGGGGCCAACGGGGTTTGGTAATTAGGAACTTGATAACCATGATTGAGATTACCCCCTTGGGGAGGGTATTGGTTCATCGGGGCTTGATATGGAACATTTTGCCCTTTCACTTGATTTTGATTGAACCTATTTTGATTGTTAGGTTGAGGAAAATCGGGTGGTCCCATTTGATTAGCAAGGTATCCTTGATTCGGATTAGGATTGTGATTGTGATTAGCAGCTGCCACGGTGGCATTTCTGACGTCACCATCGGTGGCTTGACAATTGTAATACGGATGGGGACCACCGCAAATAACACAAGTTTCGGTAACGGCTTTTACGGGTTCCGTTTTCTGAATTTTTAACTCTTTTATCATGCTATGAATAGCGTCGGTAAGTCCTTCCAATTTTGACTCCACAACGGATGAAGAAGAATTGGTAGTGACTTTAGCAACAACGCTCTGTTTCGGAGGTTGGAACCTTTGATTTGTTCTCGATATCGTTCTAATATCCCCGCATACGACTCAAGATATTACCCCGGCGTCGCGTTAAGCGAATCTTGGTCGGATGGGGTTAAAGCATTGTAGAACGTATCGATCTGATGAAGGTCGGAGAAGCCATGGTGTGGGCATTTTCGTAGAAGTTCTTTGAATCTATCCCATGCTTCATCAAACTCTCGTCGAATCTTTATCGGAAATTGGTTATTTCATTTCTTAACATTGTAGTTTTCGACGGAGGGAAAAATTGGTTAACGAATTTCTTAGAGAGGTCTTCCCATGTCGTGATTGAACGAGGGGGTTCTTTCTCAAGCCAAATTCGGGCTGCCCCCTCGAGGGAAAACGGGAATAACATCAACTTGATCGACTCATGAGGGACGCCCCGAAAGTTAATAGTGGAAGCCACTTGATTAAACCAACGGATATGGGCATGGGGCTCATCCCTATTAAGACCGAAAAAAGGTTTAGATGAAACAAATTGAATCAAATTAGTCTTAAGTTCAAAGTTTTCGGTGTCAATTGGTGGAACGACGATAGCATCACCGTAGCCGTCTACGGGAGCTTGAAGTAACTCCGACATATGGTTAGGGTATCCGCCATTTGGGAATGGGGTCGGGATTAGTACGAATCTCGTGTTGACTATTGGGGGGGACGTCTATTTCGTCTTCGCAGAATTGTGGCGAGTTCAAGAAGAGGGGTAGAAGAATTAGAAGAACGAGTGCGCATGCACTACCAAAAACACTTTCAATTAAAAAAAGACCGAGGCAAAACATGTGAACTTATACCAATAATCCACGTGAAATGATCACTTTTATAAGTAAAATGCACAAAGGAGCGGAGAGACTTAGTAGGTCAGCGCGAAGCGTATTAAAAACCCGTCTCTTTTCAGCCGCAATTTAATGTCGGACCGCCCTTATACCCCCACACAGCTTGTTAAACCGATAGAAGTAAACCAAATCACGAGCGACACAAAGGCAAGTTTTTAATCTTTTGTTCGGGAACTTATAATGATAACACTCAAGTTGAGAATGTTATATTGATTGTGTCTTCTATTTTATTTAAAACAAAAGGGAAAATCTTTTTGTATTTTTATCTTATATATATATATACAAAATAAAAAGGAAAATATTTTTGTGTTTTATAATTTTTCAAAAAGCAATAACTTCACGAGGAAGGTTCTTCAAGTCACTAATCGTCAAACCGTAACGATATTGTCGCAACACAACCTCCCCGGCAGCGGCGCCAAAAATTTGATTCACAATGCCGAAACACGTCAAGTTTACTCACACAAGCTAGCCACTTGTGAATGACTAACCGTAAGAAACTTAAAACGGTTCAGACACTGATCCTCTGATAATGAAGGTTTAAGGGTGGTGTGTATGGATGAAATAGTATGATAATATCAATATCAAAATAAACACGAGAATCGAATCGAAAACCTTTTAGGAAAAAGGTTAGTCAATCAAATCCCGTGAGTGAGATATGTGATACCGGATAAGGATATCCGGGTCATTTCCCAACGAGGTGTGAATTGAGAATTTCGTTTGAGGTTTGTTATTAAAATGGTCGATGTTACGGGTTTTTGTTTTTGATTACGTTTTCTACAAATTAACTAAAGGGAAAGTAATTAAGGCTACGGGAACAAAGTAAATGATTAACTAACTATTACTAAGCATACGTAACAATAAAATTAAGTTATACTAAGTCCTAGAGTGATAATATGCAAAAACGTGAAAACCCGGGCTAATCCCGAGTCTCAAAAAGTGAAAATGATGCAATTTAAGGCCTAAGGATGTGAAACTAATTTTCCTACGTTCTAAACGACTAAAAATAATTTTAGGAAAAAGCAGGGTATTTTTTCGACTTTTAAATTATTTATTATGATTTAAAAACTAATTTAATCTAATTTAATTATAAAAATACTAAACTATTTTAGAAAAATCTGAAATTTTCACAGAAAATACTTGAAGTTATACTTGATTAAAGAAAAATAAAAAGCGTGGTACTGCTTATGAAATAAGCAGTTAAAAAGCCAAATAATCGAATAAACTAAAAACTGTTTTTGTATATAAAAGACTAATAGTGCAAGAATCTAACAATTAAAGACCCTAGGGCAGTTGGTGATTGGTGTGTGTGGTGAGCTGGGTGGCCAGAGATCAAATCCCAGCAATGGATTTTTTTCAAACATTTTTTTTTCAATTTTTCTTTTTGCAACTTGTAAATAAGATGAAAGTGAGACTTTTTTGTAAAAACACTTTTTACCAAACCTTGGAAATAAGCAGTTTGAGACTGCTTATTCACCTCAGTCCCACACTCGACCAAATAAGCAATATTTTGACAGATTTGAAGTACCAAAAAGCTAGGAATTTTGAAATAAGCTATTGAAACATATCAACTAAAAATACTCTAAATAAGCTGGAACTAGGTTACTCTAATGGGAAAATAAGCAGTTATTGTGGAAATCCTAAGTTAAAATGGAAGTAAGCATTAAATGATACTAAGCTAATCTTAAAGGATACAAAGGGTAAATAAGCAACTAACAAGCTAATCATAAGCTATCCTATCCTAAGCTAATCTATATAAGTTCTAAGATATCCTAAATAAGCTAAGGGGAACATGAAATAAGCAATAAAATAAGCTAAATGGTCTGCAGTGCAGGCTGCTGATGTTGAACAGCAACAGTCCTAAAGGGCCTGTTTTGAGCTTATAAATAAGCTATAATAAGCTGTTGGAAAAATAAACAAAAATCACTTATGACTTGACAACCTAGCCTAGATTGAGCATACCAAGTTTCAAATGCTAAAACCTAGTAATAAGCAAATTAAAAATCAACAAGTGGAGCCCTTTGGCCATTATGCTGCTGAACCAGAACAGGTACAAATATGGGTTTGGGACAGATTTTAAATGCAATTTAAGCTAAAGTAAAGCTAATCTAAATGCATATAAACTAAAGATATGTTGAGTTGGGTATGTAGAGACCTAAGGAAAACAGTTATGTGAAGATTTAGACTACCAAAAAGCTGTTTAAAAAGCTCATGAACAGCAGTGAGGACTGCTGTTCTGTGCAGACAGAAAACCTCTCTTTTTTTTTAGAACAAAACTTGTAAACAAATGTTATCTAGGCTAAACAAAACGTACAAACCTACTTAGACCTTATACCACTTTGACTTTGAGAGTCAAAGTGGGTAAAAAAAAACAGTTTAGGACCAAAAATAAGCTAATTCCAAACACCCCTTTATGGGGTGTTAAGTTTTGAAACTGATTTCTAAAACAGATTTTGTATTTTTACTTGTAAAACTTACTTAACACCTTAAAATGGAACTTAGGAATGATAAATAAGGAGAAACAAGCTAATAAGCACTAAAGTGCTTATTAACAAAATGAGCAGTAAGTAAAAATTTGTAAAATAAAAACTTTTTTCTTCATTAATTAAAAACAAATTACAATATAAAAAAAAACAGAAACTAAACTTTTAAAAATAACTAAAACCTAATGCCAAACTTGGCTACAATGTCCTCCATTTATACTAGTTCTAGGAAGGGTCTTCAAATAAGCTTGTGTTTCTTCACAGAGAGAGAATGAGCTTCTTGGACATCTTGTGCTTTCTTAGCTTCAATCATGGCCATCCATCTTGCTTGGGCACCACTTATCCAATTTGAGCCGTCCATTTTAATGAGCTCAAATGTGAGTTGGGGATTGCCAAGTTGGCATACGACCCATGTGGGTGTGGGGCAAGCTTGGGGACATGGTTATCAGTGTTTTGAGAGGGACTGGAGGATGAAGACAAAGGTGAGGAGGCTTGGGTTTTGGCGGGTAAATGAGAAGCAGGGATTGGTTTTTATCAGTTTTGGGACAAGAAAGGAGAAGGGGTTTTAAATGGGTTTGTGTTTCTGGTTTGGGAAATAAGAAGAAAGGGAAATGGGTAATATATTTTTAAAGGGTTTTAATGGGGTGTAAAAAGGTTTTTAATATAAAACTTGTATTTTTGTTTTAAACTTTTTTTTTTTTTTTTTTTGAAAGAAAATACTTTTAATAAAATTGGTGAAAATAAAAATAATTGTTTTTAAATAAAAATAAGGTTTAGGGAATAAAATATGAATTTGGATTTTTGGTGACGGGTGAAATGGTCATTTGGGTCCGGGTGAAGGTAAAATGGAAATTTGGGTTTAGGGTTAGGTTTTTAGTCCGATTCCCCAAGCTCACTCCCAAATATGTATCTCGGCTCTGAAAATGTAGAAAATCCGCTTCCGGCTTCATCTGCAAAGCACGCATTCCAATCCGAGCTCATTTCTGTCCGTTTTGGTCCTGTTTTCGATCCTTTGTACCTGAAATAGATAAAAACACATTCCAAGGATATCTGCAGTATATTTGGTCATATTTCCGTGTTTTTAGACGTTTTTGTGGGCTTAGATGGGTAAAAATGATGAGTGAATAAGCACTCATCATCCGGCATATCCTTTACCAGCGGTGGGTGCAGCATAAGCCCTTGCGGCTTTTTATCTTCTGTTCTGCTGGTTGTGACGGTGATTCCTGTTTTGGTGGTACAGGTCATTGTTGTTGTGGTTTCGATTGTTGTTGTTTCGGTTGTTGTTGTTGAATTGTGATGAGTTGTTGGACTGATGATGGTTGGGGTTCATGTTCCTTCGGTCATCAAACTTCCTTTTGTTTTCATTCGAGCTTTGTGCGGTTCCTAGCTTCATAATCGGCTCCATACGATGATGGGATACAATGACAACTTCTTCTACACTCTTTGGGTTAGAAGCGATGACATCTCCTTCAATACTTCGGGGTAAACCTCAAATCAAACTCTCCAAAAGCTTCTCATTCGTAAGAAACATGTGAGGACACATGGCCCTCAGCTTGTGGAATCTCTTGGAGTATGTCTTGAGATCATTACCCTTAGCAGACAAGTGGTAAAATTCATCCTCCAGCTTCTTTATCTCAGTTCTCGGACAGTACTGTTTCATCAACAGTTGCTTTAGATCGGACAAGAAAATTTTGCAAGCTTCTTGCATTCCGATGGGTTGGGCATAAGCTTTCCACCAAGATAACGCATATTCTAGCAAAGTTCCAGTTGCAAATTTAACCTTGCAATCATCCGTGTCGTCACTTAGAAGAAATAGGTTTTGGATCTCTCAAACCAATGAAGAAGACCAATAGCACCTTCAGTTCCCTTGAAAGAGGTAGGCTTGCAGTTCATGAATCCTTTGTAGCTACATTTGCATGCTACAGGGGACTCACTTTGGTTGGTTTGGGTGTTGGTTTCATTCAAGTTTGCAACTTCAATAACACGTGCTACCGTGGCAACAAGTGCGGCTTCAGCAAGGCGAGCAACCTCGGCTTCATGTGCTGCTTGGGCAACACGTTCAGCTTTAGCTTCTAGAGAAATCTCCGCTTCTCGTGCAATCTCAGCTTCTCTTGCAGCAGCTTCGGCTTCACGTGCTGCTTGGGCAACATGTTCAGCTTCAGCGATGCGCCCGGCTTCAGCTTTAGCAGCATGCTTGGCAATGGCAGCGCTAACACTGTCAGCGACTATCTTTCGGACAGCGGTTGGAGTAATTGTGGATGAGGTAGCTTTTTTCTTGACCATTTTTCTAAAATTACCAAGAGATAAACACCAAAATTTAGAATCATCGATAATAATACAAGTGATTACATATTATTAATATCATAATAGTCAAGGTTACCACTTTAAATCAATTAAATAGTATCGTTATAAACAGGAATAAGTCAATCATAATTTGTCACAACAAAATCATAACATATATAAGAACATAATGATCGGATCAGTTTGCACAACTGATGAAGAATATAAGAATGTAACCATGATAACATAGATAAACATCGATACATAGCATAAGTTCACAACCAAATGTTACAACATTATTATCCTTGTTCCATATTTTTACAACCAAAAGATACAAGCCCTTATACTAATTCCACACATGGTAGGCTTTATGATACAAAGCTATAATAAGGATGATCATGATCTATGTGTCGCCTGGTGCATTCTCCTGATGACGGCGTAACTCTCTGACCAAAGCTGATAAATCCTGGAACTGCTGCTCTCGAGCTCTGTCTCTAGCTTGGAGGTTGTCAAATCTCTGCTCCAAGATGGCGGTACGGGCATGAACAGATGCAAGCTCGTGATGCAAAACTCTCTCTCTCTCGACCAGCTGCGGTCTCTCTTAGAATACTGGCATCCTGGCTGGCAGTCTTAAGTCTCCAAGTCAAGTCAGTGATAGCCTCTCTCGCCTCAACTATCTGGGCGCTCATCATATCAAACACGATGTCCAAAGAGTAGCGACCGACCACGAGGTTTTCAGCCTCCTCTTCCAAACTGTCGATCCTAACCAAAGGTATCTCATCGACGTGTGCCATGATCTCACTCAGATGATCCTCGTGTCTAACAATTCTGGCTGCCAAAAGAGGAATGGAGTGATGCACTGGCTCTCCTGTGACAGGAGGACTCTAGCTGGTGTGGTCATCGAGCTTTCCCAAAGCTCAACAGTACTTGGAGTCCCTTCCTCGGATCTCCAACGGTGAAATACTGGCAACAAAAATGACCAACATCTGGCGTTGACCTTCTTTTTAGGTCCTCGGTGGATGTCAATGTACACGGTCTGCATGTATGGATCAGATGACTCTGGGATAGAACACTCTCTCACACTGATGGACATTGGAGGCTTACTGTGGGTGTCCAAAGGTGACGAAGCCAAAAGTGGTGATGATGTAGGAACTGTGGTGGTTTGATGGAAAAACATAGTAGGTGGTGGCAATGGTGAGGTAGTCATGGTTGGTGTGGTGAGTGTAGCTGGTGGTAGCTGGGCTGATGATGAAGGGATATCTGCTGGTGATACATGAGGCATAGTAAGAGCTTGCACACGCTTCCTAGCCGTATGCTTAAAGATGGAACCTCTGGGATGTAATCTGTAGGGTACACCAAACGGCTCAGGCTCATATGGCTTAAGAACTTTGACTCTTCATCGACGACGACAGATTGGTAATGATAATGATGAAGGAGTGACTAACAAAGCAGAAGCAGTACTCTTTGAGGATCCAGATGTTCCACCATCCGTTGCAACATCCGTTGCAGGTAACCATTGCTTCGACTGCATGTACTGATCATATGTCATAGGTTCAAAAGCTAAGTGCTCTCCAAAATGAGCAGGTATGGCCGGGATAACAGGGGTCGGTGTGACCTCTCCCTCCTTGAAGGGTTCGATCTCATTCGAAGAAGTAATTGGCAGGGCAGGGTTAGGGCTGACAGGCATAGGTACAGTAGAGGACATCACGTATTCCATTTTGGAATCCGGTGATAGGACGACAGGGTGTGAGGCAGACATGGTACTGTAACAACCCATAAAATAGTATTGTAAGTAAAATGCCATAATAATATGATCAACAAGATTTTAGTTAGTCGTGCATAATCTGCCAAGTAAATCTTCATGCCTAACTAAAATGAATGCAATTTACTTATGATCTAGTGATGCATTAATCCTAATGCATAGAGCGGTCACGGAGGGCATAGGGTAATGGTGTAAAATAGTCCCGTTTCAAAAGTGCAATTATAGTCCAAATGTTTTTAGAAAAACTATTTGGTTCTCTATAACCTTGGCCCTGATGCCAATCCGTAACACCCCCAAAGATCATCATGACAGCAAAAGGCTAATCAGGGTGTTACTTGGATGGGGATCACAGTCAATAATCATAGAAAACGACTCAAAAGAGACGTTTTAAGAAAAGTAGTTATCATTCAATGAAAACTCATAATTTGTTACAAAATATTCCAAATTTGTTTCAGATGATTCACCAAAATACTGATCGTGAGTTTGTAAGAAATGATAACATTATGTTTTACACCACAAAATAAAGGTCATGCGTTGCTCGCTCTGTGCCATGAATATGATCTTCAATGATTACCTGAGATAACGTGCTTAAAAAGGTCAAAAAAAATGTTGAGCGAAATCCATAGGTTTATAATAAAGTTGAACACAAGAACATGAACATGATAATTGTAAACTAACAATTCATCATAAAGAAAATCACAGATTATTATGCGCTAAGCTCATGCAACCAATACTCAACTGCATACACCGAATTACTAGTTTACGTAATAGTTTGCCCCAAACGAGGTAATAGCCAATTACCTAATGCAATTCAAATATGGTGCGCCCCGGTTATTTCCTATAACCAAGATGGGGTTGTTACTCCTCCCCATAGTACTATTTACGATATCTGCGTTCACTCGAGGTTACTAATGGTTCATGATACAGGGGTCTTTCTGCTAACTACTTATGCAATTCCAATAATCAAGTAGCGAGCAATTTGTAAAACCTTGTGTTCTAATTTAGAGCATGTATCTCCCTCACGGGGTTTGTAAATAAAAGTAAAAGCGAGGCTATGAACTCACCTTAGTGGAAATGAACAAGCACAATGTGATCAAGTACAATGTTGCGGAGGCTCCAACCCGAAACCTAAGAACGAGATGGAAAGTCTCAGAATATGATAAACATTTGGTTCGTGACCAAAATGATAGAGCATTGAATTATACAATTCAATAGTGCATTATAGTGAGTGCGGATAGTGCTTATTGTTTTAAGTTCAAATACGTGCTACATCGACTTAGTTTGATATTAATCAAAAGTTTACACTTACGCATAAGTGAAACGTTCCCCGTTGTTGATTTATGAACATAACGATGTTATCATGTGTTTAAGTTTATTTATTACCAAGGTGCGTCGATATTTGATAACGATATAATTATTGATACTTATAATTATATATTTGTAAATTTAGTGAAATATCGACATAATAGTACTTTGTATAGACTTTAGGTCGTCAAAATACTCGTTTTTATGAAGTCGTGATAAGTTTATAAGTTTTCTAATTTTTTTCTCAAATTTACACTTTTTACCCTCAAGTTTTAAAATGTACAAGTTTAGTCCCACAACTTTTGAAAATAACACTTTTTACCCAATAATGTTTTATATTCCAAGTTTCCAGTTTTGACAGTTTTGGTCCTTATAATAAACTGTTTTTCTAAAATATTTTCCAAAGCTACATTTTACAAGTTTTGTCCCTTAAGTTCGTTTCTATTTTTATCACAAATCCTTTATTCTATTATTTTAAAACTTGTTTATGATAATTACTATTTGTACCCTGGACTTTCCCATGCATGTGTAATTTGTACAAGGACAACCTTTAACTTTTAAAGACTTACATATTCTACCCTAAGCTTTCCATGCATTCATTATGTCGTATAAAACAAACCTTCGACTTTCGAAAACTTTCACTTTTGACCCAAAAACTTCCCAAGTTGCAAAATTAGTCCAAAAATATATTTTTGATCTACTTAGCTTATATATCTTGTATAAAAACTTATTGTTGTCTTATTTTCCACTTATGAGCATATTCTTATAATAATTGGGTCTGGTTAGAACGTTATTGGGCACTGTTTTGTGCGTCTCTGGCCTTAAGGCCCATTTAATGATTCGTTTGGTTTAAAGAGACACGAGGCATAGGGGGCGGGTTTTAGGATTTCATTAGTTGATTATGATTGTTGCAAACATAATGTAAATCGTTTATATAAGTTTTTGTTTTCCCAAGTAACTCATACGCAACATAGGTTTAAAAAAAGTGGTACGAGGGTTTTGTTTCAACAAAAACGTGTAGCGAACCTTGCACGAGTTATTTTAGTTTTTTGCTCATGTGAAACTTGTTCCTTTAATACGTTAGTGCCTCGTTAACAATATATTATGTATATGTATTCGATTGTTAAAGTGCATGATGACATCTTTACAAGTGATATCAAATGAAAATGAGAGAAAACAAAATGGACATGAGTGAAAAGAGGACTTACAACACTCAAATGAGTGGTGAGGATCTCGAAAGGAAGGTGAACGATCGACTAAGACTCCAATATCACCCTTTGATCCTATACCCAAGCAACTAACCAAAACACTTAGTGTTTTTCCCTTTTCCTTTTTTTTTCACTCCGATATACTACTGTGGACGGGTTGTATTTGAGAGTGAGAGATATGTTGTGAGTTATGTGATTTTTATGAGTCTTGCTAAGTTTTTTAGGATAGTGTTATATAGGAGAACCAAGTATGGCCCTTCTTATATTATATTTGTGTCCCCCACGTTTCCAAGGAAGAAGAAAAGGAGTAGCTTGGGCTTGGAGCATGCTTGTGTTTCAGCGAGACCTTGGGGCACGTTTGTGGTTATGTCAAATCGCAAAGAACACAAATCTTGTGGGCAAAAGGGTCAAATGATGGTCAAGGTGGTCAAGGTAGGATTAGAATATGTTAGGTTGATTAGTTTATTATAAATAGGGTGGCTAAGTTGGCTTTGGTGTCTCCTTTTCACACACACATAAGCAAACTATTGAGAAAAAAGGAGGTAACATTTGGTTTTGTGTCCTTGTGTGTTTGTCTTGTGTTCGACTTGGCCACAGAAGCATAGAAACATAGGATTTGTTCATAAGTATTTATTGGACTAATATTTGTGAAACAAAAGTATTAACAAGGTGGGATGGGTTTGGTTGTTGTGTTTGTTTGGTTCTCGACCGGTCACAGAATGAGGAAACATGGTCATGAATTTGGTGTTTTTACTTGACAAAACAATTGTGATACTCACTTATTATTTAAGGTGCGCTAGGTTGGATTTGGTCACGCTATGGTTGCTCGTTGGGAGGTCACAGAAATAAAAACACAAAAAAATGTTACTAGCCAAATTTTTGTGTACAAGAATATTAGTGCACTTGGGCTTGGGATTTCAACCAGATTAGGCCCAAAGGGTGATTGGGTTGGACTTGTGTGTGGGTCGGATTGCAAACGAGGCCCAAAGGGTGAGAAAGAGGTGAGTTGGGCTTGGGCCCGGTTGGAAATAATAAAAAAAATGTTTATTAAATGTTCTGTTATTTGTATATGTATTCTATATAATTTACTTTTATAAGTTAGTTAACTCATAATACCGGGATAGAGGTAACTTTAATCGGTTCACAACGGTGTAATTTTTGAGCTTATGATTCGTGTGTTTCAATGCATTAGACAAATGCACAAACGGTGACAAGAAAATTTCATGATGTTTTAATTACGTGCTTTATTCATGATTAAGTCGTTAATGACAAATGAAATTTTCTAGGAGCTTACAATTTGGGACTGCTTTTTGAATGTTTTGTCACATTTAGGATATGGATGCGTATAACTTATTTACTATTTGAGATTATTTCAAAAATGTTTATCCTTTACTCCTACGAATATGTCTTTAATGCACAATTTGAGGAGTTGAGGGGAAATGCTGCCGAAATTTTCTCAAATAGTAAATCAGTTATACGCATCTGTATATGAGACGAATCATTCAAATAGTGGGTTAGCATTGCCTTCCATAGTTTCACTAGGTGAACAAAACAACTTGTAATAATTCCACGTTTATATGTGTTTACGTGTTTAATCTTTTGAATGTGTTTACTTAAGTACATATAATAACTGATTGCATCATAAAAATGCAGTTATGATAACTGATAAGAGTCGGACCTTTTTAGAGATTCGTTGTTCAAAGCCATTTTTTGATGGTCTTGTTGTGTTCCTCGAGCATTGCAAGCCGTTATTGAATAGTTACAGAAAGATAAAATGTCCATGTCGTTTGTGTCGTAATGTTGAATGGGTATCTATGACCACTCTTAAAGACCACATAGGCGACTTTGGGTGGGACCCAAGTTATAAACAATGGCGGAATCATGGTGAACCGGATCCTCCGCCATTAGTACATAACACAACAAAACGTCAGATGATGAGTGACATGGGTGTGTGCCTTAATGATATTTTTGATATTCCTCCGATTAATGAAAAAAATGAGCCAACTCAAGTATATATTGGCGAGACAAGTAACGAGCCAACTCAAGCTGCTACATCTCCTCAACGAAACGAGTTTGAAGAGTTGCTTGCCAGTTCCAACTAGGCTCTGTACCCGGCATGTGACTTTATGACTACAGTAGATTTTATGGCAAAGTGATAACATCAAATAGTCTTAAATATTAAGTGTTAATTTCCCCCGATAATGCTCTTATTTTATATCATTTATATAGATTTATGCTTGTTTTCCTATATATTTCACTTTCAGGTAATTTTTACGAGCATTTCAGCTAAAGAGACGCGGATTTGGAGAGTTTACTAAAGATATATGATAGTATAACCATTTTGATAAGGTTACGGCGTAACTCTTCTCTCACATTACTCCGTTTCATTTGCGTGACGCGCAAGGCCAGCTCAGCAGCAGATTACGGCGTAACTGGATTACGCCGTAACACATTAGGTCAAATGATGTTCCATGCCGCTACAAGCTACGCGGTAACTCCTTCCAGTTATTACGGCGTAATCAAGCCAAATTGAAGATACGGCGTAACTCTTTCCATAAGTTACGCCATAACCAGCTTTTCTAGAGCAAAATACAAAGATATTGATGTTACGGCGTAGCTCTCCACTTAAGTTACGCCATAACTAGATCTGGCCTATAAATACCAGCCCTAAATTCTTCATTTCAAATCATTCACTCCACAACACAAAGCAGGGAGCGCGAGTAAGAGGCTAGAGGCAGATCTCAAGGAGCATACGGAGCCATCTCCAAGGGAGAGATCACTCCCTAACGATAAGCATTAGCGATTTATCTTTCTTTTACTTTCAATTTATGTATTTCGATATGTTAAACGTTGAATTCAATATTTTAGTTAATATGATCGGCTAAGCACCTCTGGTGCTAGCCTAGTTATGATTCCTTAATTGTTATGTTTATGTTTACATTGATTCCTTATAATTGTTTCTAGTGTATGCATGCATAGTTTGTTGGTAGCTACCCTTGTTTCGGTAGTATTGAATGGCAGTAGTGTCTAGTTGCTTAGGAGAATTAACCAAATGACCCTAAGTAGGTAGACTGAGTGGGAAGGGTAAGAATTGACTAACTGACGACCCTTCTTCGCTTATGCGAACTGACCAAATGATCACATGTCATTTGGATGAACTTAAGAAGTTAGGGATTAGTGTCTAAGATGCTAGCGCCCGGGCACTCATTATTATGATCTGGCATGTAGTGGTACTTAATGACTTGGCTTAGGGGACTAAAAACAACTGGATTTTCAAGGGTAGTAGCTTGATCTCCGGTGGAAACCTTTGCTGATAGGTTAGGACGAACTGGCCAAATGCTATTCTAGCGACTTAAACCCCCACTTGAAGCAATTGGAAGTAATTAGACGTGAACATAACATGATAGGATGAGTAACTAGGTTAGCACACTTTCTCCATGTTGATCACAACCTCTGCCCTTATTTGCTTTCTTTTATTTTCTTGTTTTATTAGTTAATTAGTCATTTCAATCTTAAATCATATTAAAAACCAGTGACACCTAGACTTAATTAGAATCCGCTCACATAGCTCTTGGGACTACCTCGGTTTTACCGAATACTACACTACACACGACCGAGTAAACTGCCCGTTAGTGCATAGGGTGGAGCATAGGTAAACGAGACAATTATAAATATTAAAACCTGGTCAGTAAAACCTGCATCAAATTTTTGGCGCCGCTGCCTGGGAGTTATAATAAGATTTTCATGAAGTCTTATTTTCATTTTATTTTGAATTTTCTCATTTTCTCACGATCTCTTTTCAAGTTTCAGGTACCATGGAAGTTGTTAACATTGATGACCTCGCTCTAGAGGAATATTTGGCGTTGACAAGAGAAGAACAAGGGCCAGGGCTCGTAAGTCAGGCAATTTGAGCTAATGTCCGATTCGAGATTAAAGAGCAGTTTATGATGGAGGTACGTGCTAACCCTTTCTCTTGAAACAAGGACAAAGATGCGTATGAAAACGTTGAAAATGTCTTGTACATCGCAAGCCTTTTCAACATATCTGGTGTTTCTCATGATGCTGTTATGCCATGAGTATTACCCATGACTCTTACTGGGGCTGCAAGAAGATGGAATGAAATATTCCCATCGGGGCAGTTGATACATGGGCTCTCCTAAAAAAGCACTTCATCCAAAGATATTGTCCTCCTTCGAAGATATCTAATCAGCTAATGGAGATCCATAATTTCAAACAAGATGACGATGAAATGTTGTATCAAGCTTGGGATAGATACAACGATCTCCTCTACAAATGTCCTGCACATGACCTAAACAGCCAGCAAAAGGTCAACATTTTCTACAAAGGAATCAACGTGACTACAAGACAGATGTTGGACTACCAAGGACCAATTCCGAGCATAAATCCTACCCTCGCCATTGAAGCCATCCAAAAAATGACCGATCATTCTAAAAACTGGCACGATGGAGGAAGCAAAAGGAGCTTAGGCGAAAATCTTGATGGAATTGCCGCCATCACTAACAAGCTTGAAAATCTAGGTCGGGATATGCTCAAACTCAGGGAATGTGTTCATGCCATCCAAGTAGGTTGTGAAAGCTGTGGGGGCACATCTCCAAAAAATTGTCCTCTCACTGACGAAGATGGAAAGTTCGAAGAAGTTAAGTATGGTGAAAATCAACCGTTTTATGGGGATAATCGAAACAGTAATGGTTATCATGGAGGACCTCCCGGAAGTTACAACCGCGGGCCTTATGGAGAAAGGAAGCCCAACATTGAAGTGACCATTAGCAAAAATTCTGGAAAACTCAGCCCAAAGACAAAAAGAACAAGATTAATGGCTTAAAGATTTCCCTGAAAACACAAATAGAAGCCTCTCCAACCACGACACAACCTTGAAAAACCTAGAAACAATAGTAGAAAATCTTAGTGAAAAGGTGAAGAAAAATAACACTAAACCGAAAGGGATCAAACCTATGGTGGTGTGCCAGGTCGTTTTTTCTGATGAAGATGAAAAGTTACAAGTTGATTCTTCAAACGGGTCGGATGTTGCTGTGAATTCTGGCAACAGCATGCAGTTACGCCGTAACACTTCTAATGAGTTACGGCGTAACCAGGGGTCAGAGAGCGAACGCAACATAATAGAGGAAAAAGATGCTGATGGTACTGAAGGAAGTCAGTTACGCCGTAACTCAACCCTAGAGTTATGGCGTAACTGGGATACGTGGTCTGACAAGTTTCTCGAGTTAGATGAATCAAGAATGTATATCATTAACGGATGGTCCAATGATGTAAACATGTGCCCTCAATCTCCATCCAAGAGGAAGAATCACTAGTGCAAAGCAATACCAGTGGATAATGGTGATTGGTATAATTTATGGGCTTCGTGCGACCCTCGTAACGAAATTTGCGATGGAGGAGAAGATAAAGAGAGGGCCAAGAATAACAAATACATGTGGTCTACATTTAATGATGAGGAAATATTGGCAAGGCTCTCCATTGAAGAAGAGGAGGAGCCAACTATTAAGCACTGTTGTATTCCCATTATGATCACGGATGACGAGTCCACATGAGCATGGGCTACATGCAATCCTTTCCGTGATTATTGCAACGAGAGTGGTAATATGGAGGGTGAATAATGGACTTGCCCTCATGAGATCGAAAGACATGACGTTAAGTTCGGGGATCTAACCTTTGATAATTGGTATTTGGTACGATTCGGTGATGCCATAATTAATCCAAATCTTCTAGAAAAGCTCAAGCTCGACTATGAAGAACATTGTTTCCAAAAAGGGTCCATCAAAAATGATACCTACTATACAAAGGATCCCTCAAGCAACAGCAATGACAAATTTGCTCAGAAGCATTGGTGTGAGAAGATAACAACCATTGGTGGAGTCGTTTGGGCGTCTTGCAACCCATTTGATGATGAATGCAATGGGGGAAGCATCATTGTGAGAGTTGGGGATGATGATTTCTTATAGACCTCAACCAATGATGAGGAGAGGACTGAATTACCTTGGATTGACAAATTAGGATTTGACGATTGGGTCAAAATCAAATATGGGAAGGTAGATGCTTTAACAAAGGAAAAGATCTGGAAAGGATGTATGAGTGAAAAAGACCCGAACGAAGAAATCCCCAACGATAGGAATGAAGTGATAAATGAAGATACCAAGGATTCGACGGGTAATGAGAAAGAAGAATGTAAACGTGTGCTTGTGGAAGACTTACTTGACGATAAGTGGTTTAAGGGTACTGATTCCGACGATGATGACATCGAGGGGATATTGGATTACCTTGAACTGCAAGGTGAAGATGGGTTCACTAACTCCGATGATGAAGCATATGAGCAAAGAAGGTGCAAATATGAGTTTACGAGATACCACTTGGGGCCAGAAGAAAAGTTTTGCAAAATTCAGAAGATCGAGACAAAGGAATATCTCCGCACCGCTACGAATATTGCTTGGGTCAGACATAATTTGATGAAGGATATGGAGGAAGTTGGCCAAGTCCAAAGGCCACCATAAAGCCGCATGGCTTTAAGTCTAAATTAAATACTCGTTAATAAAGAAAAGTGCTCTTTCAGGAGACAACCCGAATTATCCCTTTTATTTGTTTTATTTCCATTTTTGTTGGGTTTTGTGTTTTTATTTATTTTTGCAGGAATTGGAGGAAGTTTTGCTGCAGCCTGAATGGAACCTGATCTGTCCACAGTTATGGCGTAACCCATTCCTATGGTTACGCTATAACACATCTTTAGCAGCAGTCCTCTCCAGAGCATTACCAATTACGGCGTAATCCCATGCAATGGTTACGCCGTAGCTACACTCTAGTAGCGTCTGCCAGGTTTTGCCATAATTACGGCGTAACTCCTTCTAGGAGTTACGACGTAACTATCCTCTGTATCAATTCTTTCTTTTTAAACACCATAACCTTATATTAGTTTTTAAATGAACTTTGTGGGTATGTTCCCTGTAATCCCTCATGAGACTACACTCGTCCACTTGGGACATCAAGTGGTTTAAAAGGCTTGTTGCATTCGCTAAATGCAACTGTGATTCCTACAAAAGTAAGTTAGGTTTCTTTTCGTTTTTCTTTTTCTTTTTTAGAATTATGCTTGTTGGTAGTGTGATTTCAGGGAATGAAGCGAAGGCCCGATTCTTTTCATGAGCCTTCTTTCTTTTACGGAGCGAATTTCAGGGAAGTTCTCGCTCTAATTCGACTTTCTCTTCACCTTTATTTAACGTTTAGTACAAAAGGGACTTTGTACATTTCAAGTGGGGGGGACGGGAGTATAATTTTTTCTTGAACTTTATTTTGCCCTCGTTTTTCTAGTTTATTTTGAAAAATTATGCCATTTTTAAAATTTTGACAAGTTTTTCTTAACCTAACTAGATTAGACCTTAGCCGAGCACATTATAACCCTTGATATTATATAGTGAGATTAGCCTTATCCATTTCCAAATATTTACCCCAAATCCACCAAATTAATGTGTCCGGTAGCTTGTAAACTTTAGAACTTGGCCTTTGCATCATTTCAAGACCATAGACAGGTATGTTGAGTGTCGCTTAATGTATTTGTTATCATTTAAGAAGCAATATTATAGATTACCCACCCAAACAAACAGCCTTTCCATTGTATCTATCGATTAGTCACCTCGACTTCCTCGACCCCAATTTTAAACCCTTTTGTTGCAGCACTCACCTTTAGTGCAAGATACCCTAGATAACCATCAGCCATTACTTTCATTTTGTGCACCCAAAATATATATTTCGTTACACCCTTACACCTTAGCCTACCATGTAGTCTTAATCTGTAATCTGGAAGTCATTATTTGCCTAAGTTCAAGGTTCAAGTGGAAAGGTTCAGGAATCACGCTTTCGTCAAGGACATATATTTAAAGATCATTGAAGACCCCCCAAATTCTCATATTGTTCATCTCAAGTGGGGGGATGTTATGTTTAGTTATGTTGAAAAAAACTGGTTATTCAAAATATATATATATATATATATATATAATATATATATAGTTGTAGTTATTTGTTTATTGTAAAGTGCGATGTTATAAGCACTATGTTTAAAGCTCATCAAAGACTTAGTATCGAGGAGGCCACCTCGGTCACATTTGAAGAATGAGTTGGCAATTTTCGCGCCAACAGTTGAAGAATAGGTAGTGTGCCCATCACGACGTCTTCTAATGGCACATCTACTTGATATATCATGATCCGGTTTCTTAGCCTTGAAACTTGAACTTTGGATGGACGGTAAGTGGTGATGACTTGGTTATAGGTTTAGACTATTTGCTTGTTATTTTTTACTTTACACCAATTATATCCCTTGTCTTATCCTACCCTTTAGTCGTGAAGCGTGTCTAGGTGATGAAGCGAGCAATCTTTGGTGTCTTGGCCATGGATTTGGTCATGTATCATTGATTTTGTCCACTTCTCCGTGACATGTTAGTAATGATAATTCACCCTTAACCTTTGTCGTGTCTACCCATATTGCCTTCAAGAATTGTTTAGTCCTTAACTTTAGTGGTGGAGATTTGGGTAACCGCCAAGCTTATGATAGAATACTTGCTATGACTGTGCTTTGATTTGATCATCCCGAAATTGACACTTAGAATAGTTTAGAGATTTGAGTGTTTTGTTCCCATTTCTGGAGGTGCTCGGCTTTGTTTTATTCTAGCATAAGGGATTTTTAAACTTATATTTTCCAGGTAATGGGAGATATTGATACGCTTACAACACGCGTTCGGGGTCAAATGAAACTTCCTTTTCTTCGAGCAAGCTTTTCAACCACCTAGGCAGTGAACCTAATCATTGTAGTGTAGTATTAGAGTAAGCCTCGGGATTTATATCGTTCTCTAGGGGAATAGGAATGCTAGTGAGAAGTTACTACTCTAAGGTTGGGGTTGAGGAAGATTATTTTTTATCTTTTTTATATTTTTTAAAAAATTGAAATTACGAATCTCGGGGTATTAGATTTTGGGGGGTTGTTACTTCTACCGATTACTCTACTATCTAATTATCTAAGCTAAGGGGTAGTCTATGTTTAACTGATGTATGCTCGTATGATGATTAAAGATGTGTTTACCTAGATGCTATTACTCCCTAGTTATCTCCTATTGATGGTTGAATTGTCACGTCCTTATTCTTAACGCGTTGTGTCTTCTAAGGTCGTAAGGTATGCTTTCTTCCCTAACTCTTTGAGACTACCTTAAGGTTATTAGCTACGAAATCTCTAGGATTCATAAACTAACTCTAAGGTTATCTATGGATTTTTAGCCTACAACAACTCTAGGTGATTATAAACTAATGTTCACAAAGATTACTCAAGCATTAAAAATGCAACGAATGACCTATCGCAATCCTAGGTCAATTACAATTAAGATAAGAGACAACCAATCAATATTCAATACCTAGTTTTCATAGATCTAAGCAAACACACAAATAAATTAGCCAGACATGGAAAACATGCAAGCGTACACACATACAATTGAATACATAATTGAATCAATGAAGTAAATTACTTATCTTGTTGTAAAATAGGGTATGAGAACCCTAAGAAACTGCCTAAGACAGCTAAAAATCGTTATTAGGTTTTACTCCACAAAACTACCTCTTTAAAAGTCTAAAAATTCGAATTCTATATATAGAGTTACAACATTCGGATCGCCGCCATTTGAGTTTCGTCTTGACCACGTCAACCTTGTGACGGCGTCACCTTATGGTTGTGACTCCGTCGGCTTCATCTTCTGACACCGTCAGGATCTGAATCTAGGCCGTCTTAGTTGTGACGCCTTACTCTTTAAAACCTGACGCCATCGGGTACAAAATAGCAATTTCGCTACTGAGCCGTCACAAATTTGGAGCACATTGCGACGGCGTTGCCTTCTAACTATGACGTCGTCACCTTCAATTCCAGCAGCTTAAGTGTCTTGATTCTTGACTTGGTCATTTTCTTCATATATTCACGCCTTTTCGTCCGAATAAGTGTCATTCCAGCAATTTGCCTTCAAGAGACCTAAAAAGTGAGAATGAACAAAATTAAGCAGTAATGGATATAAAAGTGATCGATTAAGGGCTTAAATGACCCCTCAAAAGTGTACCTTTTAAATCCTTATCAAATATCCCTACACTTGGTATTTGCTTATCCTCAAGCAAATTTGCTTTTGGCCAATTAATTTATAAGTTAGGGGTCATGAAGCATTTTTTAGAACAATTCCAATAAGTATAAGCCCGCAAAGTCATAACGCACGGAAATTACATACTAGCACCTCACAACTGGTGTTTGGATACTCTCATCTCTCGGTGTATATGAAATATATCAATTGGAAATGGAAGATAAACACTCATTAACCGGTCCTAGTACATAGATTACCATAGCTTTGAGACTAGATCAAACCTCCATCGCTTTGGCTAGAGCACCTAGGAAAACCTATCCAAGAAGTATTTTAAAGGGTTGTAATGTTAGGCTTACGGTAGGGAAACAAAGGGTTTGGTTGGATAGGCGATTTAGTGGTGGCAAGTAAAAAATCTTTATGTTACAAGCATGAGAAGAATGGCGTTGCTAAGCCAAGACTCGACACTCTAAACTCTAGATAACTGAAACAGACAAACATAAATTTAAAGATAGATGTAGGATGGTTGCCCGTTTGTTTTTTTTTTTAATTTTTTTACACTCTTTTTTTTCGATTTTTTTTATACACTTTTACTCTATCATCCTCTACGATAACATCAAAATAATAGGGATTTATAGACACATCCCTACAATTTAATTTTTATTACTCTAACACTAAATTGACCCAAATTGAAAAGATCAAAACACTTGGAGTACATTATTACGTAAATAAAGGGAATTTGAATTTAACGTTCCTTCCGTCCCTCACTTCATTAAATTAAACTTTTCCCATGAGTCCCATCGTCCCAAACGTGTACAAAGGATATGACTCGACTTAGCAACTTATGCAAGCGACTAGATAATTGAACTAAGGATTTCGTATGATAACAATAATGCACTAAAAGTGAGTGCATACAAGGTAGGCTAAGGCGATTTGGGTGTACATTTGGGGGAGGATTGTAAACAATGCTCTTCATTGATATTCCGGAAAACCGAAACATCACGAGAACCGCGAAAAGGATAGGCTCAGAGGGGTTAACTAGGGTGTTGATCCCAGTTGAGCAAACGATCTAATATAGAAACTGACTTAAACAAAGACTTATTAAGTATCACGCGGAATTTAATAATTAATCTTAAGAAGAAGAACAATAAACATTCAACACATCAATATTATTATTAATACGAATACTCTAACCAGTATTAGGGTTTTACAACCTTGAAGTGTATCGACCTTAGATATATAACATATGTATATCTAATCTAACCTAGGACCTCCTTTTATAGACCAAGGAGTCCTTTACATAATACAATACCTAACCTACAAGATAAATATCTTTTCCATATTTATCTAATACAGAATACTAAACCGACTATACAAGACTAGCATGTTACAATACATTATCCGTGGTTACACAATACTACTAGCCGCGGTTTGTCTTCAGTAGTGGATCCATTCTTCTGTCAGTGGTTTCATCAACACTGTCCGTGGTTCCAACACTTAGAATAATTCTTGATCCAAGGAACCAAAAACCCAACAATCCTCCCCTAAACTTGATACATTCAAACAGAATTCTCAAGTTTCCTTTAGACTCAAAACATCTGAATTGGAGGATGTAGCCAAACACTTACTAGATTTAAGAATTTTCTCATATTTCAGCAACAAATTGTAAGCTTGACCATCATAGGGCATCAACATCTTTATACCACCAGGCTTCACCATCTGAGCAATTACTTCTGGATACTTATTCAGTTGAGGATAATCACCTTCTACAAGCATATGAATAACTTCTCCAAATACAGTTAAAACATGAACTCCACAAGTTTGATATACAAACCATTCTGTAACTTGTCCATTGCAGAGTCCTTTCCATTCAGGTTCATCATGAGTAGATTCAAACAGAATCTTCAAGTTATGATAAACCATTCTCTCATGATAATCATCTGGTTGCACATTACCAAACTTATTCCTATAAAGCTCCCAAAGATTCAGCAAATCATCTCTATCAAAATACTGAAGCATCTGTGAAAATTTATTATACTCTGAAACTTCATTATTGAGTCTTTGAATTTTCCAGCATCCTTTACTCCCTTTAAGCTCATACTCATAAAAGATAATTTTATTACTATCTTCAAAATCTTTCAATCTTTTAGAACCAGATTCATCCTGAATCTCAGATTTTCTCTTTAGATTACCTTTAATCCACTCTTCATCTTTTTCAGAATTCATTGGACAGAAACTATCATTATTAATCCTCATACACATCAGATAAAGCTCATGAATTCTTTCAAATGAACATTTATTAAGATTATCTGGAATATGCATGCCTGAATTCTTAATAATTTTCATCAGTACATTCCTCATCTGTGCAATTGTAGGAGGTTTCTTTCTTATAACTTGCTTCCTTTCTTTACTAATCCTCCTTGCCCATTCACCCAAAATTCTAGCACTTTCCTCATCATCCAACAATGCCCATTCTTGTGGAGTATACTCATCATGTATTTGATTAGAAGCTTGAAGATAATTTTGTGATTCATACCATTTAGCTAACCATTTCTGACTAGCCTCCTCCTCTTCTTGCTTTTGTTTCATTGCAGCTTTTTCCTCTGCAGCTTGTATACTTCTTGAAAACTCATTATCATAAGCAATCTGTTCTTCTCTACTTTTAAACTTCAACTCTGGTTCTGCAATTCCTTTACCTTTACCAATATCTGGTTTAGCCACCTTCTTCTTCAAAGGTTCACCAATAACTAAACTTTTACCTTTGGATTTGTTTGCAGTAGATTTAAGAGATGAAACAGGTGCAATGATGAGTTTAGAATTAGATGAGGATTTACTTAGATTGATCTGTGTACTTGCAACTTCTTTCTCAACCTCTTTTGATTTGGGTGGTGATACAGAGATGGTAGTAACAATTGTGGAAGTAGTTATGATAGCAGTGGGTATAATTGCCATGTCAGAAACTGCAGCAGTGGTTTCAAAAGTACTAGCCATGGTTGCAGACACACTATCAGTGGTTATGTCTTGCATCACTTCATCTTCTACCACAGTCTTCAAACTTTCAAGAACGGCTTCATTCCCATCTTTATCAAATACTACAAATTGATCTCCTTTATCTCCACTACCTACAACAGTCTCTATATGCTCATCATTAGCCTCCCCTGAATTCATTCCTTCACTTCTCCCCTGTTTGGATACATTCTCCATATTCACAGCTGGAGAGGAGTCCACCTTCTTTTTTATCTTTCTCAAAGACCTCAAAACAGCAACCCCAGGTCTTCTTACTTTCTCCAAAACAAGCATCCTATGCTTCAGCCTCCTAATTTCTTTACCCTGAAACACAGCCAACTCTTGAAGACTTGAGATTGTATCATCCATTTTAGCACATTTAGCCGTCAATTCATTAAAATGTTCAAGAATATCCTCCCCACTTCGACCTGTGTTAACTGGTCCGAAAGGTGGTTCATTGGAAAAGTCATCATGTACCATATTAGGATCCGTCAATTCATGTTCATGTTGCAAACTATCCTCATCACTGCGAGTTGTGTTAACTGCTCCGAGAGGTGAATCCTTGGATATAGTAAACATATCATCAGACCTTGCCTGATCATCTATGCACTCTGTATGAGCCAGTTGGCTAGGGATTCCTCCACCTGTGTTAAGTTCCAAGGAACTCTCCACATTAGGAGTTGCCAAAGGTTGGGTCTTAATGATGTTTCCACTAGCCTGACCAGCATCTAAGCATGAATCAGTAGTGGAAGCCCTTCCAATCATGTCACCTCCACCACCTGTGACAGCCTCATGAGCAACACCACTAGCACTAGCCTGAGGTACCTTAGTGCCCTTCCTCCTCCTAGTCCACACAAAGGGGTTAAAAGTTGTTGCAAGTGTACTAACAGTGGTTTGGGGTATACTAACAGTGGTTTGAGATTCACTATCAGTGGGTTCAGGTATTAAGGATTGGGCTTCAAGACCTTCATCAAACTCAGGAACAGCAGGCAAAGAAATCATATGTGGGAACGAAGGAACATCTCTGATTTGAACATTTGGCTTTTGATTCCTCATATGTGCAAACACCTTAGGAAGCATATAATGTACTTCATATTCTCTAGAATGCTCAATAGGTTCTTCAATTTGACTCTCAACAATCAATTGCACAAACCTAGGATATAAATAATATTTTCCTTTCTTCCTAATGTTCTGCACAAGACCATCATAAATCATCCTAGACCAATTAAACTTCCTCCCCTCAGAAAAACATATAATAGCTGTAGCAATCTTGGAAGGAAAGTCATCAAAACCAGTGGTCTTATTACTCATACACATCAGCAAGGTGTGTATCAAAAACTTCTATTGAGGTGAAAACATACTCTTAAAAAAATTTACCTTATCACCCCTGTGTGTATAGCCTAACCTTTCTAAACCACCAAAAATCTCTGCATCTGAAAGATTAACAACACCATCAGCATCATCAAACTGCAAAACCCTTCTAATGATCTCCTCGTCAACTAAAATTTCATTCTCATCCACAACAGAACTAAAAACCTCTACTCCATCGACCTCCTCAAGCTTAGCATTCCCCCAGAACTGATGTATGTAGGCTTTAAGGATGGTTGGTGTAATAGTTAAGGCAAAGTAAATAGGACTGTGAATAAGGAAATCAATCATTTGATGAAAACCTTCAGATCTATTGTTTTTGACCAGGTTAGCAACAAGGTTATGGGTTTGGGAGTACTGGTTCGCCATTGTGATTGATGATGTAAGTGTTGTAGGATTTGTGAATTAAGCAAAGTAAAGTGATTAGGGTTTATGGAGAGCGCCAAGTTGAAGTGGTTTGAAGATCAATTAAATGATCTGTCCGTGATTTGGGGAGAAATAATGTGTTGTTAGCAAATGTACCAAACAGCCCCTGAAGTATCCAAAAAACAGCAACATGCTAGCAGTGGTTTTACAGCCTCTATCCGTGGTTTGAAAAACACTGGCAGTGGATACAGAATTGCACTCCAACCAGTTGACCATTAGATATAGCAAGCAAATCTGTGTCAAAATTAGTGATATCACACAAAAATATGAAGGATGACACAATTTTTTTTAACCACTAGTAGCTATCAACAGTGCAAGCTCCAATGTACACAAACCTTCATACCTGCACATCACCAACATAAACCAAACACAGAGAAGAGAGTTAATGTTAGCAGTGGTTAGAAAAAGGTAGAAGTGGTTCCATAGACTTATCAGTGGTTAGCCAAAGTGCTAATATCTAAGTCAATATGGTCAACTTCCGGTATTAATATATTTCCAAAATCCAATAACCTTATTAACTCCTCAACCAACTTAACCTTCCTCTCATTTATTCACTAATACCATTCTCTTGCCTATAAAATAATCCCAACACCCAAATAATACACATATCAATCAATTCAAAACCCTAATTTCTCAAAAATCACAATCAACAACAAGCATCATGTGGAATCAACCAGAAGTCATTGATCTAACATCCTCCTCCTCCTCATCATCATCATCATCATCAAGTGATGATTCTAACCCATGGCGTCTAATATAGAAACTGACTTAAACAAAGACTTATTAAGTATCACGCGGAATTTAATACTTAATCTTAAGAAGAAGAACAATAAATATTCAACACCTCAATATTATTATTAATATGAATACTCTAACCAGTATTAGGGTTTTACAACCTTGAAGTGTATAGACCTTAGAGATAAAACATACGTATATCTAATCTAACCTAGGACCTCCTTTTATAGACCAAGGAGTCCTTTACATAATACAATACGTAACCTACAAGATAAATATCTTTTCCATATTTATCTAATACAGAATACTAAACGGACTATACAAGACTAGCAGTGGTTACAATACATTATCCGTGGTTACACAATACTACTAGCCGCGGTTTGTCTTCAGCAGTGGATCCATTCCTCTGTCAGTGGTTTCATCAACACTGTCCGTGGTTCCAACACTTAGAATAATTCTTGATCCAAGGAACCAAAAACCCAACATAGGGGCATCGTGTACTAAAGATGAGTACAACGCAAGGGTGTGGGGGAATTACTCAACCAAGGTGGAAGAAGTAATTATCTTACAGGTATCAAACAAGGGTTATCCTAATGCCTCTTATCATTTAGTTATTCCTAACTACACAAGTGTAGTCTCACTAGCAATCTCGGAATGCATCACAAAACAAGTTCTAGAATCTATTATACTACCAGTACACTCTCGAAGCATCAAAGATGAATGCTTTAATTCCTATAAATCTAAGGGCGATCCTCTCATTTTTGGTGGAATTTAAGTGGTAAAGGGTTTTGTGCTAGTCTTATAACTTCCTATCCATGAGACGTGTTAGGTCACCATATTATCACAACAATATGTATTTCTAGAGAGAGAAAGTTTTAGTGAGAGAAATTGGAAGGAACTAATGAATGATTAATGAAAATGATAATTGCAATTAGAACCAACACCCTCTCCCTTCAAAGGAGGGGGTATTTATAGTGTTTTCATAAGTAGGGGTGTTTCCCCTTGGTTCTAGAAGAACCTTCTATCACAGCTCATGGGCTTACTACATGAGCTGTGAAATCAATTACAAACATTTATAAACCATATTTATTAACGACCTATTACAAATGAAATGAACTACACTTGATAATTAAAACATGTTCCTAACAATCTCCCCTAAGGGTTGGTCATCATTTGTTGTCTTGCTTAGGTCGTTTGACGTCTTGAACTTCTTTGGCGTTCATGGCTTGTGACGTCTTTGATTCTTTGCATCTTTGTTCTTTGTTCTTGTTGTTGTGATCAGTTGTGAAATCTGCCTTTTATCAACATCTTTGTTGTTAGTGATGAAGGTCATTTCCAGCATGCTCATACTTCTGGTGAAGTTTGTGATTCATATATTTGAAGCTCTCATTCTTTAACTTTGATCTTTATCTTATAACTTTGCAGATTCTTTGACTTTGATGTAGAATCTTTCGAAATTTTCTTTTGCTTTTTGAGAGAACTTCAATTAGTGTTGATGTTGGTATGAGCATGTGAAGAGTCTGCATGATCTTTTCCACCCGTGAGCATCCATAAGAAGAAAACATAAAACATGGGTTAGAAATAATCCAGCACTTACAAGTTTGAACTTCGAGAGTGTTAACAGCATAGTGTGAAAACACATCTCTAATTCTCACAAAGGTCTGTTCTGAACTGGAGTCTCATAAGTGAGATAACGCGATGTACCGAAATACACCTACAGTTCAGATGAGTCGCTGAGGTACACCGAAGCATCACCCCACGACTGTAGACCGTTTGAGACACACTAAGAGTAACCCACAAGGAGTTACCGAAGTGACCTGCTGTCAGGGCTGTTTGATGTTGACCCTGGCAGGAATTTCCATTCAATCACTGAGGATCACACTTGTGAATCCCCTCATAAATGTTCTGGCAGATTGCTAAGATCTGCGTAGGACTCTGGAAAAGTGTCACTTGTGTCCTTATTGTTTGAACAACAAGTGATGAAATATTTAAGTGTTCCTAAGAGATCTTTTGATGAATCTCATGGCTCTAGACTCGATTAGTGCGCTTTGATTTTCCTAAACGGAGACTAGGGAGAGGGTCTCCTTCTTCAATACCAACAATCTCTAAGAGAGAGTCAATAGATTACGTAGGGTTCCCTGTGAGAATGAAACAAGCTCTTTTGAGAGAACTTGAGTGGCTTAGAAGGTTTAGTGCATTGCTTCACTGGGTCCATGACGACTTTGTCTTCAATACCGGTGTCATCTTGTGACAACCAGTAGCATATGAATTGAACCCGGTGCCTGCCCTAAGTTGAATAATTTGGAGGGCTATTTCTTTTCACCCTTTTTCTTTAACTTTTCTTTTTAATTCTTCAACTCCTTCTTTCTCCGATTCTCATTTTCTCCTTTTTCAATCATACCTAAGGACTTCCAAATACTAACTATTTGTGGTGTCCTTGGGTAGATCCCTCCGGTTCTGGCGGATCATACGACGTTTATTCCTAAACTTAGTCACCTTTTAACTCTATGACTATCCTAGGTTGCCATAAAAACCTTTTCTTGAAAATCTCTCAAGATGTTTATGATGAAAAACATGTTTTGGTAACACCTTGAGAGTTTTTGGTTTTTCAGAAATACTCCCCCTCCACATGTGCTTATGAGTTTTGACTGAAATCTGCACAGTGAGGATAGAGCTCGCACTTTTGAATTGATCGACCCTTGATAGACACTTCCCCGCGAGACACGGTTACGTTGTATAGTTAAAGAGTTCCATTATCAGCTTTTAGGTGACAACTAGCTCTAATAACTACCTTGAAGATGTAAACTCTCCTTGAAAAGGAGGTTAGACCCGTCAAAGTTCATGTCAATCAAGAGTGTCTCGGATTGGTACATTCTACTAAGATAAGTCTTGAGAGACAAATCTTTTTGATTACTGACATTCAAAGATCGTCAATTCATTGGTGATATCTGAGTCGAGCACGATATGAGATTTCATAACTTCCTGATCAACAATTTTAATCACATTTATCCCCCTCAAAAATAGCATATGAATGTTGTTTTTGAAAACATGTTGATTAAAATATGCTTTTTGAGGTGTTTGAAATTCCTTTGGGAAGAAACGGATTTCAAGAACATTTGATTTTGAACAAAGATTTTGCGTTGCAAACAGTTAAGAAGCTTTCACTCCTTTAATTTAGGATTGAGGCACTGAAACGTACCACAGGGTCCTTTCGTGGAATCAGATTTTGTTTTCGTTGAACAAAAGTACTCCCCCTCAAATATGGAAGTATATTCGAGAGATAGCCTTCTTGAGTCGAATTCGAAACAGTTTATTACAATTTGTAAAAAACATATTATCAGATTTGTTGTGCTTGTGAAAATTCGAGCTCAAGGTTTAACTTAAAAACATAATCAATTAATATAAGCATACGAATGAAAGTAAAGAGTTAGAGTTATTACAGACACATGTTTAAATGTTCCAGTAATGTTCCAAAAACTATCTAACTGCAGTACTTCATTCAGGACGATGAAACGTCAAGATATTTGGAACCCTTGCTCTTCCTCCAACATAGCCTTCAAGTCGTCTCATTTGAACTCGAAACTTGAGTCGTGAATCTATTTTCTTGACAAACTTTTCAGCTTGCTTAACATCGCTTCTCTTCCATGTCATGTTCCGCAACCAACGTTGTTTTCTGCCCGCTTTCAGATCTTCAAGAATGTTGACAAGCTCAGCCTTTACCTGTGTCAACGTATCATCACTGAACTTGTGAATTTCTTCGTATCCCATGAATTTGACGATGTTGTTCCTGATGAAGTGTAATCCAAAAGGTGTTGTGGTGAATTTATACAGTTTTTGGCCATAAATGCCGGGTGGTTGGAAATCAGGTTTTGTAAGATTCAGACGTTTCTGATAACTTTCAACGCCAAGATGAAGATCTTCAACTCTTGACTTAATGACAAGACTGCGGATAAAAATGAGGATTGAGTTGAAGATATCATATTGTAAGCTACCAGGAAGATGCTCAAACTTTCCTATAATTTTGAGAAGATACATATCTTCAATATCGTTGAGATTCAGAAACCTGTAGTCAGCTTCGTTGAAGGTGTACTCGTTGTCGTCAGCTCTGCGAACCTTGATGTTAGTCAAAAAATTGTACCCGTATTTATCCATAATCTCTGCACTTTTAATGGACAAGATCCAGTGGTTATAACACACTTTGTGTTTAGAGGTGAATGTGAGCCGCCATTTGTAAAACCATTTACGCATATTAGGCCAGTGGAAGATGCCAAGTTCTGCCTCATCATTATATGTAACAACCAAAGAACTAAACAATTCAGCAACTTCTTCCTCCATTCCCTCTTGAGTGTAAACCGCAACATGGAACTTAGACAATGATGTTGCATACCGTTTCTCTGGATCTGTGTTTCCATACATCAGGTATTCTAAATCATGATTAAAGAAATATGGTGTGGGTACCTTAGGATTATGAGTATGACCCATGAGTGGTAAAGGTTGAGAATAGTCTTGAAACTTGAACGTTTTGGGAGCACTGGAGGGCAGCGAAACATCCCAAGTAATGTTCTCATACATTGCTCTTGAAACTTCCTCAAGATTGTATTCAAATTGAAGCCTTGAAGTGGTGGAAGTCTTAAATCGTGTAAACCCTGCTCGGCGAATGGTGGCAATGTGAGACAATTGAACTTTCTGCACCTTCATGATCTTTTTCAAATTCTTTGTGAAACCCACAATGGAAGCTTCATTGGGAAGGTTATCTTCTGGATGAGCATTAACCATATCTTCAAACCAGTCAAACTGAGTCGTGGAAGAGTCAATCCAATCTAGGGCATCATCTTGTTGCATGTTCAATGGTGGCTGGGATATGACTTGAGAGACAGTCTGTTGTGGAGGTTGATTGGAAGATTGTGGTTGAATTTCATCTTCAGGTGGAATATCATGAGAAGTGGTTTGAAAAACTAAAGATGACGTGCAGCTGAATTTGGAACGTTTGTCGCGTGGACGTGACTCATCATCTTTATCATCGGGTCTGCGTTACGAGGCGGCGATATCTTTGCACGATGCAGATGCACTCTTCTTATCAGCACTCTTAATGGATTTGAGTAGAGCGTCTCGAAGTTCCACTTCTTCATCATCATCAATTATCTTCTCAAGAAGTTGACTTTTGAGATCAACGACAGGTAACTTTGAAGGTTTTGTTTCAAGGGTTATCGGGTGTGTTTGAAGATGAGTGGCTACAACACCTTGAAGCTTGTTTTTAACATATGTGCGTAATGCCGATGGTAGAACTTCATTAATGCAACTCTTTACCTCTGTAGGAAGAACCTGTTTAAGGATTTCCTCAATCTGCTCGGGTAATGGAAACTTCTGAATCTGTTGATGTTGTTCTTGAAGTTGCTTTTGTTGTGTCTGAACTTGGTTTTGAAGAGAAGTAAGCTGTTCTTGAATGACTTGAAATTTATATTTTTCAGTTGCGTCAGACGTTGGTCGAGAAGGGAGCATGATCTTAAAGGTGGTTTTGGAAGGAACATTCGTCTTTGACTGTTGATCTGAGGATGCTGGAGGTGGTTGGGTTAGTGATGTTGGAAGACGAGCGTCACTTTCCAGATGTGGTTTAGCAACAAAAACATCATTAAAGTCATCATTGTTGACAGATTCTTCATTATCAGAACGAATGAATTGAGCAGATTCATCTTTGGATGAAGAGAGGGTGGCAGAAACTGAGTTATCCGATTCGGAAGATTCTGATTCATTCATAGGTTGTTGAAGTTGTTCAGAAATCACCTTAGAACCTGATCCTTCACCCTTCTTCTGCAACCTTTCAAGATCAGCTTGGTGATGACGTTTGGTGATAACCAAGGTTTTCTTCAGGATTGCTTGTTCTTCTTTGTGAGTGCGAGGAGATTGAAGTAGTTGAGTTTGACTACTGATGGTTTTACCACTTTGTCTGGTAGCTGTATCTTGTTTCACCTGGATAAGTCTTTGAGTTTCTGCAGGGTTATCATCTTCGTCGTGATGACTAACTTGTTCTTCTTCAGCAACATGTTCTGTTTTGGACAAATCTTCATCAAGCAACGAGGTTTTCTTGTGTTTTGCAGTGGATCTCCTTCCTCGACCTTTAGGTTTTTCAGAAATAATCCCAACTGTTCCTGCTTTTTCTGCTTGATCATAGTCCATGTAAGCGGTCGTCTGCTTGATGCCATCATTCAAGAGACAGTCAGGAATTCTTAAGCCTTTGTTTGTTGTGCTAGTGCTTTGAATTTTAACAGTTTTAAGCACATGATCCATTTTACTAGTATGATACTTATCACCGCTTGCCATGCGTTTTTCGATGGTTGGATCTGCTTTCATGAAGTATTCAATAAGAAGCTTGGTGTAACGAGCAAACGGAATTTTATACCCTGGCTTATTGCTAAACTGCCGTGCTTGATAGATCATATCATTCCAAATTAGCTGTGCATAATCAAGATGTTGTGTATTAATGACACCCCAAAAGATTTGAAGAAGTTCCAAGCGTGGGTGTTCATGGCCGGTTGCCTTTCCTGTAACACAATGACTGAGTATGGTATACAAAGATAACCATGGTTAAGGAATGAATTTCCGGTTTACATCAGAACTCTTTGACAGCGGTTGAGAAGACACATCATAACCCATTTTTCTAAGAGATGCTGCAATTTGTGAGAACGATGGAGATGGTATGAACGAATTGTAAGTCTTTGTTTCTTCAAGAGGAAGATGAAGAACATGACGAAGAATGCTGACATCAAATTCGATTGGTGTTCTGTCAATCTGGACTGTCATGAGGTTGGAATCGGTATTTATCTTGAGTGAATGCCAGAATTGGTTTAAGTAGATCTCAGGGACACTTGCAAATAAAGTCAGAAGATGCCGACAGAAGTGCCACTTAAGAATTTCCACTATTATCTGACATGTGGGATGACAAAGAAGTTGTTCGAGATCAATTCGAGAGTTTGAAAGCCCAATATTGCGTTCATCTTCAATGGGATACATGTCTCTTCTTGTGAGAGATCCTTGAGACATATTTAGACCTGAAACAAATCATTTACCTAGATATCCAAGGATTTGTAATGACATGTTAGAGGAATAACTCATATGATCCTAACATACAAACTATGCAAACTCACAAAAGCATTTATTTGTGAAACTCTCAAATTTAACTAAGTCATACTCGCTAAGACTCAATAGAAACACACAAGAAACAGCAAATTCTTAGAGAGTAACAAGCGTACAAACTCGCCAAAATTTTATTAGGGGAATCCTAAATGCTCTTAGACTCTAGTATGAAACCTTAAATGCACAACATGTCCTTAAACCAATGACAAACTCGTAAACAATCATAGAGCAGGTCGAAACTCGTCATCATTCAACAACCAGCAAGAAACTCGCAATTATTCAGACATGTTGACAAACTCGCTAGCATTACTTGTGTGAAAGACAAACTCGCCAACACCCAAACAAACTCGCCAAAATCTAAACCTTATAGAAACTCGCCAAGATTCATGTCGAGAAGGCAAACTCGCCAAATTCTAAACCTAAGAAAAATTCGCCAAACTTTACACCTAATAGAAACTAGCAAAGATTCATGTTTAGGAGCTAAACTCGCCAAACACTAATCATAAGAGAAAACTTGCCAAACATAAGAGAAAACTCGCCACACGTTAATCATAAACAAACACGCAAGAACTTATTTAAATCATGGCAAACTCGCCAATTATTATTCCTCAAAAAAAAACTCGCCAAAATGCATAACATGACAAAACTAGCAAACTCGCCAACCTTATGAGTCTAAGATAAATAACTCGCCAAATGTTAAACCTAAAAGAAAAAACTCACAATTATTCAATAAGCAAGGCAAACTCGCCAATATTCAATAAATATGGCAAACTCGCCAATATTCAAACAAATCTATGGCAAACTCGCCAATCTTCAAACAAATCTATGGCAAACTCGCCAAAATTCATAACTTCATATCAAACTTGCAATCAAAACATAGACGAAATACGATTTTTCCAGCAATTAACACAAAATTCAACCAAGATATCTAGATTAACACAAGCATAGACGAAAACTTAAACAAAAACATGATCTTATGATGCGAGATATGAGTACAAAATTCATGAAAAACTAAACCCTAAGGCTCGTTATTTTTCAGATTTGCAGAAACATACGAGTTATAAACATCCTATATATCTAGATTCGTATATTGCGCAAAGATTCTAAAAAAAAACTTACAATCGATTTGGAAGTGAAAAAAACGTGAGATATAGAACGAATCAAGGATGCAGCAGCAGGTTTTGTTTGTGATGTTGAGAATAGTTTTTTTTTTTCTTTTTTTAAGAATGAATAAATCTAAGGTTATATAGGGAGAAGAATGAAAAAGTGACACATTTAGTCCCCAGTGTATTAAAAACGTTTATTAAGTTGTTTTTTTTTGTTTTTTTTTTTTATATATATTTAAAAGATGAAAAAGAAAATCTTTTTGAGTTTTGTATAGATTTTATATTTTTGTATTTTGATTTTGAAATATGTATTTACAAAGAAATATTTTTGGTGTTTGACGTTTTAAGAATGTTTGATTAAATTTTCCAGATTTTCTTGAGTCAAACACCGCATACCAATTTGATGGACAAGCTCAGTAAACCTTGCGGGTGGCAAGGCTTTGGTGAACAAATCCGCCAATTGATATTGAGTACCGACAAAGTATAATTCAATTGTACCCTTTTCAACATGCTCTTTGATGAAATGATATCGGAGAGCAATATGCTTTGACTTGGAATGCTGAACCGTGTTGCAGGAGATTGCAATGGCACTCTTGGAGTCACAATACATTGGAATCTTGTCGAATACAAAACCGTAGTCCATCAGTTGTGATCTCATCCAAATTATCTGAGCACAACATGCTGACATGGCAACGTATTCTTCTTCTGTTGATGACATAGATGTACAGTTTGTTTCTTTGACCGCCAAGACACAAGTTTATCTCCGAGAAATTGAACGCCACCAGATGTACTTTTGCGTGTATCTAAACACCCCTGCGGATCAGCATCTGAAAAAGCTATTAGTGCAAAACCATAATCCTTCGGATACCAGATTCCCAAGTGAATGGTTCCCTTTACGTAGCAAAGGATTCTTTTAGCCTCATTGAGGTGTCTTTCAGTTGGTCTTGACCGATAACGGGAGCAAAGATATACAGCAAATACAATGTCAGGTCTGCTGGCTGTTAGATACATGAGAGACCCAATAATACTTTGGTATTTTGTAGGGTCAATAATTTTCCCATGTAAATCAACATCCAGCTTTGGTGAGGTTGCAGACATAGGTGTGTTATAAGTATCACAACTGGTCATTCCATGTTTCTTCAAGATTTCAAGAGCATATTTGGACTGATTTAAAAATATGCCACGAGGAGATTGATGAACCTGAAGTCCTAAGAAGAACTTTAGTTCACCCATCATGGACATTTCAAAATTTTGTTTCATTAATTTTGCAAAAGCGTTTGAATACTTTTTATGCGTTTGAATACTTTTTGGTGCAAACGATTCTTCATAATCGATTCCTTCTTCTTGAGAATACCCTTTAGCCACAAGACGAGATTTGTTGCGAATAACATTGCCTTCAGCATCCAGTTTGTTTTTCTAGATCTACTTGAGTCCAATGACATAAATCCCATCTGGTCTTGGAACAAGTTCCCAGACTTCGAGACGTTTGAACTGATTTAACTCTTCTTGCATTGATTCAATCCAATTGTCATATGTCATAGCTTCTTTGATGTTTCGTGGTTCATCTTGACAAACAGTGAGTGCATAAACACAAGTTTCAGCATCAGTATGAAGTCGTTGTCTTGTCATAACTGGGTTAGAAGGATCGCCAATCACATTTACTAAGGGATGATCTTTTGTCCATTTATGTGTCGAAGGGTGATAATTGAATGTTGCATGCATATTAGACGGTTCCAAATTGCATGAAGACGACTCGCCAATGTCTGGAATGGTTGGAGCCAGAGCAAATGGATTGAAGAAAGCATTTCCGTCATAATCTGCGGGTGCGGGTACTTCTTGAGTTTGTGATTCATCAGCTGTGTCAGTGTTGGATGCAATGTGTTCTTCTGTTGATTGAGAATCATTCAGTGGTGCATCTGGTGCAACGGTTGTAGTTGTTGGAGCAGGTGTATCGGGTATTAGATTATGATCAGGGTGTGCAGCGGAAACATTCGATACATCTGGAGCACTACTTTCGGGAATCTCATCAAACAGAGGAGCAAACAAAGTTTCCAATTGTTGACGAGTGAATTCCATGGGTGGAACAGCTGATGAAGAAGGAAAGTTTAGACGGTTGGATGCGGGTCCTAAGCGATTTTGCTCAGAAGCCATTGCTGAAGTGCGGGTCCAAAACTGAATTATTCTGAAGCCATTCCTGTTGTACCTGTATAGAAAGTAGGACGGGAGAGATAGAGACAGACATGGATCCCCAAGTGTAACTGGGTTCCAGATGTTAGAAGCATAAAGTTGCAGTGTCAATTATCTTCTTGACACCTGAACACACTGTTTTGTTGCAAATGTTTAATATCTTTCCTGTAGGAATCCACCTAAGACCAACAGTTTTTAAAATTCTACCCGTGGGTATCCACCTAAGATTAGATCTAGGAAATGCTGAAACTTCTTTTGGAAAGAGTCTTTGTCCTATATTGATCCACCTATTAGGTTTCCGAAGTTTGTTTCTCTGTTCAACGGGTCTATTTCGAATCGTCTGTTGACTACACTTAGGTCTGTTCTGCAATACACTAGAAGGCATCACACGAGGTCGTGAACCTAAGATTCCATCCTTTTGAAGTAGTGCCCTTTTTCTATCCTTTTCTATATCATAGTTCTTGTACGCGTCATTTGAATCATATGAATTTATAATTTTAATGCTCGGTTTAGACACAGTGTTCAAACTAATCCTAGACGGGCCAGTTGCAGCTACATGTTGAGGTTTAACAGAAACAGGTTTAACATAAATAGAAGCATTTTTCTCAGGCCAGGAATGTGGAGTGACTGGATTTGACAAATGATTATTCTCAACAACTTGGGAGGCAAACTGTGGTTTTGAAGATTTTGATCGTTCAGATTTAAAAGCAGTTGGTTGTCTAACTACTGATTGGTTTCTGATTGGTTGTAATGATGATTTCCCCAAGATTGTTGGTTTTGTAAATTTAGTATCCACACTCTTGCCAATTAATCTTCTCAATTTGTTTTGTAAAGCAACATGCGCAAGCCCCTTTACCTGAATTTGAGCCTTTAGATGCTCATTTTCTTTTACTAATGTATCCACACGATTACTTTGCATTTTAACTTCAAGGGATTTGCAATGTGCCTCTAGTTTTGAAAAATGTAGGATCGTGAATATTATGTTGTTTGATGATTCGGGTGGTCTAGGATTGTGATTAAACAAGAAAGCCATTTTAAATAGATGAAGAGTTGAGAGGAGGTTCAAGAGAGTTGCTTAAGAAAATTAAAGGTTTATTCAAAGAGCACACCCCTTCCATGGATGGAAGGGTATTTATACTTACAAACAATACGCCCTCCTAACGGACTGTGGATCGTACAAGGTAAAGACCCGCCCTTCCTCCACGGTGTTACACTACGCTAAACTAGGCTAATAACTAACTAATAAAACAGTAAATAAAGTAACTAACTAGTCTACTAGCTAACTTAAGCTAGATAACACTTGGGGTGACCGACTCTTTACTATGGAATTTTCTAATTCCTAACAATCTCCCCCTAAGGGAGGCCACCCCATGTTTTACATTTAGAATCCTAGTATTCTATTCCTGACTTTGTTCTTGAGCTCGTAGACTTCAATTCTTCAATTCCGCAATCTTTGTGCTTAAGTAGTGCAACTTCAAAGTCCGAATGCTTTGTACTTTTAAGTGGAACGATCCACATATTTGATGATCTTCGAGCTTTTGAGATCATCACCACAAGAAATCTCTGGATCACTCTTTGTTGTGTTGCCATCATGTGAAGTTGTGACTTTCGGACCGACATGCTCACACTTTGAATCATGACATCTTTCCATCAGAGTAGCGGAAGCCTTACCGTTCATGATATTTGCAGTGAAAGCGTAATATAGTATCAAATATCGAGATGTTATGTAGATATGCACAAGTCATGATTTCTTCAATTAAGTGTGGATGCTGTGAGCATGCTGCTTTGGATTGACTCCTCACTGATCACCGCAACCGCCCAAATGTACCGCGCAAATGCTAGTTAATAAAACACACTAAAGTGTCTTTGATCACTTTCGCTGAATTGAGGTACACGCCCACGGTTCCCGTTGATCAAGATTAAGTACCGCCTCTGTGATCGTAGGATTCCTAAGAATCTCCTTGACAGGGTTTCGCAGCTGCTCTAGCCGTTCTCAAACCGAACGTCTCAAAGAAGACAACACGGAGTGAGTGAACCAGCTAATTGAGATTCACTGATTGATGAAAAATGATTTGAAAACAATCGCGTATTGCTTAGAATAAAGAGTTTTGCAATACGACGAAGGTTTTATGAGAAATATCAATTTTCAATCAAAATACTTTTTGTATTTAAAAGAGTACACATTTGACGTGCTAGAGAAAAGAAGAATTTAGCACATCGAACGGTTTTTCCAAAAGTATTTTTCAATCGAGATACTTTTGAATTTGAAATGAATACACATTCGACGTGCTAGAGAAAAGAAGGTTTGCACATCAAATGGTTTTTCCAAAAGTATTCGTCAATTCCATTCCTGGACCAAGGTTGATTCAATAATGAATCGCCCCATCGTTTCTATCCAGTTGTCACAAGCTTGATCTTACGAGAAGATCTCACATGTCACCCACCAAGAGCTTGTTTGATGTTGGCTCTAGAAGGATTTCCATCTTCATCGTGAATATTTTTTACATATCACTCAGATGTTCTGGCAATACCACAAGATAATGCGTAGGACTCTTAAGATAAATTCTTACTTTCCACATTGCGTGAAACAGCAAGTCTTCAAGTATAGTGTCCTAATGAGATATTGTGGATGATCTCTTGGCTCTAGACTCAATCGTGCACATTTTGTTTCCTATGCCGGAGACTAGGGAGAGGGTCTCCTTCTTCAATACCAACAATCTCTAAGAGAAAGTCGATAGATTATGTAGGTTTCCCGTGAGAATGAAACAAGTCCTTTCAAGAGGAACTTGAGTAGTTTGGGAAGTTGTAGTGCAAAGTCATCACCGGGTCCATGATGTCTTGTTTTCAATACCGCAGTGTTACCTAAGTAAACACCGGTAGCATATGTATTGAACCCAGTTTCTGCCCTAAGGTTGAATTATTGGAGGGCTATTTCTTTTCACCCTTTTCACATTCAATTCTTTTCATTCTTCAACCCTTCAAGCTTACCGAGACTTCATAACTAGAACCTTGTTGGGTTATTCCAGTACTAGCTCTGTCTCAGTCCGCACTCTTCCCATATTCTCATTTTTCTCCTTTTTTCATCATACCTAAGGACTCTACACTATCTAGTGGATTGTCCCTGGTAGATCCCTCCGTTACGCTCAAGCGGATCGTGGGAACTAATACCTAACCTCACCATCCTTATAACTCCATAAAGTAAAATGGTCGGTCTTTTGGTACAGTTCATTCTTCCTTGAAACCAATTGAAAAGTCATTTGGAAAAACAATCAAGGTACTTGTGATACGAGATCAAAGCATTTTGTACCTTAAAAGTTTTGATCATTTAGAAAACCTCCCCTTCAACATGTGCATATGATTTATAAATTGTTTAGCACATGGAGGCAAGAGGACTTTGAAATATTTTCTTTGATCACAATTTTCATAGAAAAAAGCCATTTGATTTTCTTGGTAAAATTCTCCCCCTCAATATGTGCATAGGATAAGAAATCATTTTATCACATAGAGGCAAGAGTTATTTTGAAGCACATCCACAATCACAAGCCCCATTAAGAAACCATTTTAAAACTCAATCAAGGTACTTTATAAATCACTTTAAAAGCTTTCGTACCTCGATAGTTTGTTTGCTCCCCCTCAATATGTGCTTCGAGATTCGAAAGCGTTTAGCACATATGAGAGCAGCCTGCACAATTGAATCAAAACGATCACCTTTTATCAAATTTCATTATTAAATCACAAATTCTCCCCGATCAAAAATATCAAACCCTTTGAGATTTTGGATCTCAAGTGATTTAATACGGTTTAGAAAACATGGGAGAATATGTGGCCTGGTTTAAATACTCTTCATGTTTTGGGATAAATCCTCCTCCTCAACATGTGCATTGTGTATGAAATCGTTTGGCACATGGAGGCAGGAGTGCCTTTAAAGGACTAAAACCAATTCCATTTAAACATATAAGAGATTTAACTCACGATCTCTACCCCGATCAAAATTTCAAACCTTTTGAGATTTGTGATCCCAATTGATTTAAATCATTTAAAAGATTTTGGGAAAGACGTGGCTTGATTTAATTTTGAAAAATGACAGATAAGGACCATTTTAAGACATTAAAGATTGTTAGTGTCGGGTATGATTGTTTTAAGAGATCTTTTAGGTAAAATAAAACAATTTCACAATCAAACAAGAACAGAAAAATTTCATTTTGAAAGATCTTGATTCTAAAGAAAATCATACCATGACATAACATTAAATCTTTAGATCACCACTTTAATTTCGTACAAACGGACTCTTTTGAAGATATATTGTTTGAAAATATTTTAAATTAAATCACTCTCCCCTCAATCGATGACCGTCGAAGTCGATAATGAGTGACTTAAATTTTGATAAAATGAAGTCCAGTGATTTACAAAATTTAGTCCAATATATTTTCAAAACAATATTTTTCCATTTTCAAAACACTACATTGCAAAGTTTTAGAAAAATGGTATCATCACTATTATCCCTGCACAAAGATACATTAGTGGTTGAGAAGCTTCCGTTGTTGTTGCTGTAGGGTTTGGAAAAAAACCGTCTGCAGCATATGCAAAGGAGACTTCTTCTTATGTTGCATTTTGAATGCCAACCGAGGTCAAATTAAGCTCTGTTTCTTCAATCACTTAGAAGAAAACCATCTCCTGATGCAGTGAGACTTCTTACGTTGCATTTTAATGCCAACTGAGGTCAAATTAATCTCCGTTTCTTCATTTGTCAACCCAAGAAATAGTTGCCCTTTCCTTTCGGCATCCAATCATATTCATCTGTGGGATTCGGATCGGGAACATTCTTATAACCAATATACCTGCATACGTTAGTGAACACACATACAGATATATGGTGGTCGACAACACCCAAACAATAATCGACTAATAAAAGTCAATTCAACATATCAATCAGTTCATATAAGGTATGGGAATTATGTGTTCATCAAACTTTAATCATCTAAACCTAACAATCATATCCTAGAACCCTAGTCCTTCAACATAGGCAATTATCATTTTAATTAAGCACGTAGGATAATTAAGAAAGCCCGTTAGATGATATAGATTTGAAAACATTATCCCCCTCAATCAATGACTCAATTTATAAAAGATTTTAAAAGTGCTGAAGTCATTGATTGAGTTTCCAAATTTTATAAAAACTCTCAAATCTGATTGATTTTAAGCAACTCATTTTCCACCATTTTTTGAAAACACAACAAATATTTTTCTGAAGAATTTTAGAAGGAAAAACATTTGTGTAGGAACAGCAGCCTTATGACTACATGCTTTCCTTGTTTTGTTTTAGGATAAGTGCACGAAATATTTGAAAATTGGTTTAGCACAACACTTTCCTTTCTTGAAGAACGGGTTGCTATCAGAAATAATAGCAAGCCATAGTTTAAGCACCCAACATCGGAAGTAACTGCAAGCCATTTTTTGAAGCCCGGGTTACAGTCAGAAATAACTATAAGCCATTTTTATTTTATTTTTTATTTTATTTTTTTTTGACATGTTTAGAAAAGAATATTTACACCTCCTGCTCGAACTTCACCTAAATCCCGTGCCATTATTGAATGACATTTCTAAGACCGTAGATGTTATCGATACCAGAAGACATGTCTTGAGAAAACATATTTTTGGTATTTTTCAAATTTTTCTTATTTTTTATGGATTTTTGTTGGTTTTATATTTTTCTATTTTCTTTTTGTTGGTTTTATATTTTTGTATTTTGTTTTTCGAATAAATATTTACAAGGATAGATAAGATGATATAGTAAAAGAAGATGATGATACGAGCACCGAGATAAGGATATCAAGCAGCCCCGTTGTTGAAGAAGAAATCGTCATCTCTTAAACATTCACCACCAAAGCTTCCAAGGCTCCAGAATAGAAGATAGAACATGAGCCTTCGAGAAAAAAAGACTTTGGCAGCTTCCCCCCAAACCGAAGATCCATTAGATGAGCAGATTCGAAGCTCTATTTCAAGCTTTCCTTAGCCAGGTGCACAAAAAAACACACCATTATCATAAATCCCGCTGCTCCATTTAAGAACGATAATCAAGGTTCTCCGTTCGGGGTTATATCATCAATAAGAATAACAAGAAAGTATCATCCCACGTATAAATAATCTTCTCAAATTTCCTTTCCACTGAAGTCTGAAGCGATCCATTCCAAAAGGTGTCAAGAGAACACTTCCCCTTGTAGTTGAATTGATGCAATCCGTCTCTTAGTATAATGCTCAAGAACTCTCCAGAATACACTTCATGAGGGGAATGAAGAACACCTTCCCATGTTCACATTTTTCTTCCCGAATGAACGTGTATGAAGCTCAAGAACCCGGTACACCAATATCAAAGAGCTCTCCCGAATACACATCATGAGGGGAATGAAAACACTTCCCCATGTTCACATTTTTCTTCCCCGATGATCGTGTATGAAGCTCAAGTATCCGAAGTATACCAATACACAAGGAATGAATAACTGATAACATTGAAGAAGCAGGCCAAGTCATTGATTATCTCTGCGGGTGACAATCACACGCGATGTCAACTCCGAATAAGTGATTATATCTCGAATCAATCGATTAAGCACTCAAGTGAAACAGCAGTGAGAATCCCCAATGTACACAATTCTCTCTCCCCTGATGATTGCAATAACATCGAGATCATCACACACCAACAGTACCTCTTTTTATCTTCGTAAACTAACTCTTTAATCGCTTCCCCCACATAGTTGGAATAAGAATACTAAACGCCTTGATGAGTAAAACCTTGAGTTTCTCTGCGGTCATGACATTTGTTTTCCTGAGATATCTTCAATCACTTAGAAGAATTAAGTTCATCAAGTTTACTCGCCATGAGTCAAACCTTGAGTTTCTCTGCTGTAATAACATTTGTCTTCCCGGGATATCTTCAATTACTTAGAAGTATTAAGTTCATCAAGTTTACTCGCGTTAGATGCTTGTCTCCTTCCCCCTTTCTGGTTTTGATACTTCAAAATCAGCAACTCTTTGAATGCCCAAATACTTGAAATTTGTTGAGAAGATCGCTTGAAGTCTTTGTGAGAATCAACATGCTGAATAATGTGAGCAAGTCTAATTGGGGATTAAATTGACATATCACATTCTCCCAATTAGTGCTCTCCCCTAAACCGACAATCTGTTTGATAAATGCCTAGATTAAGAAGAAGTCTTTAGATCGTTAAATGCAACTCGTCTTTAGTCTTCTAACATGTAGCGAGAAAATGTAGAAACTGTGATCAAGACTCAACCTTCTTCAAGATTGTGCAGTTGGGAAAAGATAGTTAACATCTTCAACTCACACCAAAAAGCATCCCACCAAAAGCATCCCAATTAACTTACATCTTGCAAATCCCCTTAACTAAAATCCCTCCCAATCAAACAAGAACAGAGAGATGTTCATCAAGGAAATCAGACATCAGGCCGCAATCGAACACACAAGATGGTAACACCAAACTACCAATCACATCAAACAAGAACAGAGATTGTTCGGAATCATCATGTTGATGTGTACGTGAAGCATTAACCGAAGCACTTTATCGATAAACTCATCAATCCGAGTGAAGATGTCAACCAACGGCTCTTAGAAGAAAAACTCCATGTGAAGATGACCCGATAAGAAGAAGCTCGGTTCTTACATGAGTTTAGAGCCGTATGACCATTTATATTCTCAAATATCAATCAACAATGCAAAAATTCACACTTCTTCTCCCCTCAAGAATTGCATACGGAGATGCCATTCTTGATTAAACAAGTGAACATTAACCAAATGTAGTCTATTCACACTTCTCTCCCGCAAAATTAGCACATGATGTCGCCATCGTCATTATAGTTGAGAAAGTGGAATCAGAAAACAATCAACAAGAGTAGCCTGTTCACTTGATGACCGGCGCATGGAAAAGTATGAAGCATGTTGATGAGAATGGTCATAAATGAGAAGATTTCTCTTCTTCCGAAGATAATGCGCACTGAAACGTACACATTTCTTTTCTTTAGAGTACGAGGCATGAACCATGTGTTCATATCGCATAAGAAGATTTCTCTTCTTTCGAAGATAAAGCGCACCGAACGTACACTTTTCTTTTTTTTAGAGTACGAGGCATGAACTGTTGTGTTCATACGTCATAATCTCTCTATTTTCATCTACTCTTGGCAAACTTGTAATCACCCCATTATCATTCAGTAGGCTCTTTGTTGTGACAACTGATGGAGAAAACCCAATATGATGAATTTGACCTTGAAGTAAACTACCCCGAACTCGTGACTTAAACTTGCACATATGTAACAAAGAGCGGTGCCGAGACTTCATCCTCCATTGAATCTCTAAGTACTCTATACTCTTCATCCAACCAACCATCAAGTAATAGACGTACATCACCTCTTGAAAATCCACAATTCAATGTGAATTAACAGAGCACTACAACGTAACTCCTTTAAGTGATAGTTATTTTGTGGTGGTATGAGCCCAATTCCCCAAGTAAAAAAGAAAAGGTAAAAGACACCCAACAAAAACTAGATTTCCAAGTCTTCGTTTTTGATAATAAGCTTGAACAAGGATCATGAAGAATCTTCATCCAACCATCCCCGATACCTTCAGATACTAAGTACACTCGCCCGTGATATTTCACTTCAACCTCAAATAAATAATAGTGAATTAACTCCGTTGTCACATCTTCTTGGTTAAAAGCTCAAATCTAGCCTCCTTTGACATTTTAAGCGAACTATGATAATGGTTTCATCCCGACCATGGTTAAAAGCACATAACCCCGTAAAACCATGTAATAACCAAACTGCCATGACAAAAATCCAAACACACATCCAATTTATGAAGTACACCCTTTTATCCCTTCTTTGAAGTAGAAACCGTAGCACCAGCATCAAAAAAGATCCCGAAATACACTTTCCATTTCTCCAGAATGGTTCCATCAGTACGGGATTTTACAACTCTATGGTTTAAACCGAAAAATAGTTTCTTTCACGGGATTTTACAAAACCAAGAGTAAACCGTACGATAGATCCGGAAATGCACTTTACTATTACCTGGATGTTTCCATTGTCACAGGATTTTACAAGTCTATGATTTAAACCGAGAAATAGGTTCTTTCGCGGGATTTTACAAAATCAAGACAAAACCGTAAACAATGTCAGCTTGAAAGAATTATGACAACTTTGGTTTAGGTGAATATCTGTTTTAGGGGAACATGCAGCGGTTCATCAACGGTTCATTATCCAACATCAACAATATCACCAACCATCCTGTAAACACTATGGTAAATATATCATTCACTCAATCTGTCGGCAATTGCAGTGACCACATGAAGAAGTAAACCCGATATGCCAAACTTGATCATGAAGTGAAATTCCCCAGATTTGTTACTTAAACTTGTACTAATCCTTGTGAAGAAGAAACGGTGTACCCAATGTACAAAACCTCTTGACATATTCTCAACTGTGTGAGACACCGAAGTGATAGTTACGTTGTGAGTTAAGCGAGAAAGAGTCACAACCGTAATTAAATAGCCAAGTCTTTATCACACTCAACAAAAGCCCAAACAAGTCATCTTCGCGGAAGGGTAGAAAGAAGGAAGACGAAATAAGTAAGTGCGTCCGGAAAACCTTACTTCACATTCAAATAAGAAATATCAAACTCAAACAATCTCGTAGTCACCTTAGTTCCAGTATCAATTCAAGCCGTGTCGAAATATTTTCCGTGATAATGCATAAACCAAAGTATCAAACCTCATAACGAATCTCATTATCTCATCAACTCATATCGTCAAATCTCAAATCTCATAAAAATCACAGTATCAAATCTCACACTTGACAGATCTCATGATCCAGCCCATCAGACCATTTTCCAGATCCAAGTCATCACATATACAACACCAAAATGATCCAATCTCACAAAAACGACCATCGGATCCAGTTCAATTCAACCCGCACTTAACGAACCTAATCTTCATATATGTTGCGCCCACATGATGTCTTGGTCCAAATCATCATTATAGCAATACTAGGTGTTCAAAATGTGTTCATTTACTAAGTATATTCCAACACAATTTTCCCATCAAGTCCGGTCCATTTCACTTTCACCAATAGCCCATGAGATTATTATACCCGGTCTATATTAAAAGTATAATCATTCAGAACCAATAACTCAAGCCCACTTACACAATGCATCTTTTAAGCCCATGACCGGTTCATACACTCACCCCACCTTTTTAAGCAAATATTATCAAAACGCATCAAACCGTAGTCCATATTATGATCCATAAGAATCATACCAAGACTAATATCATCTACACTTGTTCCAGTTTCATCCAATATCATTGAAGTGTATTGTCCGAATATCAAGCAAATCCAATATACATGATTATACGACCATATGTAGAATTAATAACGCTTGATCCATCAATTCCCATCATACAATTTAGTCAGATTCATAGGCCCATGATCTACAAACCAAGTTCGTGCCTTTAAGTTACTATACGGCTCACGTGAACTACACTTTCTGATCCACCAACAGAAGACTCAAATCCGGCCCATATAAATTTCGGATCCAATAAACCAATAACCCTAACTATAAGGAGTATAAGTACTCACTTAGTCACAGATATCACAAAATCTTGCAACCCTAAGTTGCTTCAACAAACTGTCCACCCCCATTCACAGAAATACTCCCATTTACCCACTTATCATTCAAACCCTAATGTAACCCTTTAATATCATCCGCCTCTCTCCTTTCTATCAAGGTGACCTCGCCACATGGTTGGCTTGAGGCTCGTTATCGTGGCCACAGGGATGGCTTTGAGTTACATCGTGACAGCCACAGGGATGGCTAAGAGATGGAGACGGCTTTGAGATCAATCCGTAAGATCTAGGTAAATAATCCAAATACTTGACTTGTGCTTGAACGAACGCAAAGAAAACAATTAACATAATGGTTAACTTGTTATTCTTATAATCTATTCGGATATTTATTAAAATCAGAAAAGGATTTGATATGAACCACCTCTTAAGACCACGAATTGAATAAGAGTAAGCTTATGTACGAACTAAGAAAAGGAAATAATATTCTTGTTATCATCCTTTTTTAGAGTTTCGGATATTATCAAGAACCCATTTGATCAATGATGTTAATATTTGTGGTGTTATGGATTTGAAAAGAATGGTCATATAGTAATCACTATCCCACAAAGAAACTGAGATCGTTTATTTATTTTTCCTTACTTTTCATTCTCAATATCGATGATGGATTAATTCGAGTGTATGATCTTGTAAAGGTCGGTTAGGAGTTGCAAGTCACTCGATAAATCTGAGATGTAGATTATTTCTTGTTTAAATTTCTGTTTTGAACTTTGGATGTTGAATATGATATTGAATCTGCTGATGTAGAGAGCTCGTTTGTAGAATGACGTAGTAAGATTGATGTAGTCTTGATTGTATGATTGTTGTTATTGTCTGAGTCTGATGATGGTGTTTTAGTACTGAAGTCATGAGTCATGAGTTAACTCGCATCTTGACTCAATAGTCAAAGTGTATTATAGGCTCAACTTTAGAAACCGCATAAAGTCACTTTATTTCAAACACTCAACTCGCTTCATTACATTTATGCAGCATGACAACTCGCTTTTGACATTAAATCAATAGCAACTCGCTCAATAGCAAAGTGCAATAAAACCAAATGCGAGTTAAGTAACTCGCATGAAACTGAACCAATACCTAACTCGCTTTTGACCATACCAACACGCATTTGACATTTTAGCAACTCGCATTCAGACTCAGTGACAACTCGCAGTTTACCAAAGTCAACTCGCATTGACCAATGTCAACTCGCATTTTGAACATTGAATCTGGACATTTGTTTCAAACAACTCGCCTTTAAAAAATAATGACCAACTCGCTTTGAAGAAATACCATCAGCAGAGTCAAAACCACAACAGACATAACAAAAACCAGCTAAAGATCATGTAACTGATATGAAACCAGAATCAATACAATCATCAAAACTGCTTATGAACTTGACACCATGAAAATTACCAAGTAGTTTTCTCACCAAAAAGTATTACGTTTTAAAACAAGGGTTTTCAAAAAAACAGTTTAACCACTAATAACAAACAAATTCGAACCGCCACAATCATCAACTTATCCACATCAAAAACACATTATGCAACAAAACAGCCCGCACCATAGAATCGTGACAAACCGCATAACAAAAAACCATACAAATCATCAAGGACAACATAACCTTGGCTCTGGTACCAATTGTAGGATCGTGAATATTATGTTGTTTGATGATTCGGGTGGTCTAGGATTGTGATTAAACAAGAAAGCCATTTTAAATAGATGAAGAGAGTTGAGAGGAGGTTCCTTGAAGAGAGTTGCTTAAGAAAATGAAAGGTTTATTCAAAGAAACCACACCCCTTCCATGGATGGAAGGGGTATTTATACTTACAAACAATACGTCCTCCTAACGGACTGTGGATCAGGCATACAGTGGGTAAAGACCCGTCCTTCCTCCACGGTGTTACACTACGCTAAACTAGGCTAATAACTAACTAATAAAACAGTAAATAAAGTAACTAACGATTAGTCTACGAGCTAACTTAAGCTAGATAACACTTGGGGTGACCGACTCTTTACTATGGAATTTTCTAATTCCTAACAAAAAATCTTTTTGAAATTGAGCAATGGTCTTTTTGAGAAGAATGTTTTCAGATTCAAGAATTTGATTTGACGATTTAGTTGTATTGTTTGCAACTAAGGGCTCAGACATGAGACAGTTGTATGGACATTGTGCAACATGTTGGTCAACCTCTCCTTCATTTCTGAATTCAGGTTGCTCAGTTTGTTTCGCATTTGCAGGTAGTATGAACAACGAGATTGTACCTCAACCATCTGTTCTTTGTCAAAGGTTGGCTCTGTGTCATAGATGGGAATGATATCTTCCTCAACCATTTGTTCTTCATCAAAGTTGGGCTCGGTGTCATAGGTGGGAATGATATCTTCCTCAACCATTTGTTCTTCATCAAAGTTGGACTCGGTGTCATAGTTGGGTATGATATCTTCCTCGGATCTCTGTCATCCTGCTTTTCCAATGCTACAACCTCATTGTCCGTATTATTGACATTTGCAGTATTCTCATCATTCATGACAAGCCTTTGAGCATTCCTTCCTTGTACATCAACTCTTTCACCTTGCATGACTACTTGATTTCGGGGATCAGATGAAGTCTGACTCTTTGAATTCTTAAATTGTGAAAACATCTTAGTCAGTAACATCATTCCATTGTTTAATTCCACAAATGCATTTGCATCTTCAGAATCATCAGTAGCAAGGTTTGGTGAAGAAGGTTTTAAGCAGTAGATGGAAAGTGAGGAGATTTGTGAAAGCATTAGAGACATTGATATAGTGAATTTTAATTTTCCCTCCAAAAATAATTATGAAAAATTTTCTCCCCCAAAATTTGAAATTCACTATAAAATGCAATTCTAAGGTTGTAAGAAAAATTTGAGGTTTGACAATTTTGACGCCAAATTTGACCCGAAAAATTCGAATTTAGGCCCAAAAAATTTGAATTTTTGACCAAAATTTTCACAGTTAAACCAAAATTTGAATTTCGCGTAAAAATTGAACGTTTAATCTCCCCTAGAAATTAAATTTTTTATAAATTTGTGTTGATGATGTGTTATGGATCTTTAAAGGATAGATGTGGTTTTAGGTTTATGTAGATTAGTAGCAGAAATCCAAACTTGCAGAAGAAACTTCATGAAGAAACTTCGCAGAAGAAACTTGCGAAGAAACTTCATGAAGAAACTTCGCGAGAAGAAACTTGAAGAGAAAACTCGCAGAGAGAAACTTGAGAGAGAAGAAACTCGCAAAAAAGAAACTCGCAAAAGGAAACTACAGAAAAAACTCACTGAAAGAAACTCAGAAAGAAACTCGAAAAGAAACTCATGAGAAAGAAACTCGCAGAAAAAGAAACTAGCATAAAGAAACTCCAGCTGCGCAAACTCGCAGAAATTCAAAGAAACTCGCCAAACTTCAAGGAGAAACTCTTTAAACTCATGAGAACTTCGCGAAATTCATGGCTAACTTCAAACTCCAAACTCATGAGAAATCTTGCAAATCTCGCAGAAACACGTAGTCAGTCCAAAAAATCCATAAATTTCAATCTAAAACACGTTTTTAAGTACGAATTTCTATTAAATATAATCAATATTAACCTAAACTATCCCTTGGCTCTTGATACCACTTGTTAGGTCACCATATTATCACAACAATATGTATTTCTAGAGAGATAAAGTTTTAGTGAGAGAACGTGGAAGGAACTAATGAATGATTAATGAAAAGGATAATTGCAATTAGAACCAACACCCTCTCCCTTCAAGGGAGGGGGTATTTATAGTGTTTACATAAGTAGGGGTGTTTCCCTTTGGTTCTAGAAGAACCTTCTATCACAGCTCATGGGCTTACTACATGAGCTGTGAAATCAATTACAAACATTTATAAACCATATTTATTAACGACCTATTACAAATGAAATGACCTACACTTGATAATTAAAACATGTTCCTAACAAGACTCTTTATTAAGACTAATGGCCCACTCCTACATGTCATGAAATTTTTTAAATTTGGAGCCAAAATTACCCTAACGGATATTTCTCATGGTTTATTACAAAAATGAAATTAGACAAGGCAAATAGTCAAGGATAAGCATAGTTTCAAAGTTCCCGTTTTATTTTCCCTCCCTACACTTAAACTGAACATTGTCCCCAATGTTCCTCGAAAGTATCAAAGTTATGATAATGGAAGGTAATTAAAAATGAAAGAAACTAATACTCCCCTGATTAGCTCGGTAGGATCCATGTGAAGTAGTGGTTAAATCCTTCTTCAAGAAGAATGTATGCGTGAAAAGCTCCATCCAATCTTATGTATCTTCTTCTTGATAAATAAAACCTGCACACTTGAAGAAAACAAACGAAACCTTCGCGTAAAATCGGCGGTAACACTATATATGACTCTACTAAACTAGGATATAATGCTTGTGGAATGGATGTTTACAGGTTTTCTGAAAAATTAAGACCTGAGAAATTCCAAAAATTTATAAGTGGCACAGAAAATGAGAAAAAGTTATAAGTTGTTTCTGCTCCTCCTGCCGTCAGTTTCGCGATCTAACACCGTCAGGTTATACTGACAGAAACTGGTCTGCGATTTTCTGGAAAAAATTCTGGAAAATTTATATCTTTAGAATCTGGAAAAACTTTCTGCAAAACATCCATTATAACTCGATACAAGCATTGGACTCTAACAAACACACATGTATATCTTTTTAATAATCGTAATTCTCATGTTCACATTCTTTTTGAAAACGTGTGTAATCCTCCCTACACTTTTCCCTTTTGTAAAATACCTTTATATGTAATTAAGATGAGGTTAAAGACAAAATAAAGCATTTTCACAAATTCAAACATGAGAATAAACAATCAATAAAAGATATACGACACACAAACAAGAAAACAATTAACCATGGGTTGCCTCCCACGAAGTGCTTTTCTTTATTTATGAGTCTTGTAGCTAGACTCGAAGTCGTGCCCCTACGTGACTTCATTACCGTCACTTTTTTCATTTACTAAGCCTTTATCAAAAGGTTGTAGACGTTGTATGCTTACCGTGGACTCCTTCCCAATGTTTTCTATTATGATAACAGTTTAATTCTTTAGATTAGTTTCTTTCACCGTATAAGGCCCAAACCATCTTGGCTTATTTCTTCCTCTTAATGCTTTTATTCTCGATTTATACAAAAGCACCTTTTCTCCATTCAATAATTCCTTAGGGTTCTTTTGAGTTTGTGGTATTGAGGTAGGATTATTTCCTAACTTTTTATCGCGTTTCCACAATGTCGCATGTAGCCCTTGAACCATGAAGTCTCTAAGCCCTTTTTCCCATTCATTAATTTTCTTTCTAACCGTATTGTTAGGGACCTGTGGATTCTCATCAGAAATCTTCTCCATAATCTTCAAAGGATATTTTGGAACAATTGGTATCCTAGCGTATCCCTTGCCACTTTCGAGTATCATGATACCCTCACCGCATTTGATGGTTGCTTTGGCAGTGGCCAGAAAAGGTGTTCCAAGAATGAGTGACATATTTCTATCTTCCGCAATGTCTATGATCACGAAGTCCACCAGATAGACAATATTGGCTACTTCAATTAAGGCATTTATATTATCAATGTCACCAATGCTACATGGTATTACGAAGTTCCCCGTGGTTTCTCATTTTTTCGTTACTGGTTTTTTTAGAACCAGCTCATACATAGGTCCCATAGGCATGGTGTCATATTCTTTTTCTGTTATTTCTCCTTCTAGGGCTTTCCTAAGAACCTCGTTGTACCTAAAGTTGTTCACTTGGTTAACAATTATTTTTTTATTAATCTCGTGCTTAAGGTAGTATTCAATGGTCTCAGGTTCATCATTGGTTTCAGCCTCCTCCTTTTTCTCAACTATTCCATCTTCCTCAGGTACAATAGAGATGGCATTAACCAACAAAGTGGGGGGGAGTGATCATCGCCTCTTACTAGCACCTTCTCGAGAACCTTCATCTTAGTATACTCTTTTACCAAGTTCATCATCTCCGTCATTTTTGCTTGCATTTCCTCCCTTTTCCTATAAACCTCCTCTTCAAATTTTGCTAATCTTTTCATATGAGCTTCCATGTACTCTCTTATTTGTTCCTTAAAACTCGGTGAGAGTGGTATTGGAGAAGTAGAACGGAAGTGCCATTCGGAATTGAGATTTTGCTCACGGCATAGTGATTCAGAGAAAGGGGTTGGGTGGTTGGCGGAGTTAGCGGAATTAACCATTGCTCGAGGGGTTGGTTCAGGAGCTCTCCTTTGCCTCTCAATTAGATAATCGATCCTTCTCTCAAGAGCACTCATTTGCTCTTCAGTGAAGTTAGAAGACTCATGAGGAATCGATATGGCATTAACCACTTTAACGGGGGTTTCATGGGATTCACTCCAATTTTCTTTGCTTTGATCGGCAAGCTCTTCTATAATATCCCATGATTCTTCTGCGTTGGAGTTTCTAAGCCTTCCACCGGCGACTCGATCAATGGATCGCCTTGTGATGAAATTGGTATGGTCATAGAAGATTTGGACTTGAAGCCAAAGATCAATGCCATGATGAGGGACTTTATGGAGAATGTCCTTGAATCGGGTCCATGCCTCGTAGAAAGACTCGCCTTGAAATTGTTGGAACGTCAAGATGTCTTATCTAAGCTTAGTAGTTCTCCCGAGTGGGAAAAATTAGGCAAGGAAACGACAAGTGAGATCATCCCAACTTGAGATGGAGCCAGTGGGAAGTCGCTCAAGCCAATTACTAGCTTGGCCCCGTAGAGAGAATTGGAAGAGAAGCAAGCACGTGGCCTCCCGAGTAGTAGCATCGAGGTCGATGGAATCGATGATTTTAAGGAAATCCTTAAGATCTCTTGTTTAGGATCTTCGGAACGAAGTCCATGGAATGAACATCCATTTTGCACCAACCGGATGGTGTCAGGTCGAAGGGACGTAGTGTGGGCTTGGTCGGGAAGCTCAATGGTGTTCCTATAGCCTAGGTGGCTTGGTCTTGAGTATTCACCAAGAGTATGGCCTCTTGGTGGGTCATTTGGTGGTGGGTTGATGAGTGGGGGTTGATTATCACCTTCCATGATGAAAAGTGATGGGATTACTAACAAAGGCCATGAAGAAGGGGGATAGACTACGAGGAAGCTAAAAATGAGAAAAACTCTTACTTGATAGGAATCAAGCAAGGGAACCTAAACGAGGTGGAAATCTAACTAGCAATTATTTTCCCCGGCAACGGCGCCAAAACTTGATACGCTTACAAAGCGCGTTCGAGGTCAAAGGAAACTTCCTTTTCTTCGAGCAAGTTTTTCAACCACCTAGGCAGTGAACCTAATCATTGTAATGTAGTATTAGGGTAAGCCTCGGGATTGATATCGTTCTCTAGGGGAATAGGAATGCTAGTGAGAAGTTACTACGCTAAGGTTGGGGTTGAGGAAGATTATATTTTATCTTTTTTATATTTTTTAGAAAATTGAAATTACGAATCTCGGGGTATTGGATTTGGTGGGTTGGTACTTCTACCGATTACTCTACTATCTAATTATCTAAGCTAAGGGGTAGTTTATGTCGAATTGATGTGTGCTCGTATGATGATTAAAGATGTGTTTACCAAGACGCTATTACTCCCTAGTTATCTCCTATTGATGGTTGAATTGTCACGTCCTTATTCTTAATGCGTTGCGTCTTCTAAGGTCGTAGGGTATGCTTTCTTCCCTAACTCTTTGAGATTACCTTAAGGTTATTGCCTACAAAATCTCTAGAATTCATAAACTAACTCTAAGGTTATCTTTGGATTTTTAGCCTACAACAACTCTATGTGATTATAAACTAATGTTCACAAAGATTACTCAAGCATTAAAAATACAATGAATGACCTATCGCAATCCTAGGTCAATTACAATTAAGATAAGAGACAACCAATCAATATTCAATACCTAGGTTTCATAGATCTAAGCAAACACACAAATAAATTAGCCGAACATGGAAAACATGCAAGCATACACACATACAATTGAATACATAATTGAATCAACGAAGTAAATTACTTATCTTGTTGTAAAATAGGGTATGAGAACCCTAAGATACTGCCCAAGACAGCCAAAAATCGTTATTAGGTTTTACTCCACAAAACTACCTCCTTAAAAGTCTGAAAATTTGAATTCTATATATAGAGTTACAACATGCGACGTCGTCGGATCGCTGCCATTAGGGTTTCATCTTGACCACGTCAACCTTGTGACGGTGTCACCTTATGGTTGTGGCGCCGTCTTCATCTTCGACGTGTCGGGATCACGAATCTAGGCGATGCACGAGTTGTGGCGTACTCTACTCTTTAAAACGGCGCCATCGGTACAAAATAGCAATTTCGCTCTTGAGCCGTCACAAATTTGGAGCATGTTGCGACGGCGTCGCCCTTCTAAACGTGTGGCCGTCACCTTCAATTCCAGCAGCTTGAGTGTCTTGATTCTTGACTTGGCTATTTTCTTCATATATTCACGCCTTTTTGTCCGAATAAGTGTCATTCCAGCAATTTGCCTTCAAGAGACCTAAAAAGTGAAAAGGAACGAAATTAAGCAGTAACAGATATAAAAGTGGTCGATTAAGGGCTTAAATGACCCCTCAAAAGTGTACCTTTTAAATCCTTATCAGATATCTTTTTAGAAATTTATCTAATAAGGTCTACTTGAGGGCAAGTAGAGTTCAAGTGGGGGGATATTTGATAACATCAAATAGTCCTGAATATTAAGTGTCAATTTCCCCTGATAATGCTGTATTTTATATTATTTATATGGATTTATGCTTGTTTTCCTTTATATTTTACTTTCAGTTAATTTACGAGCATTAGAGCTAAAGAGACGCAGATTTGGAGAGTTTACTAAAGATATATGATAGTAAGCCCATTTTGATAAGGTTACGGCGTAACTCTTCTCTCACATTACGCCGTAACATTTGCGTGACGCGTAAGGCCAGCTCAGCAGCAGATTACGGCGTAACTCCATCCAAGGATTACGCCATAACATATTAGGTCAAATGATGTTCCGCGCCGCTACAAGCTACGCGGTAACTCCTTCCAGTTATTACGACGTAATCAAGCCAAATTAAAGATATGGCGTAACTCTTTCCATAAGCTACGCCGTAACCAGCTTTTCCAAAGCAAAATACGAAGATATTGATGTTACGGCGTAACTCTCAACTTAAGTTACGCCGTAACTAGATCTGGCCTATAAATACCAGCCCTAAATTCTTCATTTCCCATCATTCACTCCACAACACAAACCAGAGAAAGTGAGTAGGAGGCTAGAGGCAGATCTCAAGGAGCATACAGAGCCATCTCCAAGGGAGAGATCACTCCCTAACGATAAGCATTGGTGATTTATCTTTCTTTTACTTTCAATTCATGTATTTTGATATGTTAAACGTTGAATTGATTGTTTCAGTTAATATGATCGGCTAAGAACCTCTGGTGCTAGCCTAGTTATGATTCCTTAATTGTTATGTTTATGTTTACATTGCTTTCGTATAATTGTTTCTAGTGTATGCATGCATAGTTTGTTGGTAGCTACCCTTGTTTTGGTAGTTTTGAATGGCAGTGGTGTCTAGTTGCTTAGGAGAATTGACCAACTGACCCTAAGTAGGTAGACTAAGTGGGAAGGGTAAGAATTGACCAGCGGCGACCCTTCTTAAGCTTGTCTTGGCCGACCAAATGATCACCTACCGTTTGGATGAACTTAAGAAGTTAGGGATGAGTGTCTAAGATTCTAGCGCCCGGGCACTCATTATTATGAGTCTTGCATGTAGCGGTACTTAATGAATCGGCTTAGGGGACTTAAAACAACTGGAATTTCAAGGGTAGTAGCTTGATCTCCAGTGGAAACCTTTGCTGATAGGTTAGGACGAATTGACCAAATGTTGTCCTAGCGACTTAAACCCTCACTTGAAGCAATTGGAAGTAATTAGATGTGAACATAACATGATAGGATGAGTAACTAGTTTAGCACACTTTCTCCCTATTGATCACAACCTCTGCCCTTATTTGCTTTCTTTTATTTTCTTGTTTTATTAGTTAATTAATCATTTCAATCTTAAATCATATTAAAAACCAGTGACACCTAGACTTAATTAGAATCCGCTCACATAGCTCTTGGGATGACCTCGGTTTTACTGAATACTATACTACACACGACTGGATACACTGCCCGTTAGTGCATAGGGTGGACCATCGGTAAACGAGAAAATTATAAATATTAATACTTGGTCAGTGAAACCTGCATCACAAAGATTACGCATCTCAAGGTCAGCTGTAAATGGAGTGATACTTCATTTAACAAAACGCTAATATTTCTCAAGGAGGTATTCCTGCCCAGGTTAGGTTACAATCTCTCACTGACATACTATACAATAAAGAAGACATTTAAAAAGACCGGGTTAGGGTACGAGTCGATACATGCTTGTGAAAATGATTGCATTCTATATCGGGGGGACGATGCCAAAGATTTGGAATATTGTTCGGTCTGTAAAACGAGTAGATGGAAAGACAAGAACACAACGAGGAAGAAAGTTCCTAATAAGGTGTTGCGTTACTTTCTTATCATTCCTAGACTGCAACGTTTGTACAAGTCTATTCACACAGCAAACCATATGACTTCGCATGCTCTTTGGAAAGTGTACAGAATACGGAAAGATGCAACACCCGGTTGATGGTAAAGCATGGAAGAAGTTTGACATGCTACATTCAGATTTTGCTAAAGAAACAAGGAATATTCGATTAGGGTTGGCCGTCGATGGATTCAATCAGTTTGGCAAGCTTAGTCAGTCTTACAACATGTGGCCGGTCATATTAACAACATACAACTTGCCTCCATGGTTATGCATGAAAGATTCTTCTTTGATGCTGACGTTGTTGATTCCTAGCACTAAATCACTGGGGAAGCACATTAATGTTTACTATTTTCTCCAAGACTAGCCAATTTTCTTAGTTCAGCTTAGCTATGTCTACATCAAAGGACTATTTTTACAATTTTGAAATTAAAACAATATGATTTAGCAATTGACAACCACACTCATATGTACTCCACCATCTAAACGTAGCAAACACATACAGGAAACGTATCTACGTAGGTAAAACTTAATTACTACCAGGAATGCGCATGTTCTCATCATGAAAGTTAACGATCGTGATTAATGTCAACCAAAATAAAGACAACAAAATGGTGCAAGAACAACTACCGTATTTAAAGATAATATGGCGTGAAAGCTTATGCCTAAGTCTCATAATCAAGTAAAGTAATGTTATGTGGCTAATTCAGAAATCACTATGAGCAAAATTAACAAAAGTCCAATCTTTCAAACAGAAAGCTTAGAAAAGAACATGCCTCACTAGATGGCAAGCCAGCTGACGAAACAACCTTCGTGTAGAAATCAACGGCCGACCACTAAGCGTTCTTACCAAAACCTCCGCAAACAAAATTATCCCATGATCAAAAATCGGCTACCCAACCACAGGGCCACCACTTAATGCCTCGTCATTTTTCACAATTCCCATTTTCCCATTCATGATAAACTCATCACCATTCTCCTCAAAATCACACAACAAATAATCCAACTCTTTTTCATACAAAGGAAGCACTTATTTAGTCAACATTGTTCCTAATATATCCGTGCAGATATTAACATCTAGCTTATACTCATAACCCCAACGACAAAAACCTTCTTATCATCATCCTTATTATAACCATCCTCTTCAATTGACACCTCATCATCACTACTAGTCTCATCTACACTTTTCCCATCCCTAAAAACCTTATAAAAGGCTCAAAAACCTCATATTTATCAGGCTTAATGTGTTCAACTACAGAATCTTCAAGTATACTAACTAGCATTGGTTTTGGTGATGGTTTACCTAATAGTCCAAGCTCCTCATTTTCATTTTCTTGACTTTGGGCCAATTGGGTGTTTGTAAAATCGATAAAAAATACATTTTTAGAGCAATTTAAGACATGGGTATTCCTAAAGATTGGATTTTGATGAAAGGATTTTAAGGGTTTAGGATTTTGAGTGAATCTTGAAATTGGGGTTTTGCAAATTATGAAAGTGTGTAAATGATGAAGATGATTCAGAGACATGTCTTGTTGTGTAACATATGAGATTGTGTTCTTTAGATTACAAACTGAAAATGGAACCAGTTTTGTTTATACTTTAAGTTATTGTATAAAGAAAATTGCAAAAATGGTCCTTGTATAGTCATATTCATATTGCAAGTACAGTCTTTAATTTTTTGAAAGGGCAATTGTAGTTTTTTCAGGAACTATTGGAGCTGATATTTATCACGGACGAAATTAAAATGACTAAAATGCTCTAAAATGAAAGTCGAGTCTTACGGAATTTAAGGGCATTTTAGTCATTTTAATTTGAAGTATGAAAGAAATCTGCACCAAAAGGTTCCTACAAAAACAACACTTGCATTTTTGAAATGGTAAGGACTGAAACTTTAATTTGAACATACTACAAGGACGATTTTTGCAATTTAATCAATCATATGTAATGGTGTGACAACTGGCACATTAGAAAACCTTTAGGTAATCACGTTACGCTAGCTAAACCGCGTAGTTTACCTTTAGGAGCTATCCCGGTTAATCATAACTTATCTTGGTATCGTTTATTGGCTTTTATGATTTATTTTAGTATCGAACGAGTCAATGTATGAGGTATAACCCGTAATGAAAGGCACTACTTGATGTCGGCACAATAAAATCCTATAACGAGAGAAAACGTAACTTTTAACCCGTAACACGAAATACGACGTATTGATAATCAAAATTCATGGAAAACGTAAATAAAAACAATAGAATTATAAAAAATAAAAAATAAAAAAAAAAAAAAAAAAAAATCGTTGGACACTAATAGGGAAATGTAGGTGCTCGGGAGAGGTAAAACGGGAAAGTTTACAAAAAATACGGGTTTGGCCCCCTTGTTTCCCTTGACCGGCCACCCCCCATCCCAAATAATTATTTTTTTAGTCCTTGGCTTCCCATATATATATCACCCCTCCTACACACACACACACTTTTTTTCTCTCTCTACAAAACCCTAATACACACTTTCTCTCACTACTCTCTCTCTCTAACCCCAAACCCTAGCTGCTGCCCTCATTCCAGCCACCCCACCGCGTGTATGACTACACCACCACCACCACTTTGTAGATCTTCTTCTCCTCTTCTATTTGACATAGGGCACATGCCCTAACTCACCTTTTTGGTCCCTCAAATCGCGTAATAATGTCGCGTGTGTTCATGTATTCGTGTTATGTTTGTAGATCGGGATAGATAAAGGTAAAAGGAACAAGAAATAGACTTGTTTGAGTCAAGAGAGGCTACGTACGAGGCCCTATGGCTCATATTTGTGGGTCTCATGGGTTGAGTTTGAAGAAAATGGAATGGAAACAAGTTTAAAATAAATAAAACGTAAAAACAAACGTGTTGGTATCATGTGTTGTGTCGTGTGCATGTGATATTGCATTTTTATCATTTTTATGAGGTTTAGATTGTATTTAGATGATGGGTTTTGATGTTTGATGGTGTTTGGATGTTGTTTGGTTGTGTTTGGGAAAGGAATGAACCATTACGGTTTGTTTGGTTGAAGTTGTGAAGCTTGGAACGAGCCACAAGGACCACTAGGGTCCATATGGGTGGCTTTGGGTTGGATCCGAGACCCTCTTGGACCAAAGGGTCCGGGTCAAGTCGTTGTGGTAACATATTGGTTATTGTTGTTGATGTTTGGATGAGACGCGTAGAGCCGAAAAGCTTCTAGAGCTTATTTGGTTCACGTAGTCTTAACCGGGACCATGTCAAGACCATTAGGGTCGCGACATTGGTTACGGGTGTGTTTAGTACTTAACTTGGATGTCGGGATTGATATGAGGTTGTTTGGAGGTTGATGGGAGATTGTGGAATTGTTTATTTTGGACTTAATATAATATATGTCAACTTTGCGCAACGTCGGTGTTACCATGACTTTCTAGTCTCGATTGACCCCGACAACGCTTTGACATAGACTTTTAGTTAATTATTGGACAATATGACGTATAAAAGCCGAGAAGTCATGACTCGGACTTGTGAACCCAAGATGGATAATAACTCAAAACATATATTGAAACTCGACTTAATATACAGAAACTTGTAATTAAAATTAGAAATATAGAAAATAACGTGTTCTTATATTAAATATTCGATAACAAGACTCGCCTTGTTATCCAGTATTTAAGAAAGGAACCAACTTACCGAAACGAGTCATTTATGAGTATATGATAATTAGTATGCGTTGTGCACGAGTTACGGATGACCTAACATTAATTGGTTTAACCCCACGTGAATAACGGACTTATTGAGTTGACGAATTCAATAAGAGCCCGTTATATGCGTAGGATAAAGATATTAATGGGTGAATTATCCTTATAACTTGTTAGGATGTGACTGGTTTTCAAAATAATAAGTGAGATAAATAAATGGTTGAGTTTATCGAGTTGACGAATTCGATAAGATCTAACGATTTATTTCAAAACTTATTAAACTATAAAGCTTATCGCTTAGAAGTCTCATTGTGTCATTATGAGTTATATTGGTAGAGATATAGTGCATTCATGGAGTCTGATCGAGTCGATACCACACACACACGATGATACCAAAAGCTTGTAACTAAATAGTGAAACGAGACATTTTTGGAGATAAGAATTGGAATATATTTGGGGTAGATAATATTGAAATTGGAAAACATATTAAGATTTGGTTTATATTAATAGGTTGTGTCGAGTCAATATTTGCCCTGCTGAGTTAGCTGTTTATCGGCGTTGCTAGTGACTATTTGTGCTTTGCTTGTTTGAGGTGAGTTTCATAGCCCTATTTTTATCTCTGTTTTTAACTGAATTGGGGTGAGAAATCATGCTACTCTTTTCTTGGTCCTACTCAAACTATTGTGATTTGCTTATGTGTTGACGAGAACTGACAGATATGTGGTAGATATTTCCTTATTCTAGGGTAGTATCCTTTCTATAACTGCGTTTCCTAGCTAATAATAGGTATCTAATCCAACCTAGTCCAGGTTAGCGGTGTTCTAGACCAGGCTACAAACTTGCCAGGCTAGAGTTGCACGGGGCCCTGCTGTGATCTCGATTCTGTTATTGGATTGGGTATGGAATGTGATTGGATTATTGATGGAATGTGATTGGAATGTTTATTGTGTATCTATCCTAGTCTCACATAGCAAATAAACTCTCTCTCAGGTCCACTATTGTATTTTATATTTAAACATATGAACTCACTAGCGTAAGCTGACCTTTTAAGCATGTTTTCTCATGTAACTAAGCTATGTTGGAATGTGTGTTAAACGGAGGCTTGGCAGAAGAGGTGTGGTTGAAGGATCATAATAAAGTCTGATAATAAAATGGGGACCTACTTTATAATCTCTTTTGGGCCTTTCATTTAAATACTTTTGGATAAATGTCTTGTTTTACTATACTTGTGTTGTGTACCAATCTAGTAACACCCCGAAAGCTTGTATAAGTCTTCCGCTATACCGCGATTTGGGGGTGTTACAGATTGGTATCAGATCCAAGTTATAAAGAACTAGGTACTTATTAAAACATAAACTACAACCACTTTTTAGAAAACTTGATCCTCGATCGACGCACGCCAACCTACCAAGCCGAAGCCTCTTGAGTCGAATATGGAATGAACTGTAATTTGAATGTTGAGATGATATGATTTATGATATGTGCATTGATCTTGGTATATTGTGAGATTACTATGCGATTGCTATGACTTGGAAATATTGATGCATGAATGATATGGTAGAATAGAACTTATGCGGTTTTGTTTAATACATGTTTTGAGTAATGCAATGCCTCTATTGTAGAAGTTTACCACTATGTGATATATGTGTCGATATGATGATGCGCTATTAAGATGAGTTATTCTCATACACTTATACCTACCCTACGCCATTGTCACAGACCATGCCTTCACTAGTTTATGATGTATCTGAGGAGATCCTTGTTGCTGATTCTTCCCCAGCACGGACTCTGATGACTTTTACGCATGTTGATCCTTATGCGATCATCCGATATCCTACTCTTACTTCATCATCATCAGTAATTCCAGAGCCACATACTTCACTTACTTTTCAGCTACTATCATCATCTGATCGCCCTAGTTCCTCTAGACAGCTTACATTACATCTGGTTTTAGCTCGATGATAACGCTACACATGTCGTTCAGGGTCAAAGGAACTTCCTTTTCGTCGAGCAAGTTTTTCAACACCCTAGGCAGTGAACCTAATCGTTGTAGTGTAGTAATTAGGGTAAGCCACGGGTATTAATATCGTTCTCTAAGGGAATAGGAATGCTACTAAGAAGTTACTACGCTAAGGTTGGGGTTGAGGAAGATTATTTTTTATCTTTTTATGTTTTTTAGGAAATTGAAAGGTACGAATCTCGGGGTTTGGATTTGGGGGTTGGTATTGCTACCGATTACTCTACTAATCTAATTATCTAATCTAAGGTGTATGTATTCTATGTCTAATTATTGTGTGCTCGTATGATAGTTTAAAGATGTGTTTACTTAGGTTTTACTACTCCTTAATTATCTCCTATTGGTGGTTGAATTGTCACGTCCTTATTCTTAGTTGCGTTGTGTGTCTAAAGTTCGTAGGGTATGTTATGTTCCTAACTCTTTGAACTTACTAAAGGGTCTCGTCTACAAAACCCACTAGGGATAATAAACTCTTACTCTAAGGCACTCTTTGGATGGTTTAGCTTACAACTACTCAAGGAGCTATATTCTAAGGTTCACAAAGATTTAATTAAGCATTAAGTACACAACGAATGACCTATCGCACTACTAGATCATTAATCAACTAAGATAAGAGACAACCAATGAATATTCAATAATTAAGTTTCATATTCCCTAAGCAAACACACAAGTAAATTAGCCGGACATGGAGAACATGCAAGCATACACACAAATAATCAAAGACATAATTGAATTAATAAAGTAAAACACTTATCTTGATGTAAGATAGGGTTTGGAACCCTAAAATAATGTACAAGACAGCCTTGGTTCAGTTTAGGTTTTTACTCCAAAAGACTACACACTAATAATGAAAAATTCGGATTCTATATATAAGATTACATATGTGACGGCGTCACCTTATGTTTTGTGACGCCGTCGGGTCGCCGTCATTAGGGTTTCGTCTTGGCCACGTTAGACTTGCGGCGGCGTCACCTTGTGCTTGTGATGCCGTCCTCTTCGACGACCGGCCCGGATTGAATCTAGGCCGTCTGAGTTGCGACGGCCATCTCTTTTATAACTTGACGTCGTCACTTGAAAATAAGAGTTTTGGCTTCTGTCCCGTCACAAAATCCTCCGGCCGCCGCGGATAAGCGATGACGCCGCGTCACCTTGTATTTCAGCAGCTGGAGTGTCTCGATTCTTGACTTTGGCCATTTTCTTCGTATATCCGCCTTTTCGTCCAAATAAGTGCCATTACAGCAATTTGCCTTCACGAGACCTAAAAAGTGAAAAGGAACGATATTAAGTAATAACGGATACAAAAGTGATCAAATAAGGGCTTAAATGACTCCTCAAAAAGGTACCTTTTAAAACCTTATCAAATATCCCTACACTTGGTATTTGCTTGTCCTCAAGCAAATGTGCTTTTAGCCAATTAATTTATAAGTTAGGGGTCATGAAGCATTGGTTTAAAACAGTCCACAACACATATAAGCCCAACAAAAGTCATAACAAGCACGGAAATTACATACTAGCACCTCACATGGGGTGTTTGGATACTCACATCTCTCTCGGTGTATATGAAATATAACAAGTTGGAAATGGAAGATAAACACTCATTAACCGGTCCTAGTACATAGATTACCATAGGCTTGAGAATAGATCAAACCTCCATCGCTTTGGCGTAAGCACCTAGGAAAGACTATCAAAGAGGTCTTTAAAGGTTGTAATGTTAGGCTTACGGTAGGGAAACAAAGGGTTTGGTGGGATAGGCTTTTTAGTGGTGGCAAGTCAAAAATCTCTATGTTAAATGCATACGAAGAATGGCGTTGCTAAGCCAAGACTCGACACTCTAGACTTTAGCTAACTGAAACAAACAAACATAAATTAAAAGGATAGATGTAGGATGGTAGCCATGTTGTTGTTGGTTTTTTTCACTCTATTTTTTCTTTTTCTCTTTTTCTATTTTTTTTTTTTACACTTTTACTCTACCATCCTCTACGGTAACATCAAAATGATAGGGATTTATAGGCACATCCCTACACTTGAGTTTTATTACTCTAACACTAATTTGACCCGAATTGAAAAGATCAAAACACTTGGGGTACATTATTATGCAAACAAAGGGAATTTGAATTTAACGTTCCATTCCCGTCATTTCATAAACTTTAACTTTTCCCATGAATCCCAATCGTCCCAAAATTGTGTACAAAGGATATGACTTGACTTAGCAACTCATGCAAGCAACTAGATAATTGAACTAAGGGTTTAGGGTGATAAAAATAATGCACTAAAAGTGAGTGCATACAGGGTAGGCTAAGGCGATTTGGGTGTATATTTGGGGGTGGGGTGTAAACAATGCTCTTCATTGATATTCGGGAAAACCGAAACATCACGAGAACCGCGAAAAGGATAGGCTCAGAGGGGTTAACTAGGGGTATCGTGTACTAAAGATGAGTACAACGCAAAGGGTGTGGGGAATTACTCAACCGAGGTGGAAGAAGTAATTATATTACGGGTATCAAACAAGGGTTATCCTAATGCCTCTTATCATTTAGTTATTCCTAACTACACAAGTGCAGTCTTACTAGCGATCTCGGAATGCATCACAAAACAAGTTCTAGAATCTAATATACTACCGGTTCACACTCTAAGCATTAAAGATGAATGCTTTAATTCCTACTAATCTAAGGGCGATCCTCACATTTTGGGTGGAATTTGGGTGGTAAAGGGTTTTTGTGCTAGTCATGCAACTTCCTATCCGTGAGACGCTTTTGTTAAGACTAATGGCCCACTCCTATATGTCATGAAAAATTAAAAATTTGGTGCCAAAATTACCCTAACCGACATTTTCTCATTGTTTATTACACAAATACACTTGGACAAAGCAAATAATCAAGAATAAGCATAGTTTCAAAGTTCCCGTTTTATTTTCCCTCCCTACACTTAAACTGAACATTGTCCCCAATGTTCCTCGAAACTATCAAAGTTATGATAATGGAAGGTAATGCAAAAGAAAGAAACTAATACTCCCTTGATTAGCTCGGTAGGATCCGTGTGTGAAGTAGTGGTTAAATCCTTTCCAAGAAGAATTTATGCGTGATGAGCTCCTTCCAATCTTATGTAACTTCTTCTTGATAAACTAAACCTACACACTTGAAGAAAACAAACGAAACCTTCGCGTAAAATCGGAGGTAATAATATATATAAGACTCGATTTAAACTAGGATATAATGCTTGTGGAATGAATGTTTACAGAATTTTGGAAATTTAAGACCGGAAAATTCCAAAATTTATAAGTAGCTCAGAAAACGAGAAAAAGTAATCGGTGTGTTTACTCCTTCGACGCGTCAGGTTGCAATCTGACGCCGTCAGGTTATCTGACAAAAATCGGTGCGATTTTCTAGAAAATTTAAAATTTACATCTTTAAAATCTGGAAAAATTTCTGCAAAACATCCATTATGACTCGATACAAGCATTTGACTCGAACAAACACACATATATATCTTTTAATTAATTGTTATTCTCATGTTTACGTTTCTTTTGAAAACATGTGTAATCCTCCCTACACTTATCCCTTATGTAAAATACCTTTATATGCAATTAAGACGAGGTTAAAAACAAAATAAAGCATTTTTACAAATTTAAACATGAGAATAAACAATTAATAAAAGACATATGACACTAACAAGCAAACAATTAAGCATGGGTTGCCTCCCACGAAGCGCTTTTCTTTATTTTAAGAGTCTTGTAGCTAGACTCGTAGTCGTGCTCCTACATACCGATATAAATAAGCCTATCCTCAACAATGTCATAAGGATCAAACTTATCATTCAAGTTCCTAGTAGTACATTCGGTTAGATATGCCTTTTCAAACTTCTCTCCATCGGGATCATAGATTGTTATCCTAATGTGCCACTCTCCATCACCGTCACTAGGCGGTCTATCCCAATCCCATTTGTGTTTAGATTTCTCAACTTTCCACTTATTCATGACAAGGTTGACGGGCAAGCTTCCTAGGAACTCGGTCATCTTCCTAAATACTAAGGCGTCCTCGCACGGGTTCACTTCCATGTCCCTAGCCATTTCTTTTTCTTGGAAATTTGCTTTACTAGTGAAGGCTTCATCTAGGTAAAAAGGTCTTTGGGGACCTATGAGGTTCTTATCTATCCAAGGTCCATATCTAGAAGGCTCTCTATCCATCCTAATCTCATGTGGGATTTCCTCTTCTTTGTAGTACGTATGCTTTTTGACATCGTAAATTGACCTAGCACTCCCTTCTCCTACCACTATCTTGGACATCTTACAATCGATGATGGCACTAGCGGTAGCTAAGAATCCTCTTCCTACTAGTAATGGGCATGTCGGGTCCTTATTCATGTCTAGCACATGAAAGTCGGCCAAAGAGTCAACTCTCCTACGTGTACTACCATGTCTTTTATTATTCCTATCGGACGTGCAACACTACCGTCCGCTAGACCTAAGATGGTTTCCGTTGGTTCTATTTTACCTAAGTTAAGGCTTCTATGGAGGGACAACGAAACAAGATTGATGCATGACCCTAAGTCGGCTAGAGCGTCGAGAGGTTTGGAAGTTCCAAGCCTACACGGAAGAGTAAATAGCCCGGGATCGTCTAACTTCTTAGGTAAATTATTTCACACAAAAGCGGACCCATGTTTTCCAAGCTTAAGTTCTAACTCATATTTTTCTTTTAAAGCATTATAATAAGGTGCATGAGCTAAGACCTCAAGAATCGGTTTTTCTTGATGGAGTTCCTTGTACTCCTCCTCTAAACTAGGTTTGGATTCTTGGTTGACGGGTTTCTCAAAAGTAGGTTCTACCAATGGTGCAGGGCCTTGGTACCTCATTTTGGATGGCTTGGAACCCTTTTTGATAGCATTTACCGAGTGAACCGTTGGGTGTGAGGGACATGGATGTGCATTCTCCTATGGTGAACAAGAACATGAAGTCGACGAAATCGAATTCACTTTTGGGTTCTTTATAGTATCACTTGGGAGTGCTCCAACTTCCCGTTCATTGAAGGCTTTTAAGAGGGCATCAAGCTTGTTTGTCATCTCGCTTTGTCTTTGCTTAAAATCGGCTTCAAGCTTAGTCAATCGAGTCTCTTGAGATGACAGGAATCTAGATGCAATTGCCTCAAGATTAGTGGGGTTCTCGGTGTTTAGATAATTGAACCTATTAGGTGGACTAGATGAGCTTTGGGGTGTGCTTGAGTTTTGGTTCCACTTAAGGTTAGGGTGATTTCTCCACGAGGGGTTGTAAGAATTTCCTAAGTTGTTTTGTTCGGGCTTGAAAGTGTACCACTTCTCTCCCGCTCGTCGGTACGCCGGAGGCGTAGTCCGCAAAAGCTTGTTCGGGGAGTCTTGTGCAATCACGAGTGTCATGGGGACCACCACATAACTCACAAGGAAGAGTGATTTTATTCACTTGATGCGAAGACTTAGGATTTTCGTAGGAACTCATTAGGAATTTAACTTGATCTTCAAGTTTGATCATCCTACGGTCGGAAGATTGTGAGTCAATGGGAGGCAAGGAGATTGCCTTAACGGTTTTGGGCAGCTCACGAGGGTCATCCCAACTTTCGTTTTCATAGAAGGCAAGGTCCTCTATTATACCCCATGATTCTTCCGCGGTGAGATCACTAAGTTTTCCACCGGCCGCTTGGTCAATGGATCGCTTGGTGAGGAAGTTGACATGATCATAAAATATTTGGACTTGGAGCCAAAGATCAATGCCGTGATGAGGGACTTTATGAAGTAAGTCCTTGAATCGAGTCCATGCTTTGTAGAGAGATTCATTTTGACGTTGTTGGAACATCAAGATGTCATTCCTAAGTTTAGTGGTTCTCCCCGGTGGGAAAAATTGAGCAAGGAAGCGAGAGGTAAGATCATCCCAACTTGAGATGGAACCGGCGGGAAGTCGCTCAAGCCAATTACTAGCTTGGTCCCGTAGAGAAAATTGGAAGAGACGCAGGCGCGTGGTCTCCCGAGTAGTAGCATCAAGGTCGATGGAATCGAAAATTTTAAGGAAATCCCAAAGATGCTGATTTGGATCTTTGGAACGAAGTCCATGGAATGCACATCCGTTTTGCACCAACCGGATGGTGTCGAATCGCAGGGCCGTAGTTTGAGCTTGGTCGGGAAGCTCAATGGTGTTCCTATAGCCTAGGTGGCTTGGTCTCGAGTATTCACCAAGAGTACGGGCTCTTGGCGGGTCAATTGGTGGTGAATTGATGAATGGTGGGTGGTTATCACCTTCTATGATGAAAAGTGATGGGATTACGAACAAAGGTCACGAAGAAGGGGGATAGACTAAGAGAAAGCTAAAAATGAGAAAAATTTACTTGATAGGAATCAAGCAAAGAAACCTAAACGAGGTGGACTACTAACTAGCTATTCTATTCCCCAGCGCCAAAAACTTGATTACGCTACACGCGTCGTTCGGGGTCAAAGGAACTTCCTTTTCGTCGAGCAAGTTTTTCAACACCCTAGGCAGTGAACCTAATCGTTGTAGTGTAGTAATTAGGGTAAGCCACGGGTATTAATATCGTTCTCTAGGGGAATAGGAATGCTAGTAAGAAGTTACTACGCTAAGGTTGGGGTTGAGGAAGATTATTTTTTATCTTTTTATGTTTTTTAGGAAATTGAAAGGTACGAATCTCGGGGTTTGGATTTGGGGGTTGGTATTGCTACCGATTACTCTACTAATATAATTATCTAATCTAAGGTGTATGTGGTCTATGTCTAATTATTGTGTGCTCGTATGATAGTTTAAAGATGTGTTTACTTAGGTTTTACTACTCCTTAATTATCTCCTATTGGTGGTTGAATTGTCACGTCCTTATTCTTAGTTGCGTTGTGTGTCTAAAGTCGTAGGGTATGCGTATGTTCCCTAACTCTTTGAACTTACCAAAGGGTCTCGTCTACAAAACCCACTAGGGATAATAAACTCTTACTCTAAGGCACTCTTTGGATGGTTTAGCTTACAACTACTCAAGGAGCTATATTCTAAGGTTCACAAAGATTTAATCAAGCATTAAGTACACAACGAATGACCTATCGCACTACTAGATCATTAATCAACTAAGATAAGAGACAACCAATCAATATTCAATAATTAAGTTTCATATTCCCTAAGCAAACACACAAGTAAATTAGCCGGACATGGAGAACATGCAAGCATACACACAAATAATCAAAGACATAATTGAATTAATGAAGTAAAACACTTATCTTGATGTAAGATAGGGTTTGGAATGCTAAAATACTGTACAAGACAGCCTTGGTTCGGTTTAGGTTTTTACTCCAAAAGACTACACACTAATACTGAAAAATTCGGATTCTATATATAAGATTACATATGCGACGGGGTCACCTTATGTTTTGTGACGCCGTCGGGTCGCCGTCATTAGGGTTTCGTCTTGGCCACTTTAGACTTGCGACGGCGTCACCTTGTGCTTGTGACGCCGTCCTCTTCGACGCCGTCTAGATTAAATCTAGGCGTCGAGTTGCGACGGCCAACTCTTTTATAACTTGACGTCGTCACTTGAAAATAAGAGTTTTGGCTTCGGTCCCGTCACAAAATCCTCCGACGGCGTCGCAGAGATAACAAAGTGACACCGTCACCTTGTATTTTCAGCAGCTGGAGTGTCTCCATTCTTGACTTTGGCCATTTTCTTCGTATATCCACGCCTTTTCGTCCAAATAAGTGCCATTACAGCAATTTGCCTTCACGAGACCTAAAAAGTGAAAAGGAACGATATTAAGTAATAACGGATACAAAAGTGAAATAAGGGCTTAAATGACCCCTCAAAAAGGTACCTTTTAAAACCTTATCACTCGAGCCAAGGCTCCTAGACTTACTCATCATACCACTGCTCGTATGTCTCTACGACCTCCATCATCACCTGTGCATCTATCAGCTCACTCTCTCCTGTCATCACCACTTTCATCGCCATTTCACCGAAGACCTAGATCCCCTACTTTGCCACCACGGGATTTACACAAAGACGTCGGCTCATGGACTCCCCCTCTATTGATGAGGATGATGAGGAGTATGAGGACGAGGAGGAGTATGCAGACCCTCCGAAGGAGGAGGAGGACATCCCAGTTGAGGTTACCCCACCGCTACAGAGTCATGCGCGTTTTGTGCATTCTCTAGGACTAGGATCTCCATTACCTTTGCTTGACCCTGATTCACCAGATCAGCCATTTGACTTTGACTCACCTCCTCATTCACCTGAGATAGGCAGTCCACTAGGTTCAGATATCCCATCGGGGATAGATTCAGAGCCCGCGGAGTAAGGAGAGACGGATCTGATTTTGGAGCTTATTATCTCCCAGGGAGTTAGGATTAGTTAGTTAGCAAACCGACTAGTTGGAGTATTGAGGGATAGTATTGATAAGGATTCAAAACATACGCTTTTAGGGGGTCATTGAAGCCCTATTTAGACACATTTTATATCCGTTACTGCTTTAAATTGTTCCTTTTCACTTTTTAGGTCTTTTGGAAGCAAAATGCTGGAATGAAGCATATTTGGACTAAAAGGAGCAAAAACATAAAGAAAATGGCAAAGTCAAGATCGAAGACACTTAAAGCTGATCAACAGAACCTAACGGTGTCCCAACCAAAGGATGATGTCGTCCCTCTATGAATATTTGATCAAAAGTTGCACGCGACGGCTCAGCAAAATTCCTGATCCTAAAGACTTACAGCGTCACGCTTAATTTATGAAGGGCGTCACTCACACTTTTCACACCAGACAACCCAGATTTAGAACTCAGACGACGTCACAACTAAAGACCGACGGCGTCACAACTCTCAAGTGACGTCATCCCATCGAAGACTTGCCCAAGATGAAACCCTAATGACGGCAACCTGATGGCGTCACTAGTAAAAGACAACGCCGTCGCAATTGTAAATCTATATATAGAATTCGATTTTTCTGTATTTTAGGAGGTAGAATTTTGGAGAGCAAACCCTAACTCAGTTGTAGTCCGACTTGGACAGTATCTTAGGGTCCCATACCTTATTTTACACATCAATATAAGTTTTTTAATCCAATTTATCATTATGTCTACCCCATGTTTAATTGATTGTTTGTATGATTGCTTGTCTAACATGTCCAGCTAAATTACTTGTATGTTTGCTTAGATCTATGAAACCTAGTTGTAGAGACCTTCGTGAGTAACTCAACTCTCAATGAACAACAATTGGATAGGGACATTGAAGTGAACCCATTCAAGGATACTTTAGTGTTTAGGAAGATGACCAAATTTCTAGGAACCTTTCCCATTAATCTTAATATTAATTGGTGGAAAGTTGAGAGTAAGAAGGTTAAGTATAATTGGAATTGGGATAAACCACCTCGTGATGGGAATGGAGAGTGGCACATTAGGATGACAATCTATTATCCTAATGGTGAGAAGTTTGAAAAGACATTCCGGACTAAGCAAACTAATAGGAAGTTAAAAGATAAGTTTGATCCATATGACATCCTTGAGGATAAACTTACTTACATAGGTACGTAGGAGCACAACTTCGAGTCTAGCTACAAGACACATAAATAAAGAAAAGCGCTTCGTGTGAGGCAACCCATGCTTAATTGTTTGCTTGTTTTGTTTTTCAATTTGTGTGTCTTATATCTTTTTCATTGTTGTTTATTCTCATGTTAGACTTTGTGAAAATGCTTTATTTTGTCTTTTACCTCGTCTTAATTACATATAAAGGTATTTTACAAAAAGATAAGTGTAGGGAAGATCACAAAAGTTTTTTAAGAATATGAACATGAGAATTACAACTATTGAAATTGATATATATGTGTGTGTTTGTTAGAGTAAAATGCTTGTATCGAGTCATAATTGATGTTTTGCAGGAATTTTTCTAGGTTTTAATGATGTATTTTTTCAAAAAAACACAGCAGACCACTTTCTGTCAGGACAACTTGACGGCGTCAGGATTAAAGCCTGACGACGTCAGGCTATGTAGAAACAGAATGCTCAGTTTTTCTTTTCTGTGCAGTTTATAAATTTTTGGAAATCCACAGGTCTTAATTTTCCAGAAAAACTGCAAACATCCATTCTACAAGCATTATATCTTACTTGCTTTCTGTTGTTCCCTATTCACTATCGTATAAAAACAGTTAATTACTTAAAACAAGTTAATAGTGAATCAATGACGGAAATAACATAAGTAAAACACACTGATAAATTTTCAACATAATATTCTTTATTAGAAATCAATCAAAAAGAATACATTACCCAAGTACTTGCGGAACAGTACTTGGGATTGAAATGACAAAGTGTTGTAACTCCTCACGAAGCTCAGGCTGAGTCTGAGCATAACTACAAGGAACCACTGAGATATCTCAGGGACAAAGTTGTATTTGGAGGAGTGAAAGATGGCTTGTGTGTGTGTGCGTTTTACAATTCACAAGCTTAAATCTTTCACTCCATCACTTATGCTATTTATACAAGTATGAGTTTTAACTTAATCCTAAGTGACAAACTGACAAGTTATAGAAGACAAAATACTGATGTATTTTGTCTATGTTTACAAAGGCTATATTAAGTAAGAGACAAGGCTACTTTCCATAAGTCAGTGATGACATTGAGCCTGGTAGTTAGCCATTCAGGGAAAGTTGACTTTGGTTGATAAGGACTTCGTCTTATCTGATTCAAACTTGTCCCGCCTTATCCCGCTCATTCTTCAGTCTTCATTGCCTTCAGTCTTCTACTTCAGTTTGTCTTCAGTGTAAGTAGCTGGTGAGGAGTTTAGGGATTCAGTGAGTTATTGTCATCACTCACTAAATCCATCATCTTCTTCTTGACTCAGTCTTCACCCCTTAAGTTCCGCCTTAATGAGTGGAGAGACTTCTTCTTCGCCTCTTACTGAGTATCCTGAAGATGGCTCACTAAGAGACTATGTACTCAGTGACCTATTAGTGTTTAATGTCCTAAACAATTAGGGTATTTTCTATTCAAATCCTAGACTCAAGGGGTTTTAATGTTTAATGTCCTAAACAATTAATGTCCTGAACCCAACCCTTTCTAATGTAGTTGTGTGTCATATATAGTTTTACCGCCGATTTTACGCGAAGGTTTTGTTTGTTTTCTTATAAGTGTGTAGGTTATATTAGGCAAGAAGAAGACACACATATTGGATGAAGATTATTACTTATGCATTGTTCTTGGAAGAGGATTTAACAGCAACTTCACACATATCCTACCGAGCTAATCAGGGGAGTACTAGTTTCTTTTCCTTACTTACCTTCCTTTATCATAACTTTGATGCTTTCGAGGAACATTGGGGGCAATGTTCAATTTAAGTGTAGGGAGGGAGAATAAAACGGGAACTTAGAAACTATTCATTCACTTGATCATTTGTCATGTCTGTTAATACAAATAAACAGTAAAAACGTTTATTAATATTTTGCGATCTCTTTGTGTTTTGTTGATAACAAATATAATGTTATCATAAGTAAAATTATAAGGATACATGTTATTTTTGTAAATCATTTACATATAGTCACTTAATACAAATTGTTGTAATAAATCATTTGTTGTAATAGTTTATTAGGATGGGTAAAAATCACAACCCATGGTATTAACCCATACCCACTTGACTAGATACATTGTACTCATTAGATACATTGTATCTAAAGAAATACCCATGGACCAACCCATAACCCATGACCCATGACCCATAACCAAAAAACCCATGGGCAAAGAGGATCGTCCTACGGATCCCTAGCTTTATGCTAGACGGATCCCTTGTGGGAGGGATCCGTGGGATCTGGGAAACAGTGGCAAGTTTTTCCTATAAATAGAGAGCCATTTCTTCATTCTAACTCACCCCTCTTCTTCCTAAATCTCTCATACACTCTCATTCTCTTCTAATAAAAGATCACTTGATCTAGAGAGTTGTTCTTCTTTTTATTGTGATTCTCATATAGATCCTTCTCTAAGGCGAGATCACGAGCATTCTACAAGTAATCCAAGCGAGGGGTCCTTGATTGATTTGTTCCTCCACAAGATTTCTGTAGCAAAGATTTTGTATTTGATATTTCACATAGTTGTTGTATAATAGTCGTGTTGGTTTGGTCCGCCGTGTTACCAACTCGGTATTTAGCTTTGTACCGGAAAAAGGTGTAAGAAACGTTGTGAAGGCTTCTCCGCCAAGTTGAAGGATTTTGTTGAAATAGTGCTTGAACTCTCGAGTAGGTGCCTCGGGGAGTGGAGTAGGGCAAGGAAGGTGTCCTTGTAGCCGAACCACGATAAATCAGTTGTGTCATTTCTATCCTTTACTTTACTTTATTTACTTGCATTACCATTAGATCTATACTTTCTCTTCATCCATACGACTTCACATAATATCGAATCTAAAGTTTTTGAAACTAAATTAAAATCGGCAAAACTATTCAACCCCCCTTCTAGTTTTCCACAATTGGCATCAAGAACTAAGTTTATAAAAGTTTTAAAGTAAACCATATTTAAAAACTTTTCGATCACTATGGGTTCTGAAAACTATAAGGAAGGGAAATCTATGCAACGACCACCACTACTTGAAACTAATGATTTTATATATTGGAAAAATATATTCTAAACGTATGTGAAGTCTAAAGATATTGATCTTTGGTACATTATTGTTGAATGATATTTTGAGGCTATCTTAAAAGATGATAAAGGAAATTGAGTTAACATACCTCATGATAAACTAAACGATGACATGAAGAAAAAGCTTTCCAAAAATAGTGAAGCTAAAATGGTTTTATATAATGCTTTACCCAAAAAGGAGTTCGAAAGAATTTCTATGCTTAAAACCTCTAAAGAAATTTGGAATTTTTTAATTGTAACTCATCAAGGTAATCAACAAGTTAAGAATAATAAAATTGATTTATTTCTTCAACAATATGAACAATTTTCAATATCGGATGAGGAAATTATAGATCATTCATTTGCTAATTTTAATACTATTATTACATCTTTACAAGCACTTGATGAATCTTTTTCTAGCCGTAACCGTGTTAGGAGATATCTAAGGGCACTTCCATCCAAGTGGAGTTCCAAGATGACGGCAATCGAAGAGTCAAAAGATTTGACAATCCTCACCCTTGATGAACTCATAGGCAACTTAAAAGTCTACGAACTTGTCCTTGCTAAAGATTCCGAAGCCTCAAAGGTGAAAGAGAAACAAAAATCTCTTACCCTCAAAGCCAAGAACGCCTCAAGTGATGAAGAGAACTCCTCTTCGGATAGTGATGACGAGGAGTATGCCATGGCGGTAAGGGACTTTAAAAAGTTCTTTAGAAGGAAGGGAAGATACGTCAAACAATCGTATGACGACAAGAAAGGATTTCGGAAAAGCAAAGAGGACGAAAAGCCAAGGGATGATCGTGCTTGCTTTAAATGTGGGGACCCAAACCACTTTATTAGTAAGTTTCCCAAATGGGATGATCAAAAGGCATTCGTGAGCGGCTCGTGGGGAATGAGCGAGGAGGAGGACGAAGAAATTTGTCTTATGGCAAATAATGAGGTATGTCACGAATACTATAGAATATATATATGCACATCATTAGATGATGACTCATTGCATAATGAATATGATAAAAATTAGTTTAAAAGCAATGGTTTTTGAAAAATAAAACCAACTTTAGCTTAGATAAAGAAGTCGAGTTAAAAGCAAAATTGAAAAAGTCTAGAAAATGGAAAGATGGCAAGGGGAATGAACTTTGCGTTCAACTTTAAACACTAGTTGATCAACTAGACTCTAAAATTGCTAGAATGAGTACTAACACTCTAGATATGATATTAGATAGTGTTAAAACAGGAAACAACCAAAAAGGTTTAGGTACTCAACAACTTGATACGTCAACTAGTGAAAGCAAAGAGACACAATTCGTAAAAGCAATAGAAAAACAGGCCACTGTTGTGGCGGATCCCTCAAAAAGGGAACCGGCTAGTGTACAGAAAGGGATCCGTGGGTCTGCTATAGCAAACAGTGGTAAAAACATAGCTTCTTCTACTAGAACTGATTTTGTTATTGTTAATAAGAAGAAACCAACTCATATTACCACTAGACAACCACCACCAAAATATAATCCTATTTTTGCAAGAAACAAAGCTCCATCTTTTTCAAAACCAAACACATTTAGGAGACCTAATAGTGTTTACCCAAGGAGTAACCATCAAATGGGATGGAACCCAAATATGAAAAATGGTTTTCCATTTCAAAACTTTGCACCATGGAATGCATATTCGCCTTATCCATACATGTCTAACATGAATGGAATGTTTAACACTAATGGACCTATGAATAAATGAGGACAAAACTTTTGAGTTATTTGTTTTCGTAGGTGTGCTTAAAGGTCGACCTAGCCCGGATGAATGGGTCAAGGATAGCGGGTGCACGAGGCACATGACCGGCAATAAAGATCTAATCTCCACATATGAATCCGTCAATGGAGGAAATGTGGTGTTTGGAAATAGCAAAAGTAAAATCATCGGTAAAGGTATGATTTCTAACAAATCTCTAACCATTAACGATGTGTGTCACGTAGAAAACCTAAACTTTAACCTCTTAAGTGTAGGAAAAATATGTGATAAAAAGTGCAATGTACTTTTACCTAAAAACGGTAGTAAGATACTATAAAATGGCATAACCATAGGAAGAGGAATTAGGAAACATGGAGTCTATGTAATTAAAATTGGTAATGAACCTAAAGACAAACTTTGTCTTACTTCTATGGATGATACTTCGACCTTATGGCATCGAAGATTGGGTCATGCCAATATGCGACTTCTTCAATCGCTATCATCCAAAGATCTAGTAAGAGATCTACCCAAGTTAAAATATGAACATCACTTTTGTGATGCTTGTAATATAGGTAAACAAGTCCACTCTAGTCACAAAGCTAAAAACATGGTGTCTACAACCAAGTGTCTAGAATTATTACACATGGATTTATTTGGCCCATACGCTATCCAAAGTTATGGAGGCAACTACTACACTTTGGTTATAGTGGATGATTACTCTAGGTACACATGGACCAAATTTTTAAAGAACAAAACGGAAACGTTTAATTATTTTGAAATAATAAGCAAGAAAATCCAAAGACAACTAGGAAGTCCTATAGTATCTATTAGGACAGATCATGGTAGGGAATTCGACAATGAAGTGCAATTCGGAGCCTTTTGTGACGCTAATGGTATTACTCACAACTTCTCGGCTCCTCGCACTCCACAATCGAATGGGGTAGTTGAAAGAAAGAATAGAACCCTACAAGAAATGAGTTGCACAATGCTTAATGAGCAATCCATACCTCAAAAGTTTTGGTGCAATGCCGTTGATACTTCAACGTACATACTTAATCGAGTCTTAATTAGATCAATTTTAGGCAAAACTCCATACGAGTTACTTCGAGGCAAAAAGCCTACGTTAGATCACTTTAGAGTCTTTGGTAGCAAATGTTTTCTTCTCAACACTAAAGATTACCTTACAAAATTTGATCCTAAATCAACCGAAGGTATCTTTTTAGGTTACTCTCCTAATAGCAAAGCTTACGTCATCATAAAGAAACGAAGGTAGAAGAGTCATTAAATGTAAAATTTGATGAAAGTATCTCCACCTCTTGTCGATGACGAGATAAAGTGAAGCTATTGTAATAAAGAAAAAGATAAATGAAGAAGAAACTTCAAATAATGAACTCACAAAAATTAAAGAGTCCAAAGATGTAGATAAGATAGGAAAGTTAAAAGAGGAACATTAAGGTCTCTAAAATTATGCAACCATAGAACCTAAGAATACACAAGAAGCCATTGAAAGTTTGGTAATGGCTATGCAGAATTAAATCAATTTGGATGTTTGGACACTTGTCCCTCCACCTAGTAATCAAACCATAATAGGAACCAAATGCGTTCAAATTAGATGCAAGCGAGTTGTCTAGTAGACTTGTTGCCCAAGGGTATAACCAACATAGACTTTGATGAGACCTATGCCCCCGTGGCTAGATTAGAATCTATAAGAATACTCTTGCTTAAATGATCTAAAGCTTTATCAAATTGATGTCAAAAGTAGTTTTATTAATGAAGAAGTGTAGTCAACCTCCGGGCTTCTTTAATCAATCTAAATTAAAGAAAGCCCATTTACGGTCTTAAACAAGCTCCAAAAGCTTGGTATGATAGACTCAAGTCATTCTTAATCAAACACAACTACACCATGGGGTTAGTTGACAACACACTTTTTACTAAGAAAAAGGAGTCAAGAACGAAGACATGTGTGATGATTTCTCTAAAATTATGCATGACGAGTTCAAGATGAGTATGATGGGAGAACTTAGTTTCTTTCTTGGTCTACAAATCAAACAAGTAGAAGATGGTATCTTCTTTAATCAATCTAAATACATAAAAGAGATGTTAAAGAAATTCGGCCTAGAAGAGTCGAAACCAATTAGGACACCAATGTCATCCGATACCAAACTCACAAAATATGAAGACGGCGAATCCGTTGATAACACAAAATATCGTGGCATGATTGGTAGTCTTCTCTACCTCATGGCTAGTAGGCCGGATATCATGTTTAGTGTTTGTCTATGTGCTAGGTTTCAAGAAGACCCTAAAACATCACATCTAGAAGCCATAAAAAGAATATTTAGATATTTTAAGGGTACAACACAATTAGGATTATGGTATCCTAAGGGCACGGGAGTAGAAATAATTGTGTATGCAGATTCTGACCATGCAGGTGATTATGTTGACCAAAAAAGTACAAGTGGAGTATGTAATTTTATGGGATGTTGTTTAACATCTTGGTTTTCTAAGAAACAAACGACATTAGCAATATCAACAACCGAAACCGAATATGTCTCCGCCGGAAATGCGTGCCAACAAGCACTATGGATGAAACAAACATTAGTTGACTACGACATTTAGGGGTGTTCAAAAAACCCGAGAAACCGACAAACCGAGCCGAACCGCTCAACCCAAAACCGAAAAAACCCAAAACCGAAAAAACCAAAACCGAAAAAAACCGAAACCAAAAAAACCCGCTTCTCACGGTTCGGTTTCGGGTTTTAGTTTTAGATATCCGCTGTTAATCGAACCGAACCGTGTATAATATACATGAAGGTTTTAACAAAATATTCAGATAATTATACAAATAATGATTTTATCATTCCACTACTTTTCTTGTATAACAACTTTTTTACTCACAATGTAAATATTTGCTAGATATTTTTGTGTTAAAATTGATTAATGCGATCTTAACATACATATACGTCAGATAAATACTTATGTTAATATGATACATACGTTTATTTGGAAGCAAGTATTGTGATGAATCCACTTTAATATCATGTTAATCTATTTGATGCTATTTAGTTTTACTAAAAGTATATTTTAGGTTTTAAATCATGTAATTGTTCATACGGCCAAACTCAATTAAGCATCTAAAATGGTTAACCGTGACCAGAACCATGGGTAACCGCTAACTTCGGTTACCCGCAAGTCCGGTTACCCGCCTAGTATGGTTCGGTTTTGGATAGTGACATGAATTACCCGCCCCACGATGGATAGTTAAAATCTTCTAACTAACCGAACCGAACCGCCCCGTGAACACCCCTAACGACATTCATCTAAGTGACATAGCCATTCTATGTGACAACAAATGTGCCATCGATTTAAGCAAGAATCCGGTACTACATTCTCGCACAAAGAATAGAGAGATTCGTCATCACTTCTTAAGAGACAATGTTCAAAAGGGGAACATCTCTATTAAGAAGGTAGCGTCCGAAGACAACATAGCCGACGCCCTCACCAAACCGTTGAAGTGGGAACAATTCAACCTACTTCGTCTTGGTCTTGGTCTCATACAACAATCGTCGTAATTTACATTTTAAACTCTACAAGGTATGTAAACACTAGCCGTCTTCTTTCTGACTCTAGGATCTCTATTTCACGCACAACTCACAAGCAATACGGGAATTTTTCAAAACCCAAGATAAGTTTTTCACTTATAATTCATAGTTTTCTCTTATTTTCTTTCAAAATAAGTACAAGTTGCAAACACGTAATTACATACACATCCTCTTCTCAAAGGATAAACGTTTTTCTTCACACATGAAAACCTCTTTTCAAAATGTTTTCCAAAATGATACCTCTTCCCATATCAATTTCACAAAATCAATTTCTCAGGTCTAGGACAAATCGCTTTTTCATTATTAATACAAAGTAAAAACCCGTTTTCATTGCATCTCATGTCATTTGAATGCTAAAGAGGACACATAAGTAATATGCGTTTTCGGGTACATTCATTTAAGGAACAATGAATTAGGAGCACTCGGGTTATCTCACATAATAGTATGCTTTTTCACTTCTAGTTTATTTTTCCCTTCTTTTTAGGAGTCGAGATAACCGCAATTCCAAATAGTTTGCATATAGGCACACACTAGGCACAAATGTTTCCAAAAGGAAAATTTTGGCTGCACTCAATCACCGGTACCACGGATCCCACCTTAATGTGGACGGATCCTCAGGGAATGATCCATGGGATCCGTGAGAGACGAAGCTATTTTTAATTTTCTCACTTCTTTTGGAGTATGTTTTAATGCTTGTTTCTCATGATCACATGCCTTAAATTTCATATCTAATCATTAGATTTTAATCCATATTTTGGGTCAAGCATTCATTGCAATGCATATTTTTTTTTCTATAAGTAGGATTCCCAACATTGTTTGCTATTCATCTCATCCTCACAAACAAACACCACCATGTCTTCTAAAAGACCATCCAGCTTAGATGAATCACCTAGTTCAAACAATCCACTTCATGAAATCCAAACCCTTGTCCTACCACCTTCCAAAATACCACAATCAAAATCTAAGATATCCGTACGGATTAGCATCCGGTCTTGTTGCTTAGCAAAACCATCATCGAATGGCTCATCACCAATAACTAACTCACCACAAGATGCTTCCATTATAGCACCTCCTTCATCACCAACAAGTACACCAACTTCATCACCCATCAACTCATCACCTAAAGTCACTCTTTTGGAACTCCTTAAGACTCCAACAAGATCCCAACAACCAAAACATAAAGAAATAGCCTTTTTGACACCTCCCACTTCTCCAAACACAATTTTCAAAGATCTTGAAACATCACCACCCTTAGCTCCCATTTAGCTACAAGAACATCTAGGTTCTTTTCCACCACCAATTCCAAACATTCCGAACTTTGATCGGTATTTTCCTATTTTTCCACCACATCTTCCGCATCTCACAAATCAAAACAACCCCGGAAAAATTCCGCACTCATTACCACATCACTTACATTGTGAACATTGCCAATCCACTAGGGATATTGCAATAGAAGTTAGGGAAGAAATGCGATTCATACTCAACCTCATTCTTGATCGCATCAACACCATTACTCATCAAAACCTCCATCCATAACCTTATGCAAGCAGGGAAGCAATCATTATTACTATTTTCTAGTATTTTTCTTTTGAGTCAATTTCAAGAACAAGTCTTGTTCTTACTTTTACATGCTTGTATGTGGCATAAATACCACTACATTTTGTTATTTTATTACAAGGCCTTGTTGCTCCCAATCTTGATTCTCGTCAATCACAAGATTACTTATGCATGTTACTACTAACCCTTTCTTTGTAGGATTTTTATTTTTTTCTCACTTGATGCCCCAAACAAGGGGGAGCTACTGTCAAGGGGGAGTAGGCAATACGTGGACTATTTTTCCACATTTTATTTCTTTGATGGGTTAACTTTTTGTTTCGACAAAAAGGGAGAGAAGAAGTAAAACTTAGGGCTTTCAAAACATACATCTAATCTTAAGTTTTACTCATCATAACATTATGTTTTGTCATCAACAAAAAGGGGGATATTGTTAATACAAATAAACTGTAAAAACGTTTATTAATATTTTGCGATACATGTTATCATAAGTAAAATTATAAGGATACATGTTCTTTTTTAAAGCATTTACAAAGAGTCACTTAATACAAATTGTTGTAATAAATCATTTGTTGTAATAGTTTATTAGGATGGGTAAAAATCACAACCCATGGTATTAACCCATACCCACTTAACTAGATACATTGTACTCATTAGATACATTGTATCTAAAGAAATACCCATGTACCAACCCATAACCAAAAAACTCATGGGCAAAGAGGAGCGTCCCACGGATCCCTAGCTTTACGCTAGACGGATCCCTTGTAGGAGGGATCCGGGGAACAGTGGCAAGTTTTGCCTATAAATAGAGAGCCATTTCTTCATTCTAACTCACCCCTCTTCTTCCTAAATCTCTCATACACTCTCATTCTCTTCTAACAAAAGATCACTTGATCTAGAGAGTTGTTCTTCTTTTTATTGTGATTCTCATATAGGTCCTTCTCTAAGGCGAGATCACGAACATTCTACAAGTCATCCAAGAAAGGGGTACTTGATTGATTTGTTCCTCCACAAGATTTCTGTAGCAAAGATCTTGTATTTGATATTTCACATAGTTGTTGTGTAATAGTCGTGTTGGTTTGGTGCACCGTGTTATGGACTCGGTATTTAGCTTTGTACCGGAAAAAGGTGTAAGCAACGTTGTGAAGGCTTCTCCGCCAAGTTGAAGAAGTTTGTTGACATAGTGCTTGAACTCTCGAGTAGGTGACTCGGGGAGTGGAGTAGGGCAAGGAAGGTGTCCTTGTAGCCGAACCTCTATAAATCGGTTGTGTCATTTCTATCCTTTACTTTACTTTATTTACTTTCATTACCATTAGATCTATACTTTCTCTTCATCCATACGATTTCACATAATATCGAATCTAAAGTTTTTGAAACTAAATTAAAATCGGCAAAACTATTCAACCCCCTTCTAGTTTTCCACAATGTCCTTGGTAATTCGTGTAATGAACAATGAGAAATATTTGTTAGGGAAATTTTAGCACCAAATTTAAAATTTTTTATGAAATTTACGAGTTAAACTTTAGTCTTAATAAAGCATCTCATGGATAGGAATTATATGACTAGCACAAAAACCGTTTACCACTCAAATTCCACCCCAAAAATGTGAGGTTCGCCCCTAGATCTTTAGGAATAAAAGCATTCACCTTTAATGCTTAGTGAGTATACCGGTAGTATAATAGATTCTAAAACTTGTTTTGTGATGCACTCCGAGATCGCTAGTGATACTACGCTTGTATAGTTAAGAGTAACTAAATGATAAGAGGCATTAGGATAATCCTTGTTTGAAATCTGTATTATAATTACATCTTCCACATCGGTTGAGTAATTACCCCACACCCTTGCGATGTACTCATCTTTAGTACACGATACCCCTAGTTAACCCCTCAGAGCCTATCCTTTTTGCGGTTCTCGTGATGTTTCGGTTTTCCGAAATATCAATGAAGAGCATTTTTTACAATCCACCCCAAAATGTACACCCAAATCGCCTTAGCCTACCTTGTATGAAATCATCTTTAGTGCATTATTGTTATCATTATTAAACCCTTAGTTCAATTATCTAGTTACTTGCATGGTTGCTAAGTCAAGTCATATCTTTTGTACACAATTTTGGGATGATTAGGACTCATGGGTAAAAGTAATATTTTATGGAGTACGGGAAAGAACGATACATTCAAATTCCCTTTGTCTACGTAATTAAATATTCCAAGTGTTTTGATCTTTTCAATTCGGGTCAATTATTTTTAGAGAAATAAAAACTCAAGTGTAGGGATGCTCCTATAAATCCCTTATATTTTGATGTTATCGTAGAGGATGGTAGAGTAAAAAGGTATGAAAAAAAATCAAAAAAAAAGAAAAAAAAAAGATGTTCAAAAAAAATTGGGAAAAACATACGGGCTACCATCCTACATCTATCTTTATGTTTATTTTTTTAATTTTATGTTTGTTTCGTTTCAAGTTATCTAGTGTTAGTGAGTCGAGTCTTGGCTTAGCAACGCCACACTTTACATGCTTGTAACATAAGATTTTTGACTTGCCACCACTAAATATCCCCTATCCAACAAAACCCTTTTACTTCCCAACCCTAAGCCTAACGTCACAACCCTTGTAAAGACCTCTTAGATAGTTATTCCTAGGTGCTTACGCCAAAGCGGTGGAGGTTTGATCTATTCTCAAGATTATGGTAATCTATGTACTATGTCAGGTAATGAGTGTTTTATCTTCCATTTCCATTCATATTATATTTCATATAAACCCGAGAGATGAGATAATCCAAACACCACTTGTGAGGTGCTAGTATATAATTTTTGTGCTTGTTATTACTATTGTGGTGCTTTTACTTGTTGTGAACTATTTTAAACCAATGTTTCATGCCCCCTAACTTATAAATTGATTGGTCAAAAGCACATTTGCTTGAGGACAAGCAAATACCAAGTGTAAGGATATTTGATAAGGATTTAAAACATACGCTTTTAGGGGGTCATTTAAGCCCTATTTCGACACATTTTATACCCGTTACTGCTTAAAATCGTTCCTTTTCACTTTATAGATCTTTTGGAAGAAAAATGCTGGAATGAAGCATATTTGGACTAAAAGGAGCAAAAACATGAAGAAAATGGCAAAGTTAAGATCGAAGACACTCAAAGCTGATCAAAAGCTGTCCTAAAGTTATCCAAACCAAAGGGAGACGTTGTCCCTCTATGAAGATTTGATCAAAAGCTGCATGCGATGGCTCAGCGAAATTCATGGTCCTAAAGACTGAAGGCGTCACGCCTAATTTATTAGGGGCGCCACTCACACTTTTCACTCCAGACAACCCAGAACTAGAACTCAGATGACGTCACAAATAAAGACCGACGGCGTCACAACTCTCAAGTGACGTCGTCCCATCGAAGACTTGGCCAAGACGAAACCTTAATGACGGCGATCTGACGGCGTCGCTAGTAAAAGGCGACGCCTTCGTGATTGTAAATCTATATATAGAATTCGATTTTTCTGTATTTTAGGAGGTAGAATTATGGAGAGCAAACCCTAACTCAGTTGTAATCCTACTTGGACGTAATCAAAGGTACCATGCCTATTTTACACATCAAGATAAGTTTGTTAATCCAATTTATCATTATGTCTACCCCATGTTCAATTGATTGTGTATATTCTTGCATGTCTAACATGTCTAGCTAAATTACTCGTGTGTTTGCTTAGATCTATGAAACCTAGGCTTAGTAGTGCAACTAGGCTTAGTAGTGCAACTAGGCTTTCATTGTATTTATTGTGTGAGTATGTGTAACACCCCCAAATCTCGGTACAGCGGAAGACTTAATCAAGTTTTCTGGGCGTTACTTTTTGGATTGGTATCGCACACAAGTAAAATAAAAGATAACCATTTAACCATTTAAAACCAATCCCAAATCAAATATTCAAACATTTAATCCGAAGATATAAATTTTAGGCCCAAAACATAGTTTAACAAAATAGGTCCCCATTGTTTATCAGAGTCAGAAAATGATCCTTGAACCACGCCTCCATGCCAAGCTTCCACACATCAAGTAATCCAAACATCTCTCAAATACCTGAGAAATCATGCTAAAAGGTCAGCTTACGCTGGTGAGTTCATAGGTTTAAGTTCAACAAAATCATAGTGGACCTGTAAGAGTTGATTTGCTATGCAAGACCTAGATAGGATAATACCGTTTACACGCACAAATCCTACGGATCACCAACCATATAATCACTTACTCGGGCCCTGCGACTCTAGTCCAGATGTCGTGGCAACCTCTAGAACGTTGCCAACCCCGGCTAGGTCGAGATAGAAGTCTATTCTTAGTTAGGCACGGTTAAACCTAGACAAAGGCAACAACTATCGCACATCTATCTACTCAGTCAAGCATATAAGCAAATCCAAATAGTTTTAACGGTCCAAAACAGTAGCATGATTCTCACCCCAAAATAGTTCAAAATGTAGTTAAAATGTATATAAAAGTGGGGCTATGAAACTCACCTCAAGCTATCAGCACAATCAACACAAATATCACTAGCGAAGATAGCGAGAAATCACAGCACAACAATTATCGACTCGGCACAACCTATTAATGTAGACCAACTTAATATATATTCCTCAAAATCAACGTTATCTACCCCAATATATTCCATTTCTTTATTTCCAAAAATGTCTCGTTTCACCATTAATCCTAGTGTTTGGTATCCTCATGTGGGTGTATCGACTCAATATGATACCATGAATGCACTCAAACAACCAATATATAACTCAATGCGACACAATGAGACCTCTAAACGATAAGCTCCATAGTTCAATAAGTTTCGGAATAAATAGTAGACCTTATCGAATTCGTCAACTCGATAAACTCATTCATTTATTCGTGTCGCTTATTATCCCATAAATCAATCATATCCTAAAGAGTCATAAGGATAAGTCGCCCATTAATAAGGTTACCCAACGCACCTAGCGGGCTCTTATTAAATTCGTCAACCTAATAAGTCCGCTACCCACGTGGATCAACAATATTAATGCTAGGTTATCCGTAACCCATGCACACATAACGAAAATAAATAACTACTTATCCAATATTAAATGTCCACATTTGACATTTATTGATAAACGTGTACTCGAAACCATAATTACTTATTTATTACAAAACCTTTCCAATTTAGTCATTAGTTTCCGTTTAAAACTAGTAAATAACAAGATAAATCTTGTTATTGATATTTTTGGTACAAAAGCCCATTATTATTTACATTTCATAGTTTTATTATCATTTTCATATATAATATATATTTCGTCAAATCCCATTGTCGGTTTCATAACGTTATTCGTTTCGAGTCCACAGCCACGAGTCATAACTTCTCGGCTTTTAATCAATCAATTGTCCAAATTATACTAAAGTCCATGTTACGGCTTTGTCGGAGTCAACTATAGACTAAAAAGTCAAAGTGACGCCGACGTAGCTCAAAGTCAACAATATATATATATATATATATATATATATATATATATATATATATATATATATATATATATATATATATATATATCAAGTCCATAATTAATAGTCATAACGTCGCAATTCAATCCCAAACCAACTCAAAACAATCTCGCCAACCAATCAATCAACCAATTATACTCGAAACCAATGTTATGACCCTAATGGTCATGACACATTCGCGGTCAAGACCACGTGAACCAAACAAGCTTCTAAAAGCTTTTCGGCTCCACGCGTCTCATCCAAACCTCAACAAAACCAATCAATAAGCTACGAAATCGACCCGACTCGGACCCATGACGCAAGTGGGTCTCGTACGCACCATATGAGCCACGTACAAGCCCTAGGTGGTTCGTACGTCCCATACTTCTCAACCAAACTCAACCAAATCAATTCTACAACACTCAAATCCAATCATTCAAGCTCCAAACACTAAATAAACACAAAACCCATCAACTATTCTTAACCAAGAACATGCAACTAAACCCTAAAATGCAAAACCCATCAAATTAATGAACCACACATGTACCAAACACTAATTACTTGTTTATTTCAACACTAATTAGCTTTAATTTCATGTTCCACCCAAAAGCCCCAAAAATTGTTCATGGGTCGAAACCCTAAAATTCAATTCGTAGCTTTTTATAGCCTAATCAAGCTCAATACATGTTCCCTTTACCTTATCTAATCACCAATTGCAAAAGCCCTTTGAAATCTTTTGAAACCCTAAAAGTACGAATTTTAATTCTTGAATTTGGAGGTGTTAATGAAGTCCAAATTGAGTGTATGATATATGGTTGGAAAGAGGAGAAAGAGATCTTGCTTTTGGTGGTGGAGGTGGTGGTGGACGCACCGGAATAGTGGCGGTGGTGGCCAGAATATGGCCGGATTTCATGAAGGTGGTGATTAGGGTTTTTAGTGAGAGAAAGTTAGAGAGATAAACACTAGTGTGTGTGTTTTAGAGAGACAAACAAATGAGGCAAATGAAGTAGGGAGGGTGACTTATATACTTGGAGCTAGGGACCTCAAAAATAATTATTTTGGTGGAGGGGTTGGCCGGCCTAGGTGAAGTGGAGGGGCCGTGGTCGCCATTTTTCGTAAACTATCTCGTTTACCCATTCCCGAGCTCACATATTGTCCCCCGAGTGTCCCAAAACATTAATTTAACTTTCCAACATCGTTACTTACGTTTTTCCAAGAGTTTTGACTATTTATTTGTCAATTTTTGAGTTACTGTCTAAAAGTTACAATAACTCTTGTTTTAGGCTTTTCTAGTGCCGAATCGAATAGTGCCTACCAAATAGAGTTAAAACGCATACGATAACTCATGTAATAATTAAATAAACCGTAAAAACCAATCGACGATATAAAATCAAGTCACGGTTTATAAAATAGTGTTAAAGGTAAAACTCCATTTAATTTAACGTAATGCGGTTACCTAAAATAGACTCCCTAAATTGCCAGTTGTCACAACCTCCCAGCCTCAGAAGAAACCCGTCCCGGGTTCCACTTCGAGTTGCTTGGTGTCATAAACAGTTTAGGATACTTCCTACGAAAAACGTCCTCACGTTCCCAAGTGAAATCCGGTCCATGCCGGGAGTTCCAACGAACCTTAACAATCGGAATACGGCTATTCTTCAGCCTCTTAATCTCACGATCCATAATCTCAATCGGTTCCACAACAAAATTCAATTTCTCATCAATACGAATATCTCTTAAAGGCACAACTATTTTTTCCTCTGAAAGATATTTCTTAAGATTACTAACATGAAAGACATTGTGTACACTACTCAGTTCCGATGGTAGCTCCAAGCGGTATGCTACCAGTCCGATTCTTTCCAGGATTGGAAAGGGACCAATATGTCAGGGATTGAGTTTTCCACGCTTTCCAAAATGAATCACTCCTTTCCATGGAGAAACTTTCAACATAACACGATCTCCAACCTGAAATTCTAAAGGTTTTCGCCTCTTATCGGCATAACTCTTTTGTCTATCACGAGAGGTTTGCAACCGGTTTCTAATCTGTACTATCTTCTCAGTGGTTTCTAGGACAAGTTCGGGACTTGTAAGTTGACTCTCGCCAACTTCAGCCCAACAAACAGGAGAACGACATTTTCGGCCATACAGTGCCTCAAATGGGACGGCCTTAATGCTAGAGTGATAACTATTGTTGTAAGAGAATTCGCCAAAGGAGGTGCTCTCCCAGCCTTTGCTGAAATCAATAACACATGCTCTAAGCATATCCTCTAAAGTCTGAATGGTTCTCTCGATTTAACCATCGGTCTGTGGATGGTAAGCAGTACTCATATCCAAATTCGTTCCTAACGCTGTCTGTAAAGACTTCCAAAAGTGGGATGTAAAACGACTATCCCTATCAGAAATAATAGATATCGGTACTCCATGACGCGATACTATCTCCTTAAGTAACAATCGGGCAAGCTTATCAAGACTATCGGTTTCACTAATAGCTAAGAAGTCAGCAAACTTAGTTAAGCGATCAACTATTACCCAGATAGCGTCATTGCCGCTAACTGTTCTCGGTAATTTAGTGATAAAGTCCATGGTTATCCGCTCCCATTTCCATTCTGGGAGTTCAGGTTGAACTAAAAGTCCTGATGGTTTCTGGTGTTCGGCCTTAACTTTAGAACAAGTCCGGCACCTACTAACATACTGAGCTATATCGGCTTTCATATTGGGCCACCAATAAAGTTTCTTAAGATCCTAATACATCTTATCGGCTCCAGGATGAATAGAGTATTTTGATTTATGCGACTCGCATAATCAACTCACGGATTCCACCATGAAATGGTATCCACCTTCTATCTCTGAAGCATAATGTTCCATCGGAACGCTTCAAGAAGCCGTTTTCACTTTCTACCATTCCATGAAGATTCTCATAGGACGGTTCTCTTCCATCAATGCCTCTACTTGGGCGGCTAAAATTTGAGATGGTAAGGGCGAAACAATGATCATTCCTAAGGATCTAACAAGTAGGGGTGGAATGTCCTCCTTACGACTAAGGGCATCAGCTACAACGTTAGCCTTACCAAGATGATAACGAATCTAACAGTCATAATCACTAAGCAATTCTAACCAACGACAAAGTTTTCATGTTCAGTCCTTTGATCTAAGATATGCTTTAAACTCTTATGGTCGGTAAATACTACACACTTGGTTCCATACAAGTAATGTCTCCAGATCCTAAGAGCAAACACTACAGCACCTAACTCGAGGTCATGGGTAGTGTAGTTTTTCTCATGCTTCTTAATTGTCGGGATGCATAAGCAATCACCTTCTCACGCTGCATCAAAATAGCACCTAAGCCTTTATGCGAAGCGTCGCAGTACACGACAAAGTCTTCGCTTCCTTCAGGCAAAGCTAAGATGGGCGCACTACACAACTTCCCCTTCAGAAGTTGGAATACTTCTTCTTCCTTTTCTCCCCATTCATACTTAATACCCTTCTGGGTTAGTTTGGTCAGCGATTTAGCTATCTTGGAAAATTCCTCAATGAATCTCCTATAATAGCCTGCTAAACCTAGAAACTGTCAGATTTCTGATGGGTTCTTAGGATCTGCCCATTCCTTAATGGCCTTAATCTTAGCTGGGTCAACATGAACACCTAGACTATCTATCACATGACCTAAAAATTGCACGGACGGAATCCAAAATTCACACTTAGAGAATTTGGCATATAGCTCTCCTCAGCAATCCTAAAAATGAGCCTCAAATGCTCTTCGTGCTCCTCACTACTCTTAGAGTATATCAAGATATCGTCTATGAATGCTATCACAAACTTATCTAGGTATGGCTTACACACTCGGTTCATGAGGTCCATGAAAACCGCTGGTGCGTTGGTTAAGCCAAACAACATCACTTGGAATTCATAGTGTCCATAACGAGTCCTAAACGCGGTCTTAGGGATATCCTCTTCTCGAACTCTAAGCTGGTGATAACCAGAACGTAAATCGATCTTAGAAAAGACACTAGCTCCTTGGAGTTGGTCGAATAGATCATCTATTCTAGGTAACGGATATCGGTTCTTCACGGTCAACTTATTCAATTCCATATAATCAATACACATCCTAAACGATCCATCCTTCTTCTTCACAAACAACACTGGTGCTCCCCACGGCGACGAACTTGGTCGAATGAATCCCTTCTATGACAATTCAGCCAACTGTTTAGACAGTTCCTCCAATTCTCTTGGAGCAAGTCGATAAGGTGCCCAGGCTACGGGTGCCGCACCGAGTATCAACTCTATTTGGAATTCCACTTGTCGGACAGGTGGAACCCCTGGCAGATCGTCGGGAAACACATCCGGAAATTCTCTAACGACGGGTACATCGTTGAGGTTTCTTTCACTCTTCTCCTCGCTTTTCTTTTCAGAAATTCGAGCCAAGAAAAGACAACCTCCTCTATCGATGTACCTGTGGGCCTTAATACAAGAGATGATGCTCAACCGGGAAGGACTTCCACAGTCGCTCCAATCTCCTTGTATGCTCAGAACTTTTTCGCCATACGGTAAACGCACAACCTTCTCATCACAGATGATGTGTGCACCGTTCTTCGATAACCAATCCATTCCGATAATGACGTCGAAACTTCCTAAGGTAACTGGCAACAGATCTATACTAAACGGGCGGTCTAGGAAACTTAAGGTACAACCTCGAACTACGGTGTTTATCTTCTCTCTATTCCCATTCGCTAATTCCACATCGTAACTAAACCCTAGAGGTGTTTGGAAGATTCCTAGTAATGGCATAAAATTGGTGGACACGAAACTCATATCCACACCAGTATCAAACAGTATGGAAGCATAGCGGTTATTAAGAAGGAACGTACCCGTAACTACGTTAGGGTCCTCACCAGCTTCCTTCCCAATAGCATAAACATGCGCTGTTCCCATGTCTCTCTGTTGATTCCTAACACCATTGTTTCCCTGGTTTTCCACAACCTCACGCTTCACAGGGTTTAAGCCATTACCTCCTACACCTCGTTAGCAAATCCTCCTACATTACCGGGATTTCCTCTCATCCATGGCTCTCGTCACTCATTCTTAAAGTGTCCCTTCTTTCCACATCCAAACAGTGACAGTGGCCTTCAAGTCCGCTCCTTGTGCAGTTTGAGCTGCAGCAAGTGGACGAGACCTACAGTCTTTGGCCATGTGTCCTACCTTAGAGCACTACCTACACACATTCGGGCATAGTCCATGATGGTGTCGGTTACAACGACCACACACAGGCTTACTACCTTCATACTCATTCCTACCTCCATTTCCTATGGCGAACACCCTGGCTGACTCTGCCATTTGTTGCCATTTCCTTTAACAACTTCATTCCTCTTCCTCTTATCACTCCTATCACTCTTACTCTTGCTTCCTACATCTAGTACATATGATTCCATCAAACTCTGAGCCACAACAATTGCCTCTTGCAAATTGACTGGTTTGGCAGCGATGACATCATTTCAAGTAGCTAAAGGTAATCCATCAGTAGACCTTTCAATCTTAAGTTCTTCGGTACGAACCATCTCAGGGAAAAGCAAGGATAACTCTTGGAAACGACGAGTGTAAGTCGCCATGTCAGTACCCTTAACCTTATGGTTCCAGAACTCACTTTCTAACTTCTTAACTTCATTCCTAGGACAGTAAGTCTTAATCAGGAGAGCCTTAAATTGAGTCCAAGTCATACTATAAGCTACATCAATTCCTACGGCTCTGTGATAGTTGTTCCACCAGGTCAACGCCTCGTCCTTCATGGTAAATGTTGCATACTTAACCTTACAATCCTCCTCACGATTACTAACGGCAAACACAGTTTTAGTTTTCTCCAACCACCTAGTTAAGTAAACTACTCCCTCAGTTCCTCCAAAATCAATGGGACCACAGAATCGGAACTCCTTATAGGTACAACCTCGAGTTCGATTCAGCACTGGGGTTCCACTAGAAGTGTTAGAAAGATTAGCCTCAGCTAGTAGTTCAGCGACACGCTGCGACACTAGCTGGTCAATGTGGGTTGGGTTCACGAGTGGAGGGTTTTGTGGAACAGGACCATTCTCAGCATGGTCGTTCACATTCGGGTTCCCTACAGCTGGGTTATCAATGTTCGGGTTCTCAACAGGTGGTGTGGTCGGGGTCGGACGACGACCTCGACGACCAGGGGCAACAACAGCAGCAGGAGCTGCTCGGTTGTTCCTAAGCGAGTTTCTTCTTGTTGCCACCATTCTGGGGGCAAGAAGAACAGTTTCATAAGTTCATAATTTACGCCCTAAAATAGAGTTGGGTTCCAAGGATCACTAAATAACGCCTGAATACATAATCAAGGCCAACCGGGATAACGCTATACCAAATCGAAACAATCAACTACCGCATCATAACTAAAGATGCACGTTCCCATAACCATAACTCATAAGTTTTCAAAAGTGGGACTACATGGAAGGATTCGAAGGAATCAAAAACGATCCTAACGACGATACTAGTAAGACAACTAGGATAATCCTACATCTCGAACCAAGTACTACTTAGTTTCAAGATGGTACAAAACCATAAATCTAATACTATCTAGCCACGTCTACGAATATCACTAACTGATCTCCTAACCTCGTATATCACTCCACTGAGGTATGAAATCTCAAGACGCTGAGAGCTGCGATCTCTCCTAAGATCCGCAACTTCTCTCTCAACAGACGATCCTCGCTACCAAGGCGCTGATCTCGCCTCTCGAGCTGTCGCGAGCCCTCTCCGCAGGTCTACTGCCTGGTCGAAGAGCTCCAGCATACCCTCCATCAACATAGTGACCCTCATAACTACCGTATCCATATCAACTCTCAAATCCTCTATGCTAGCTCTAGATACTCCAACTAATTGATCTGACAACCTACTGAGACTAATATTCTGGGATATAATCCTCCTCCAAATTTGACCTGTACCTCCATACTCCTCGGGCTCAGAAACAATCTCTGATGGTATCTCAGATCCTAACGAGCTACTTATATAAGGTGAGTAAGGTGGTGAGTCGATATCTAAAGGCTGTCCAGGGGACTTAGGCTCAGGAAAAAGAGAACCTAGTCCAGGAGAATGTGCAGGACTCTGCAAATGAGGAGTACCCCCTTCTAGGATATCCTCATCATCCTCCTCCTGAGGATCCTCATCCTCATCAACATACTGTTCCTCAATCTCATCCTCCTCCTCGACCTCATGCTCCTCCTCACCCTCATCCATAGGGGGAGAGTCCATGAGTCGGAGTCTCTGTGCAGGTAAATCCTGAGGTGGTACACTAGGAGATCTAGGCCTAATACATGGTGATGCTGCTAAACAGATAGGTGATGATGGTGGTCGCACGGACATGCGGGCAGTGCTATAAGCAAGCCTAGGAGTCTGTGCTCTCGCTAAAACCTGATGTAAAGTGAGTTGCCTAGACGAGCTAGGGCGATCTGATGATGAACTAGAGTGACGGGCGATCTCATAAGGATCACCCTGCGCAACCGTCATGAGAGTCAATGTTGGCGAACTAGGAACAGCAAGGACCTCCTCAAACACATCAAAAGCTAGTGAAGGCATAGTCTGTGACAACGGCATAGGGTAGGTATAAGTGTTCGAAACAACTAGTTTTAATAAGCGCAACAACTTAACCAAAACACATATCACATAATGTAAGCTTTAAAAGTGTAGGTACCGCATTACTCAAAACATGCCTTTAAATAACACGCATAAGTTCCGTTCTATCACATAATCGCATATCAAAGCAATCGAGTTCAAATTCCAAAATCATAATATATCGTTTACTGAAATCAATTTCCGTAATATCTCGATAATCACATCTCATTTTCCCAAAACCAATAATCATATCTCATTTCCAAAACCAATAATCATATCTCATTATCAACGCGGAATACCCCTAAACCTATCCAAATCATAACTCAAATCTCTAAATCATAACGTTTTCATAATCAGTTCAAATATTCCAACATATCATCTCATAATTCAAATCGATTTCATACCATAATCAAATAAGAAGCTTCGCTTGGCAAGCGGCGTGCGGCTCGGTCGAGGATCAATTATTCTTAAAAGCGGTTATAGTTTAGGGTTTATAAAATACCTAGTTCTCTATAACCTTGAGCTCGGATACCAATCTGTAACACCCCCAAATCTCGGTACACGAAAGACTTAATCAAGTTTTCGGCGTATTTTTGGATTGGTATCACACACAAGTAAAATAAAAGATAACCATTTAACCATTTAAAACCAATCCCAAATCAAATATTCAAACATTTAATCCAAAGATATAAATTTTAGGCCCAAAACATAGTTTAACAAAATAGGTCCCCATTGTTTATCAGAGTTGAAAATGATCCTTGAACCACGCCTCCATGCCAAGATTCCACACATCAAGTAATCCAAACATCTCTCAAATACCTGAGAAATCATGCTAAAAGGTCACTTACTGGTGAGTTCATAGGTTTAAGTTCAACAAAATCATAGTGGACTTGAAGAGTTGATTTGCTATGCAAGACCTAGATAGAATAATACCGTTTGCACATGCATAGATCCTACCCGGATCACCAACCATATAATCACTTACTCGGCCCCTCGACTCTAGTCCAAAGACTGTCGTGGCAACCTCTAGAACAGTTGCCAACCCCAGGCTAGGTCGAGATAGAAGTCTATTCTTAGTTAGGCACGGTTAAACCTAGACTAAGGCAACAACTATCGACATCTATCTACCTCACCAAGCATATAAGCAAATCCAAATAGTTTTAACGGTCCAAAAACAGAGCATGATTCTCACCCCAAAATAGTTCAAAACGTAGTTAAAACGTATATAAAAGTGGGCTATGAAACTCACCTCAAGCAATCAACACACAATCAACGCACAAATATCACTTAGCGAAGATAACAGAAATCACAGACAAAGAACTATCGACTCGGCAAAACCTATTAATGTAGACCAACTTAATATATATTCCTCAAAATCAACGTTATCTACCCCAATATATTCCATTTCTTTATTTCCAAAAACGTCTCGTTTCACCATTAATCCTAGTGTTTGGTATCCTCATGTGGGTGTATCGACTCAATATGATGCCATGAATGCACTCAAACAACCAATATATAACTCAATGCGACACAATGAGACCTCTAAACGATAAGCTCCATAGTTTAATAAGTTTCGGAATAAATAGTAGACCTTATCGAATTCGTCAACTCGATAAACTCATTCATTTATTCGTGTCGCTTATTATCCCATAAATCAATCGTATCCTAAAGATTCATAAGGATAAGTCGCCCATTAATAAGGTTACCCAACGCACCTAGCGGGCTCTTATTAAATTCGTCAACCTAATAAGTCCGCTACCCACGTGGATCAACAATATTAATGCTAGGTTATCCATAACCCATGCACACATAACGCAAATAAATAACTACTTATCCAATATTAAATGTCCACATTTGACATTTATTGATAAACGTGTACTCGAAACCATAATTACTTATTTATTACAAAACCTTTCCAATTTAGTCGTTAGTTTCCGTTTAAAACTAGTAAATAACAAGATAAATCTTGTTATTGATATTTTTGGTACAAAAGCCCATTATTATTTACATTTCATAGTTTTATTATCATTTTCATATATAATATATATTTCGTCAAATCCCATTGTTGGTTTCATAACGTTATTCATTTCGAGTCCACAAGCACGAGTCATAACTTCTCGGCTTTTAATCAATCAATTGTCCAAATTATACTAAAGTCCATGTTACGGCTTTGTCGGAGTCAACTATTGACTAAAAAGTCAAAGTGTCGCCGACGTAGCTCAAAGTCACAATATATATATCAAGTCCATAATTAATAGTCATAACGTCGCAATTCAATCCCAAACCAACTCAAAACAATCTCGCAAACCAATCAATCAACCAATTATACTCGAAACCAATGTTATGACCCTAATGGTCATGACACGGTCGCGAAGTCAAGACCACGAACCAAACAAGCTTCTAAAAGCTTTTCGCTCCACGCGTCTCTGCCATCCAAACCTCAACAAAACCAATCAATAAGCTACCAAATCGACCCGACTCGGACCCATGACCCAAGTGGGTCTCGTACGCACCATATGAGCCACGTACGAGCCCTAGGTGGTTTGTACGTCCCATACTTCTCAACCAAACTCTACCAAATCAATTCTACAACACTCAAATCCAATCATTCAAGCTCCAAACACTAACTAAACACAAAACCCATCAACTATTCTTAACCAAGAACACGCAACTAAACCCTAAAATGCAAAACCCATCAAATTAATGAACCACACATGTACCAAACACTAATTACTTGTTTATTTCAATACTAATTAGCTTTAATTTCATGTTCCACCCAAAAGCCCTAAAAATTGTTCATGGATCGAAACCCTAGATTTCAATTCGTGGCTTTTTATAGCCTAATCAAGCTCAATACATGTTCCATTTACCTTATCTAATCACCAATTGCAGAAGCCCTTTGAAATCTTTTGAAACCCTAAATGTACGAATTTTAATTCTTGAATTTGGAGGTGTTAATGAAGTCCAAATTGAGTGTATGATATATGGTTGGAAAGAGGAGAAAGAGATCTTGCTTTTGGTGGTGGAGGTGGTGGTGGACATGCCGGAATAGTGGCGGTGGTGGCCGGAATATGGCCGGATTTTATGAAGGTGGTGATTAGGGTTTTTAGTGAGAGAAAGTTAGAGAGATAAAGTGGTGTGTGTGTGTTTTAGAGAGAGAAACAAATGAGGAAAATGAAGTAGGGAGGGTGACTTATATACTTGGAGCTAGGGACCTCAAAAATAATTATTTTGGTGGAGGGGTACGCCTAGGTGAAGTGGAGGGGCCGTGGTCGCTATTTTTTGTAAATTATCTCGTTTACCCATTCCCGAGCTCACATATTGTCCCCCGAGTGTCCCACAACATTAATTTAACTTTCCAACATCATTACTTATGTTTTTCCACGAGTTTTGACTATTTATTTGTCAATTTTCGAGTTACGGTCTAAAAGTTACAATAACTCTTGTTTTAGGCTTTTCTAGTGCCGAATCGAATAGTGCCTACCAAATAGAGTTAAAACGCATACGATAACTCATTTAATAATGAAATAAACCGTAAAAACCAATCGACGATATAAAATCAAGTCACGGTTTATAAAATAGTGTTAAAGGCAAAACTCCGTTTAATTTAACGTAATGCGGTTACCTAAAATAGACTCCCTAAATTGCCAGTTGTCATAGTATGCTTGAGGACAATAGGGTGCCCGGATGAATTAGCCTTGGTTTGCCGATTTCGTGAATCCTATATGAGAGATAACCTCATAGAACTAGGGAATACGCACACCCTATGACTTTTAGGAATACAACGCGTTAAGATAAAGGACATGACAATTCAACCGACCAATAAAAGATAACTAGGGAGTAATAGTATCTAAGAGAACACATCTTTAATCATCATACGAGCACACTTCAATTAAACATATCTATCCTTAGGTATATAGATAATTAGATAGTTAGATAATTGGTAGAAGTAGAGAAATCGGTAGAAGTCCCATCCCCCAACCAATTGTCCTGAGATTTTACTCTTGCTTTCTAAAAAACTATAAAAAAGAATCATCCTCAACCCCACCTTCTCGTCATATATTTCTTACTAGCATTCCTATTCCCCTATAGAACGTTATCAATCCCCGAGGCTTATCCCATACTACGCTACAATGATTAGGTTCACTGCCTAGAGGGTTGAAAAGCTTGCTCGTAGAAAAGGAGGTTTTCTTGACCCCTAACCCTGCTATCAAGTATAGAGGAGTTGAGAGGAGATATGGGGTCTGTTGTTAGGAAGACTATGACCTTGAGAGAGGGTATGTTAGAGCTCCATGAGTAGGTAGGTGACATGCAGAGAGGGTTCATGACAGCCTGAGACGCAGACCGAGCGCTCTGGCGCAAGGTCGGCGAGATGGAGAGAGGGGTTGCGGATCTGAGGACAGATCGTGACACCTAGCGTCTAGAGATCTCATCACTATGGAGAGTGATTGAGGATGTTAACAGATCAACTAGAGTCGCCCGTGATCGTGGCTAGATTGTCTTAGGGTTATAGTGTTGTACCATCTTGAAACTGAGGAGTCCCCAGTTCGAGATGTAGACTTATCATAGTTATCTCGTTAGTTTTATTAGTAGAATCATTTTCGACTACTCTTTATTCTTTCATGTATTGTACTTCAAAGACTATGTGTTATGGCTATTAGAAGTGCATCATTTGATTTCTCGTTTTGAGCTTTCGTTGTTTCTATCTGATGTGGCATTATCCTTGTTATTGTGGTTTTATATTCGTGCGGTATCCGATATCCTTGAGATCAAACCCCGTCAAATGAAACGTGATTTGTGAAACTTATGAAACTTTTGTGTTAACCTTCAGATCAATGGCACCAAGACGAAACCCGCCTAGGACCACTCGAGCAACGCCTGCTGTTGTGGTCACTCCTATTCGTCGAGGTCATCATTCGACCCCGACCACTCCACCCATTGAGAATCAGAATACTGACAACCCCGTCATTGAGACCCCGGACTTCAATGACCAGGGTGATAATGGCCATGTCCCACCGATCCCTCCACCTGTGAATCAAGCCCACATTGACCAGCTCGTGACACAACGTGTATCCGAGCTGCTAGCTGAGTCAAATCACTCAAACACATCTGCTGGAACCCTACCTCTTAATCGAACTCGAGGTTGTACCTACAAGGAGTTCCGATTCTATGGTCCTATTGAGTTCGGAGGAACCGAGGGACTGGTTTACGTGACTAGGTGGTTGGAGAAAACCGAATCCGTGTTCACCGTTAGTAACTGTGATGAGGATGCCAAGGTCAAGTACGCAACGTTCACCCTGAAGGATGAAGCGTTGACTTGGTTGAAAAACTATCACAGATCGGTAGGAATTGAGATAGCCTATGCAATGACTTGGACTCAGTTTAAGGCCCTATTGATCAAGACTTACTGTCCTAGGAATGAGATTAAGAAGTTAGAAATTGAGTTCTGGAACCATGAGGTAAAGGTAAATGACATGACCAAGGGCGGAGCCAGGATTTCAAGTTGGGGGGGCCAAATTTTTTTTTTCCGCGTCATAGTTTGTGCTTCTAAACAACATCTTCACTTCTCTTGTAAAAAGACAATTGTTCTCATCTTACTTATAACTCCTGAATCAACCTAGAATCACAAAAAAAAATAACAAAAGTAAACAACAAATTAGTAATCATAACTTATGAAATCTCAGAAAGTTTGTCAATGTGCTAACAAAAGTATACAACTTCTTAAAACTAGGGGTTAACGTCTTATCAAAGGTCAAGTGATCAACTATTCAACTGGTCATTAAATCATTAATGTTCTACACTTAACACTTCTAGTTTCTACACAAACTCTCCATACAATTAAATTTTATGCAATTAGTGAATAAAAACATAGCAAGTAATAAGCATACAAACAATTAATAGTTATTAAGCGATCATTAATATTCTACACAAACTCTCAATCAATTCAATAATCCAAAATAACACAATAACACAATAATATAAAGGAAATAAAAATACAGGTTACTTTTTTTACATTTATAAAACCTAAACACGAACAAAACCGTATAAGCACCACCTGGTTTTTAGAATATATATAAATTTGAACAAAATTTTCACACTTTGCAAAAGCACTAAATAGGCTATCAATAAAAAAGAAACCCAAACGGTAAATGGGCCTGAAAACTAAGTTTACTCATTTACAACTAGTTGGGCCATTCTTTAAAAGAAACTTTAGTGAAATATATAAACCCTTTGACTAGTCAACTGTTTCTTCTACATCTACATATGCAGCGCTCCAATAAACCGTGATTTTTCGATGAGCATAATTGCAACAAAGTGTTCTTCAATAATGACGTTTTTAACAGATTTCAGCCATTAGCAGGGGCCAAAGTAAAAACTTAATGAAACAAGGACTGAAATTTAAACTACGATTTGGACATGCCAAGCCGGTTGGGGGTGGCTGAGCACCCGCCAGCCACCCTACTGGCTCCACCTCTGGACATGACGGCTTACAACCGTCGCTTCCTAGAGTTGTCATTGCTTTGCCCAGAGATGGTTCGTACCGAGGCTCTTAAGATTGAAAGGTACACTGATGGATTGCCTCTAGCTACTAGGAATGATGTCATCATTGCAAAGCCGGCTAACTTGCATGAGGCACTTACCATAGCCTAGCGTCTGATGGATTCTCTTGTGTTGGAAGGAATATAAAATAGTAGGAGTGATAAGAGGAAAAGGAATGAGAGTGTTAAGGGAGATAGCAACAAATGGCGAGAGACTGCCCGGATGTATGCTATAGGTAACGGAGAGAAGAAGGGCTATGAGGGTAGTAAGTCCTTGTGTGGTCGTTGCCATCGACACCATTATGGGCAGTGCTCAGTGGTGTGTAGGCACTGCTCTAAGGTAGGACATATGGCTAGAGACTATAGGTCCCAACCCCTTGTTGTGGCACAAACCACACAAGGAACGGACTGGAAGGCCACTGTCACTTGTTTTGGATGTGGAAAGAGAAGGCATTTTAAGAATGAGTGCTGAGAGCCCTGGGTGAGAGGAAACCCCGGGAATGGATGAGGTCAGGTGAATCGAGGTTTGGTAAGTAATGGGCATAACCCGGTGAATGGAGGGACTGAAGGGAACCAGGGAAACCATGGTGCTGGAAATCAACAGAGAGACATAGGAGCAGCGCGAGTATACGTCATTGGGAAGGAAGTCAAGGAGGACCCGAATGTAGTTACGGGTACGTTCCTTCTCAATAACCGCTATGCTTCCACACTATTTGATACCGGTGCCGATATGAGTTTCGTGTTCAATACCTTTATGCCATTACTAGGAATTTCCCCGACACCCTTAGGATTAAGTTATGATGTGGAGCTAGCTAATGGAAATAGGGAAAGGATAGGCACTGTAATCCGAAGTTGCATACTAAGTTTCCTAGACCATCCGTTTATCATAGACCTTTTGCCCGTTACCTTAGCTAGTTTTGACGTCATCATCGAAATAATTGATTGTCGAGGAACGGGGCACACATCATCTTCGATGATAAGATCGTGCGTGTATCGTATGGTGGAAAATTCCTGAGTATACAAGGAGATCGGAGCGACTGCGGAGGTCCCTCAAAGTTGAGCATCATCTCTTTTATTAAGGCACAGAAGTACATTGACAAAGGAGGTTGTCTTTTCTTGGCTTAAATTTCTGAAAAGAAAAGCGAGAAGAAGAGTGAAAGACACCTTAAGGATGTACCCGCCGTTCGAGATTTTTTGGATGTGTTTCCTGACGATCTGCCAGGGATTCCACCTGTCCGACAAGTGGAATTCCAAATCGAGTTGATACCTAGTGCTGCACCCGTAGCCCGGCACCGTATCGACTTGCTCCAAGAGAATTGGAGGAACTGTCTAGACAGTTGGAAGAATTGTCAGAGAAGGGATTCATTCGACCAAGTTTGTCACCGTGGGGAGCACTGGTACTGTTCATGAAGAAGAAGGATCGATCGTTCCGCATGTGTATCGACTATAGGGAGTTGAATAAGTTAACGGTGAAAAACCGATACCCGCTACCTAGGATAGATGACCTATTCGACCAACTCCAAGGATCTAGTATCTATTATAAGATCAACTTGGATCCGGGTATCACCAGCTTAGAGTCCGAGAGGAAGATATCCCGAAGACAGTGTTCAGAAATCGTTATGGGCACTATGAGTTCCAAGTGATGTTGTTCGTTTTGACCAACATGCCCGCGGTATTCATGGACCTTATGAACCGAGTGTGTAAGCCTTACCTAGATAAGTTTGTGATAGTATTCATAGATGACATCCTGATATACTCCAAGGGTAGGGAGGAGCATGAAGAGCATTTGAGGTCCATATTAGAGTTATTAAGGCAAGAGCAATCTGACGCTAAGTTCTCTAAGTGTGAGTTTTGGATTTCAACCATACAATTCTTAGGCCACGTCATAGATAGTCAAGGAGTTCACGTAGATTCCGCTAAGATAGAGGCCATTAAGGAATGGGTCGCTCCTAAAACCCCATCGAAAGTTCGCCAGTTTCTAGGTCTATCAGGCTATTACCGAAGGTTCATTGAGGGATTCTCTAAAATAGCCAAGTCGCTGACCAAACTGGCGCAGAAGAACGTTAAGTACGAATGGGGAGAGAAGGAGGAAGAGGCGTTCCAACTAGTGAAAGAAAAGCTGTGTAGTGCGCCCATCCTAGCCCTACCTGAAGGAAGCGAAGATTTTTTCGTATACTGCGACGCTTCGCATAAAGGCTTAGGAGCTGTTCTGATGCAACGAAAGAAGGTGATAGCGTATGCCTCACCGCCAACTTAAAAAGCATGAGAAAAACTACACCACCCAAGATTTGGAGTTAGGTTCTGTAGTATTTGCCCTTAGGATTTGGAGACATTACATGTACGGTACTAAGTGTGTAGTGTATACAGACCATAAGGAGTTGAACATGAGACAAATTCAGGTTGGAATTACTCAGTGATTATGATTGTGAGATTCTTTATCATTTGGGTAAAGCCAATGTTGTTGCAGATGCCCTTAGCCGAAAGGAGAACATCCCACCATTACTCGTTCGACCTTTAGGAATGACGATTAGTTCACCTTTATCGTCTCAAATCTTAGTTAAGCCAGCCGAGGCGGTAAAGGAAGAGAACCGTCCATTTAAGAGCCTCTATGGAATGGTAGAAAGTGAAAACGGCTTCTTGAAGCGTTCTGACGGAACCCTATGCTTCGGAGATAGAAGCTGGATACCATTTCATGGAGGAACCCATGAATTGATTATGCACGAGTCGCATAAATCAGAGTATTCTATTCATCCCGGAGCCGATAAGATGTATCACGACCTAAAGAAACTCTAATGGTGGCCAAACATGAAAGCTGACATAGCTCTATATGTCAGTAAGTGCTTGACTTGTTCTAGGGTAAAGGCCAATACCAAAACCGCCGATTGTTAGTACAACTCGAACTCCCCTGTCTAGAAATAGAGCTAATCACCATGGACTTCATCACCAAATTACCAAGAACAGCTTAGCGGCAAAGGACGCTATCTGGGTAATTGTGGATCGATTGACTAAATCTGCTCACTTCTTGGCCATTAGCGAAGTCGATAGTATCGACAAGCTCGCTCAGCTGTATGTTAAAGAGATAGAATCTCGTCATGGCGTGCCTATATCTATCATTTCTGACCGAGATAGCCATTTCACGTCAAACTTCTAGTGATCCCCTACAAAAGGCTTTAGGAATGAAACTGGATATGAGCACCGCTTATCATCCTCAAACCGACGGCCGAGTGAAAGGACCATTCAAACGTTAGAAGATATGCTTCGTGCTTGTGTCATCGACTTCGGCAAACCGGAAGAAATACCTACCTTTATCCGAATTATCCTACAACAATAGTTATCATACCAAGATTAAGGCCGCACCATTTGAGGCATTGTATGGCCGAAAATGCCGTTCTCCGACCATTATGGAAGTTGGCGACATCCAGCTTACCGGTCCCGAACTCATTCTAGAAACCACTGAAAAGATAGTCCAAATCCATAATCATTTGCAAGCTGCATGCGATAGACAAAAGAGTTACGCCGATAGGAGACAAAAGCCCTTAGAGTTTCAAGTAGGAGACCGTGTCATGTTGAAGATTTCCCCTTGGAAAGGCGTGATACATTTCGACAAACGTGGAAAGCTCAACCCCCGATACATTGGTCCCTTTCAAATCCTAGAAATAATTGGACCAGTAGCTTATAGGCTTAAGTTACCCCAGGATTTGAGTAGTGTACACGATGTCTTTTACATAAGTAATCTTAAGAAATGTCTTTCCGAGGAAAACCTAGTCATGCCTATGAGAGGTATCCATATAGATGAGCATCTGAACTTCGTTGAGGAGCCGATTGAGATCATGGATCGTGAGGAGAAACGACTAAAGAATAGCCATATTCCGATCATCAAAGTTCGTTGGAATTCCCGTCATGGACCAGAGTTTACGTGGGATCGTGAGGACGAGTTTCGAAAGAAATACCCTCAGCTCTTTTCATCATTAGGAAACTCAGAGTGAAACCTAGGACGGGTTTCTTCTGAGGCTGGGAGGCTGTGACAATTGGCACATTAGAAAACCTTTAGGTAATCACGTTACGCTAGTTAAACCGCGTAGTTTGCCTTTAGGAGCTATCCCGGTTAATCATAACTTGTCTTGGTATTGTTTATTGGCTTTTATGATTTATTTTAGTATTGAACGAGTCAATGTATGCGTTATAACCCGTAATGAAAGGCACTACTTGATGTCGGCACAATAAAATCCTATAACGAGAGAAAACGTAACTTTTAACCCGTAACAAGAAATACGACGTATTGATAATAAAAATTCGTGGAAAAACATAAATAAAAACAACATAATTATAAATAAAATTCGTTGAACACTAATAGAAAAATGTAGGAGCTCGGGAGAGGTAAAATGGGAAAGTTTACGAAAAATGCGGGTTTGGCCCCCCTGTTTCCCTTGGCCGGCCACCCCCCCCCCCATCCTAAATAATTATTTTTTTGGCCCTTGGCTTCCCATATATATACCACCCCTCCTACACATACACACACCTTTGTTTCTCTCTCTACAAAACCCTAATACACACTTTCTCTCACTACTCTCTATCCCTCTCTCTCTCTCTCTCTCCCTCTCTCTCTAACCCCAAACCCTAGTCGCTACCCTCATTCCGGCCACTTTCTGGCTACACCACCACCAACACTTTGTAGATCTTCTTCTCCTCTTTCATTTGACATAGGGCATGCGCCCTAACTCACCTTTTTGGTTCCTCAAATCGCGTAATAACGCCGCGTGTGTTCGTGTATTCGTGTTATGTTTGTAGACCGGGATAGATAAAGGTAAAAGGAACAAGAAATAGACTCGTTTGAGTCAAGAGAGGCCACGTACGAGGCCCTAAGGCTCGTATTTGTGGGTCTCATGGGTTGGGTTTGACGAAAGTGGAATTGAAACAAGTTTAAAACTATTAAAACATAAAAACAAACGTGTTGGTATCATGTGTTATGTCGTGTTCGTGTGTTATTGAATTTTTATCATTTTTATGAGGTTTTGATTGTAGTTAGATGATGGTTTTTGATGTTTGATGGTGTTTGGATGTTGTTTGGTTGTGTTTGGGAAAGGAATGAACCATTAGGGTTCGGTTGGTGGAAGTTGTGAAGCTTGGAACGAGCCATAAGGACCACTAGGGTCCATATGGGTGGCGTTGGGTTGGAGCCGAGACCCTCTAGGACCAAAGGGTTCGGGTCGGGTCGTTGTGGTAACATATTGGTTATTGTTGTTGATGTTTGGATGGGACGCGTAGAGCCGAAAAGCTTCTAGAGCTTGTTTGGTTCACGTGGTCTTAACTGGGACCATGTCAAGACTATTAGGGTCGCGACATTGGTTACGGGTGTGTTTGGTACTTAACTTGGATGTCAGGATTGATATGAGGTTGTTTGGAGGTTGATTGGCGATTATGGAATTGTTTATTTTGGACTTAATATAATATATGTCAACTTTGTGCAACGTCGGTGTTACCGTGACTTTCTAGTCTCGGTTGAACCCGATAACGCCGTAACATGGACTTTTAGTTAATTATTGGACAATATGACGTATAAAAGCCGAGAAGTCATGACTCGGACTTGTGAACTCGAGACGGATAATAACTTGAAACATATATTGAAACTTGAATAAATATATAGAAACTTGTAATTAAAACTAGAAATATAGAAAATAACGTGTTCTTATATTAAATATTCGATAACAAGACTCGCCTTGTTATCCGGTATTTAAGAAAGGAACCGACGTCTTAAAATGGAAAGGTTTTCTAATAAATGAGTTGGGCACGTTTACCGAAACGAGTCATTTATGTGTATTTAATAACTATTGTGCATTGTGCATGGGTTACGAATGACCTAACATTAATAGGTTTAACCCACGTGAATAACGGACTTATTGGGTTGACGAATTCAATACGAGACCGTTATATGCGTAGGATAAAGATATTAATGGGTGAATTATCCTTATAACTCGTTAGGATGTGACTGGTTTTTGGAATAGTAAGTGAGACAAATAAATGGTTGAGTTTATCGAGTTGACGAATTCGATAAGATCTAACGATTTATTTCGAAACTTATTAAACTATAAAGCTTATCGCTTAGAAGTCTCATTGTGTCGTTATGAGTTATATCGGTAGAGAAATAGTGCATTCATGGAGTCTTATCGAGTCGATACCACACACACGATGATACCAAACGCTTGTAACTAAATAGTGAAACGAGACATTTTTGGAGATAAGAATTGGAATATATTCGGGGTAGATAATATTGAAATTGGAAAACATATTAAGAATTAGTTTATCTTAATAGGTTGTGTCGAGTCAAGATTTTCCGAAATGCCGAGTTAGTGCTTATCGGCGCTGCTAGTGACTGCTTTTGCTTTGCTTGTTTGAGGTGGGTTTCATAACCCCATTTTTTCTCTGCTTTTTAACTAAATTGGGGTGAGAAATCATGCTACTCTTTTCTTGGACTTGATCAAACTATTTTGATTTGCTTATGTGTTGACGAGAACTGATAGATATGTGGTAGATATTGCCTTAGTCTAGGGTAGCATCCTTGCTATAACTACGTTACCTATCTAAGAATAGGTATCTACTCCAACCTAGTCCAGGGTAGCAGTGTTCTAGACCTGGCTACAAACTTGCCTGGCTAGAGTTGCACGGGGCCCTGCTGAGATCTCGATTATGTTATTGGATTGTGGATGGAATGTGATTGGATTATTTATGGAACGTGATTGGAGTGTTTATTCTGTATCTATCCTAGTCTCACAGAGCAAATAAACTCTCTCTCTCATGTACACTATTGTATTTTATATTTAAACCTATAAACTCACCAAATGCGTAGTTGACCTTTTAAGCATGTTTTCTCAGTAACTAAGCTATGTTGGAATGCGTGTTAAATGGAGGCTCAGGTAAGAGGTATGGTTGAAAGATCATAATAAACTCTGATAATAAAATGGGGACCTACTTTATAATCTCTTTTGGGCCTTCCATTTAAATACTTTTTGAGGAATGTACTTGATAATTTACTTTGGGATTGGTTACGAACTATTTATGAATATCTTGTTTTATTATACTTGTGCTGTACCAATCCAAGAACGCCCTAAAGCTTGTATAAGTCTTCCGCTGTACATCGGATTTTGGGGGTGTTACATATTGGTAACAGAGCCAGGTTATAGAGAACTAGGTACTTATTAAAACCTAAACTATAACCACTTTTTAGAAAACTTGATCCTCGACCGACGCACGCCAACCTGCCAAGCCGAAGCCTCTTGAGTCGAGTATGAAATGAGCTGTAACTTGAATGTTGAGATGATATGATTTATGATATGTGTATTCATCTTGGTATATTGTGAGATTACTATATGATTGGTATGACTTGGAAATATTGATGCATGAATGATATGGTAGAATAGAACTTATGCGGTTTTGTTTAATACATGTTTTGGGTAATGCAATGCCTCTATTGTAGAAGTTTACCACTATTTGATATATGTGTCGATATGATGATGCGCTATTAAGATTAGTTATTCTCATATACTTATACCTACCCTACGCCATTGTCACATACCATGCCTTCACTAGCTTATGATGTGTCTGAAGAGATCCTTGTTGTTGCTTCTTCCCCAGCACGGACTCTGATGACTTCTGCGAATGTTGATCCTTATGTGATCGTCTGATATCCTACTCTTACTTCATCATCATCAGTCATTCCAGAGCCACAGACTTCACTTTCTTCTCAGTTACCATCAACATCTGATCGCCCTAGTTCCTCTAGACAGCTTTTACATTACATCGGTTTTAGCTCGAGCCCACCATTGTCCACCCTATAAGGCAAAAAATAATAATAATAATAATAAAATAAAAAATAAAAAAAAAATCGCACCTTTTATTTATATAATTAAATTAGTAAAATAATTATAAAATAAATAATTAGTAATCGATTATTAAAAACACAATATATAAAACTCAAGCGCGATGGTAATTTTGGTGAGATGTTGCATACACCGCTTTAAGAAAAGCATGTATAAGGTTGTATAATGTTTGCATAAGGTTTTATAAGGTTGTATAAGGTTGTTATCATAATCTATAACTATGGCCTAGTTGTAACCGAGATTATATATATATATATATATATATATATATATATATATATATATCCGCTCATATTTCTCTAAGAACTTGTTTTCTTGACACTTAAACACACACTCGCTCTTTTAAACATGGCGGACACCGATGTATGTACAATTTTCTCTATCTTTTCAGATAAAATTCATTATTATAATTTCACATAGTAAGGCCGATATTTGTGTTTTGTTGTTAAATTAGAAGTTAAATTTTGTCTGATAAATCAAAATAGTCATTGTGTGTTAATTTGTTGATTAAGGTGTTGTTATGTTAAGAGTTAACTACATACCCTCGTCTTAATAATGGAAATGACTAAAATAGCCTTCATTTCATTCTTTCCTTTATTATTACTATTAAATTAAATAAAACTAATTTTTTTGTCCTTATCAAAGTTTAACTAGCTGCTAATCAAGTTTACTCCCTCGTCTATAATAAATGAAAATCCAAATAATCATCTTCAACCTTTTCTCAAAACCATCAATCAAAGTTAATCCACCGATTATCACCTTTCAACAACGCCGGAGATAAAAAAATAATAATAAAAAAAAATATATATATATATATATATATACTATAATCTTTATAACAATAACACAAAAATCAAAGCACACACATACACATATCCAGATACATAATCAAATATACCCGGCTAACCATAATCCCATAAATGCTTCTGAAAATGGCGCCACACCTTACAATATGGTGCCTTTTCCCCTTCTCACCTTTCCAACGCTACTATATATTTGAAGTATTGGTTATTCCCGGGCCGTTTTTTCCCAGCGAAGTGTGAAATAGAACGTCGAATTTGGTTCGTGATCGAGTGTGAAACAGATTTTAACACTAATCCAAATTCCATGATTCGGTAAATGGCTTAGACCCGAATTCGGTCTGACTCGACCTGACTTGACAC
>OU343220.1:38448548-38542383 GCA_910596185.1 Chrysanthemum makinoi | reverse complement strand
TCTTTAAGCTGCAATACAAAAAAATACAGTTGCAATAACAATAGTTCCAATATTAAAACACCTAATTATGCACATACATCTTGGTGGGTAGCGTGCGCAGGATAGCCCGTCACAACAACAAAGCTGCAACCAATTAACCTTTTAATGACCTACCACAACAATAAACTTCACATAAATTCATCAAAATTCTTAATAGTGTATAGGCATTTTTCATCAATCATTAACATAAGTTAACTATATTTTGGGTACTTATTATGGTTAGCCTGGTATATTTGATTATGTATCTGGATATGTGTATGTGTGTGCTTTGATTTTTGTGTTTTGTTATAAGATGATAGTTTTGTTTTTTGTTTTTTCTTCTCCGATGTTGTTGAAAGGTGATAATTGGTGCATGGATTAATTTTGATTGATGGTTTTTTTGAGAAAAAGGTTGAAGATGATTATTTGGATTTTCATTTATTATAGACGAGGGAGTGAACTTGATTAGCAGCTAGTTAAACTTTGATAAGGACAAAAAAATTAGTTTTTTTTTTAATTTAATATTAATAATAAAAGAAAGAAGGAAATGAAGGCTATTTTAGTCATTTCCATTATTAAGACGAGGGTACGTAGTTAACTCTTAACATAACAACACCTTAATCAACAAATTAATACACAATGACTATTTTGATTTATCAGCTAAAATTTAACTTCTAATTTAACAACAAAACACAAATATCAGCCTTAGTATGTGAAATTATAATAATGAATTTTATCTGAAAAGATAGAGAAAGTTGTACATACATCGGTGTCCGCCATGTTTAAAAGAGCGAGTGTGTGTTTAAGTGTCAAGAAAACAAGTTCTTAGAGAAATATGAGCATAAGGTTATTTTATAATCTCGGTTACACCAAGGCCATAGTTATAGATTATGATAACCACCTTATACAACCTTATAAAACCTTATACAACATTATACAACCTTATGCAAACATTATACAACCTTATACAAAAGCGGGTGTATGCAACATCTCACCAAAATTACCAACGGGCATGCGCGAGTTTTTATATATTGTGTTTTTTTAATAGTCGATTACTAATTTATTTATTTTATATTTATTTTACTAATTTAATTATATTAATTACAGTTTTTTTTTTTTTTTTTTTTTTTTTTTTTTTTTTTGGCTATTCATTATAGGGTGGACAATGACTAATGCCAAAAGACATCAGGAGTCAAGGTATTTCTGCTAATATACATCTTTTTGTTGAATATATAGAAAAACAAAAACCCCCAAACAATAAAAGAGAGTAAGGATGGATATATTGCCTGCTAAAAAAACAGCCATGAATGGGCATGGACGTAAAGAGGAGTTTTTAAAGTGAAGATGAAAGTACGAGTATATATGACGGTCGCGTATGTGTCTTATATTAAAGGCATCATGTTACCTTGGGCTTTCTCGGCGCATATATGTTAAAAGCCTATTTTCTTGTTACATAAAAAAATAAATAAAAATAAAACAAACATACACATAATGAGAGATTGATACAAACACATAAGCGATCCCTTTGAAATATCATTGTTTACAAGGTAGATGAGCATGTAGTGATGTTTATTTATTTCTTTGCTACATTCATTGCCGATCACGTTAAAAAGTGAGAATTTTTTAGATTTAGTCGTTTAAAGTTGGAATTGTTTTAAGGGTTTTGCTCGGTATAAAGTATCGATTACATCATTATGATTTACGTATCATGTGTTGGGAATCCTAGGGATCGGGTCAAGTCAGGTCGAGTCAGACCGGATTAGGGTCTAAGCCATTTACCGAATCATGGAATTTGGATTAGTGTTAAAATCTGTTTCACACTCGATCACAAACCAAATTCAACGTTCTATTTCACACTTCGCTGGGACAAAACGACCCGGGAATAACCAATACTTCCAGATATATAGGCGTAGCGTTGGAAAGGCGAGGAAAAAGGCGGGAAAAGGCGCGCCATATTGTAAGGTGTGGCGTCATTTTCAAAAGCATTTATGGGATTTAAGGATTTGGGCTTGAATTTCTCGTATTTGGGCTATTTTCTAGTTGGGCTTCCTAATTTCAAAACCTTTATTCATATTTTCAACTACTGTGATAGTCTATTAAATAAATCTATAAATATTTTTTTGTCGCTTTAGTCACGCCTTAGAAAAGGCTTGAGGCTTGATCATGCCGCCACGTCAGGTCTCACGCTATTTATAACCTTTGCATTATCTAAATGAGTTTTCAGAAAACACTTCTTTAGAAATACACTTCCCTTCTCAAAGAAACTAAAAACGAGAAAAGGAGAATTTTTCTCGACTACTCGCATAGTATAGTATTTATCCTTCGTTTATACCAAAAGCAAATTCAAAAGCCCATTTAAGCCTTACAATGCTTAATTTTCTAGCCCAATCAAATATAACAAGATAAGGAGGCCATTACATATGATTGATTAAATTGCAAAAATCGCCCTTGTAGTATGTTCAAATTGAAGTTGCAGTCCTTACCATTTCGGAAATGCAAGTGCTGTTTTTGTAGGAACCCTTTGGTGCAGATTTCTTTCATACTTCAAATTGAAATGACTAAAATGCCCTTAACTTCAGTAAGACTACGACTTTCATTTTAGAGCATTTTAGTCATTTCAATTTCGTCCGTGATAAATATCCGCACCAATAGTTCCTGAAAAAACTACAATTGCCCTTTCAAAAAATTAAAGACCGTACTTGCAATATGAATATGAATATACAAGCACCATTTTTGCAATTTACTTCATACAATAACTTAAAGGATAAACAAAACTGGTTCCATTTTCAGTTTGTAATCTAAAGAACACAATCTCATATGTTACACAACAAGACATGTCTCTGAATCATCTTCATCATTTGCACACTTTCATAATATGCAAAACCCCAATTTCAAGATCCTCTCAAATCATAAACCCTTAAAATCCTTTCATCAAAATCCAATCTTTAGCAATACCCATGTCTTAAATTGCTCTAAAAATGAAAATTTTAATGATTTCGCAAACACCCAATTGGCCCAAAGTCAAGAAAATGAAAATGAAGAGCTTGGACTATTAGGTAAACCATCACCAAAACCAATGCCATTTAGTATACCTGAAGAGTCTGTAGTTGAACACATTAAGCCTGATAAAGATGAGGTTTTTAAGCCTTTTATAAGTTTTTTAGGGATGGGAAAAGTGTAGATGAGACTAATAGTGATGATGAGGTGTCAATTGAGGAGGATGGTTATAATAAGGATGATGATAAGAAGGTTTTTGTCGTTGGGGTTGTGAGTATAAGCTAGATGTTAATATCTGCGCGGATATGTTAGGAACAATGTTGACTAAATAAGTGCTTCCTTTGTATGAAAAAGAGTTGGATTATTTGTTGTGTGATTTTGAGGAGAATGGTGACGAGTTTATGATGAATGGGAAAATTGGAATTGTGAAAAATGATGAGGCACTAAGTGGTGGCCCTGTGGCTGGGCAGCCGATTTTTTATCATGGGACAGTTTTGGTAAGAACGCTTAGTGGTCGGCCGTTGATTTCTACACGAAGGTTGTTTCATCAGCTGGCTTGGCATCGAGTGAGGCAGGTTCTTTTCTCAGCTTTCTGTTTGAAAGATTGGACTTTTGTTAATTTTGCTCTTAGTGATTTCTGAATTAGCTACATAACATTACTTTACTTAATTATGAGAGTTAGGCATAAGCTTTCACGCCATATTATCTTTAAATACGGTTGTTGTTCTTGCACCATTTTGCTGTCCCGTCTATATTTTGGTTGACATTAATCACGGTCATTAACTTTCATGATGAGAACATGTGCATTCCTGGTAGTAACTCGGTTTTACCTACGTAGATTCTTTTCCTGTATGTGTTTGCTACGTTTAGATGGTGGAGTACATATGAGTGTGGTTGTCAATTGCCAAATCATATAGCTTTAATTTCGAAATTGTAAAAATAATCCTTTGATGTAGACATAGCTAAACTGAACTAAGAAAATTGGCTAGTCTTGGAGCAACTAGTAAACATCAATGTCCTTCCCCGGTGATTTAGTGCCAGGAATCAACAACGTCAGCATCAAAGAAGACTCTTTCATGCATAACCACGGAGGCAAGTTGTATGTTGTTAATATGACCAGCCACATGCTGTAAGACTGATTAAGTTTACCAAACAGATTGAATCTATGGAAAACTAGAAGGGGGGTTGAATAGTTTTGCCGATTTTAAGTTGGTTTCAAAAACTTTTAGATTCATTAATATGTGAGATCTTATGGATGTTGAGAAAGTATATATCTAATGATAAGGCAAGTAAATAAAGTAAAGCAAAGGGATAGAAATGACACAACCGATTTATAGTGGTTCGGCTACAAGGACACCTTCCTTGCCCTAATCCACTCCCGAGTCACACCTTTCGAGAGTTCAAGCACTATGTCAACAAACTCCTTCACTTGGCGGAGAAGCGTTCACAACGTTGCTTACACCTTTTTCGATCCGAAGCTAAATACCGAGTTCGTAACACGGTGGACCAAACCAACACGACTATTACACAACAAATATGTGAAATATTAAATACAAGATCTTCGCTGAGAAATCTTGCGAGTGACAAATCAATCAAGGACCCATTGCTTGGATGACTTGTAGAATGCTCGTGATATCGCCTTAGAGAAGGACCTATATGAGAATCACAATAGGAAGAAAGAAGAACAACTCTCTAGATCAAGTGATCTATATGTTAGAAGAGAATGAGAGTGTTTGAGAGATTTAGTAAGAAGAGGGGTAAGTTAGAATGAAGAAATGGCTCTCTATTTATAGGCAATTTCTTCCACTGTTCCCCGGATCCCTCCCACTTGGGATCCGTCTAGTGTAATCCTAGGGATCCGTGGGACGCTCCTCTTTGCCCATGGGTTTTTTGGTTATGGGTCATGGGTTATGGGTTGGTCCATGGGTTTTCCTTAGATTCAATGTATCTAAAGTATACATTGTATCTAGCCATCTTGGGTATGGGTTATGATCCATGGGTTATGGTTTTTACCCATCCTAATAAACTATTACAACAAATGATTAATTACAACATTTTTGTATTAAATGGCTATATGTAAGTGCTTTAAAAAAATAACATGTATCCTTTTAATTGTACTTAAGATAACATTATATTTGTTATCAACAAAACACAAAGAGATCGCAAAATATTAATAAACGTTTTTACTGTTTATTTGTATTAACAATCTCCCCCTTTTTGTTGATGACAAAACATAATGTTATGATGGGTAAAACTTAAGAATATATGTATGTTTTGAAAGCCTCTAAGTTTTACTTCTTCTCCCCCTTTTTGTCGAAACAAAAAGTTAACCCTTGAAGAAATAAAAGTGTGGAAAAATTAGTCCACGTATTGCTTACTCCCCCTTGACGGTAGCTCCCCCTAATTTGGGGCGTCAAGTGAAGAAAAAAAAATCCTACAAATAGAAAGGTTAGTAACATGCTTATGTAATCTTGTGGTTGACGAGAATCAAGATTGTGAGCCAAGGTATGTAAACAAGGCATTGAAATAAAACAACAGAGTGTAGTGGTTTTTATGCCACCTACAAACATGTAAAAATAAGAACAAGAATTGTTCTTGAAAATGACTTCAAAAGAAAAAGTACTAAAAATAGAAAACAGTAGTAATGATTCCTTCCATGCTTGCATAAGGTTATGGATGGAGGTTTGGATGTGTAATTGTATTGATGCGATCAAGGATGAGGTTAAGTATGAGTCGCATTTCTTCCCTAACTTCTATTGCAATTTCCCTAGTGGATTGGCAATGTTCACAATGTAAGTGATGTGGGTAATGAGTACGGAAATCTTCCGGGTTGTTTTGATTTGTGAGTTGCGGAAGTTGTGGTGGAAAAATAAGAAAATACGAATCAAAGTCCGGAATGATTGGAAGTGGTGGTGGAAAAGAACCTAGATGTTCTTGTAGTTTAATGGGAGCTAAAGGTGGTGATGTTTCAAGATCATTGAATATTGTGTTTGGAGAAGTTGGAGGTGTCAAAAAGGCTAATTCTTTTTGCTTTGGTTGTTGAGATCTTGTTGGAGTTGTAAGGAGTTCCAAAAGAGTGATTTTAGGTGGTGAATGATTTGGTGATGAAGTTGGTGTACTCGTTGGTGATGAAGGAGGTGCTATAATGGAGGCATCTTGTGGTGAGTTAGTTGATGGTGATGAGCCATATGATGATGGTTTTCCTAAGCAACAAGATCGTATGTTAATCCGTGCGGATATCCTAGAGTTTGATTTTGGTATTTTGGAAGGTGGAAGTACAAAGGTTTGGGTTTCATGGAGATGATTGTTTGTACTAGGTGATTGATGAGTGTGTAAATACTCATCATTTTTGGTCAAATCTGAACTGCAAAACATTTAAAAACACTCAGAAATGCATCAAAATGATAAAAATATCACAAATAAGTGTTTTATGTGTTTCAAATGCAAAAATACCAAAATCAGATGAAAAACATATAAAGTTTGCATAATTGGCGTTTTAGTCCCCAAGTTTTAAAAGTTGTCAAAAATAGTCCCTGGTAAATCAAAATAAAACAAATTATTATTTTTGGTCCTTTGGAAAATTAAACTTGTCAAAATTGGTCCTCTTGATTAACTTTGAGAAATTGGTAGATTTGGTCCCTTGGTTTTGATGAATGCAATATTGGTCCTTGTGATTAAAATACCTAACCTCCCTTTAATCCAACCCCTTCCTTCTTGAACCCCACCTTCCACTTGACCTCCCTACCATTTGAACCCCCTCACCAATAATACCTCACCCACGACCCTTTTCCCTCCAAAACTACTTTTCCCCATCCTCTTCTCCTTTATCTGCTTCCCAGAAACCAGTTACAACCTTTTACCCAACATCACCCAACCCCAAAACACTCACCTCACACCACAACCCTTTTACCCAGTATATCCCAACTCCCAAACCCACTATCTATCTTTCCCTCCTTTCCTAGGTGTGCCACTGTGGCAATCCAACCACATAAGTCCCCATGGATGGCTTAGATGAGCTCCAAATTGTACCTACTTGTTCAATGGCCGGATTGATGGGAGGAAGCACAATTTGATTCTGCAGATGGTTTACCTCGAGAGAGAAGCACATAAAGAGTCAATTGAAGACCTAGCTTTTTAGTATAAATAGCAATTGTATGCCATTGTTATGAGGCAGTCTAGGTTTTAAGTTAAAAATTAGTTTTTTTTTTTACCAGTTGTAATGTCCTTTTCTTATGAATGAAAGTTTTTTTAGTCTTATCATCATTCCAGCAAATAAGCACTTTTGAGCTTATGTTATTTTTACTTGTTCTCTATTAATCATCATTTAACAGCATTAGTTTTCTGGCTACTAATCAGTTTTCAAACTACACCTTAAGTCTGTCTCTTTAAGAAATTAGTTTTTAAAGTAAATACTCCATTAAAGAGTGTTTGGGATAAGTTAAGGAAATGGGTCAAAGTGGTTTTTACCACCTTTGACCTGAGAAGTCAAACATATTTTAGTGTCTCCAAGTCAATTTAGACACATTTGAGGTGAATGCAAAAGTTTTGAAAAGATTTGGGTGTCGAAAGTATCTGTCAAATTTTCTTTTTAACTCGATTTTGTCATATATTTCATAAGCAATTTAGCGAAGTTTTGTTGTGATAAAAATTCTAAAAAATAAAAATCATAAGTTCACCAGCTTGTCCAACTGTGGTTAAGAGGAAAAAATTCACAAAATTATTTTAAGGGGTCTGCTAATGGGTCAAAGTGGGTAAGTTGGGATTAACACTGTTCTGTGCAGGTTGTTTCAGTCCAAACCAAGATTTTTTCAGCTTATTCATAAGCTGTAAACAACTTATTTGGGTCAGATATGGGGGGCAAAAGCAAGATGGGTTGGTGGACTCCTTAGGCCCAGAAGCTCAGAAGCTATATTCCCCTCTAGCTTATTCAGAATAAGCTGAAATCAGCACCCCTTGCTGTTGTTTACAGGCTGCACAATAGCAACACAGTCACCATTTGACTTAATATTTTAGCTTATCAGTTCTTGTAATGTGCTAACTAGGTTCCTTTTAGTTTATTAGTTTATGTTTAGTTAAATTACAGCTTCTTAGGTTCTCCACAGAGCTTATCCATTGCTTATTTCCCATTTTTAGTTTAGGACACCCCTTAGTGTAGCAATTATTCCAACTGCTTATCCCTGTTCCATTTAGCTTATTTCATTTGAATCTAACTTATTTTCATTGTGCATTTGCTTGTTTAGTTACCCAACTGCTTATTTCTCCTTTTGTATTGGTCATCCAATTGTTGTGTTTGCTTATTTGTGCTCAAGTGACTTAATGTTGTGTTTGTTGGGAAGCTGTCCAAATCGTAATCAATAAGCTGTCTTAACAGCTTATTGACAAGTTTTGATAAAAAAGTTTTCACAAATTTTTCTTAATTTGAACCTGTCTTCAAAATCCAAAAGGCAAAAATCGAAAAAAAAATAAAGAGCAAAAAGGGTGGGAGGCAGGCTCGAACCTGAGACCTCCCAACCTTGAGAGTGATAGTGTGTACCTGGATGCCAATTGCCCTTGGGACTTGTCTCGTTCAATCTTTGCAACAACAATGTGTTAAATACGTTTTGGCCATTTAGAGTAATAAGCTCTTAAAGCTTATTTTCAACTTAATTTACAAAACAACCAAACTGTTTCTTATTTTTCTTAGATTCAGCTTAGTTAGAAGCACTTTCTGTGAATTTTTCAGATTTTTCATAATTAGTTTAATATTTTTAATCATTTAATTAGTGTTTAATCGTTTTTTAATTTAGTAATTAATTTAAAAGTCAAAAAAAATACCCGGTCTTTTTCTAAAATTATTTTTAGTCAAATAGAACGTAGGAAAATTGATTTCACACCCGTGGCCCTTAAATTGCAAAATTTTTACGTTTATGGCTCGGGTTGTTTGCCGGTTTTTACGTTTTTACGTTTTAGCACCCCTAGGACTTAGTGTAGCTTCGTTTTATCATTCCTTAGGCTTAGTGATAGTTTATTTTTAGTTTATTAGGGTTCCCTTTCCTTAATTACCTTCCCGTTAATTAATTTATAGAAAACGTAATTCAAATCAACAAATCATTCAAATCCAATTCAAGTTCAAATCACGAAACTCAACGATTCCTTCAATTTCACACCTCGTTGGGACACGACCCGGGAAATCATTTTTCCGGTATCACTTTTATCACACCCGTAAGGTTTGGTACGTTAACCATTTTCCTAAAAGGTTAATTTGTCGAATTTTACGGTTAATTTGATATATATTGATATTGTGTTTTTCACCACTCACAACGATCGAATCAAATTTTGGCGCCGCTTCCGGGGAGGTGTGTTGCGACAATATCGTGATTTTTGCGATTAGTGACTTGAAGAACCTTCCTCGTGAAGTTATTGTTTTGATAAAAATACAAAAATACAAAAATATTTTTCTTTTCTTTGTTTATATATGTAAAAGATAAAAATACAAAAAGATTTTGCTTGTTGTTTTAAATAATATAGAAGACACAATCAATATAACATTCTCAACTGAGGTGTTCTCATTATAAGTTCCCGAACAAAAGATTTAAAACTTGCATTTGTGTCGCTCGTGATTTGGTTTATTTCTATCGGATAAACAAACTGTGTGAGGGGTATAAGGACGGCCTGACATTAAATTGCGGCTGAAAAGAGGCGGGTTTTTAATAAGCTTCGCGCTGACCTAATAAGCTTCTCCGCTCCTTTGTGCGTTTTACTTATAGAAGTGATCATTTCACGTGGGATTATTGGTTTAAGTTCACTGTGTTTTGCCTCGGTCTTGTTTTAATTGAAAGTGTTGTTTTTGGAAGTGCATGCGCACTCATTCTTCTAGATCATTGAGCCCTTTTCGTGATCTAGCAGAAATTCCTAGAAGTCGTTCTCATAGCGCTGCCCGAATAGTCGAACCCGAGATTCGTAATATTCCAAACAACAATATGGCAGACGAACGAACTATGGCGGAAATGCTCCAGGAACCCACCGAGGGTTATGGAGATGCCATCGTTTTACCACCAATCAATTCTGATCACTTTGAATTGAAGACGCATTTGATCCAACTTGTGTCTACGAATCAATTCCACGGGTTTGATCGAGAAGACCCGTATACACTATCTTTGGTTTAACAAGTTGACCTCAACTATCAATTACAAGGATGTACCACAAAAAGTGATCAAACTGATGCTATTTCCGTTCTCACTTGAGGGGGCAGCTCGGATTTGGCTGGAAAAAGAACCCCCTCGAACCATCGAAACTTGGGAGGATCTTGTTCAAAAGTTTGTCAATTATTTCTTTCCTCCATCAAAGACGACTAATCTTAAAAATGAAATTTCTAGATTTCGTCAAAATTTCGATGAAAACTTTGGAGAGGCATGGGAGAGTGATCCGTGCCAAACCGTCAAGTTTTCTCACGCAAGCTGACCACTTGTGAATGGCCAACTGTAAGAAACTTAAAACGGCTTAAGCACAAATGCAATGAAGATCTGGGGAGTATAGGGTTTCCCCGGGTCGTTATGTCCCAGCGAGCTGTGCAATGGATCACCCAACGAATAGTGATCGAGAGATTTGAACGGGAAAGGAGATTGTGAATTATTATAACTACAGAAAAAGCTCATAAACTAAAGAGGCTTAAATGCAAATTAAAGAAAATTAAAAAGATAAAAATATTAAATAAACGCTATCACTATATTTAAAATGATGAACGTTTAAAACTTAAAACTTACGTTTAAATAAAATTACGTAAACGTACAAAATAAAAAGTGAGATCTAAGAAATAAAAGTCCTAAAAATATGAAAATGACATTTTTACAATCCTAATGATAAAAGAAAATTTATAGAAAAAGAAAATTATTTTTATAACTAATTATCTAATTATTATTAATTAAAAACTATTTTTAACTATTAAATAATTACCTAAAATAAAAGAAAATATGAAATAAAGCTTGAAAAATAAAATTATGAATTGGAAAAGTCTAAAATATCAAAAGAGAATTTTCAAAACTATATTTGTATTTTTCTGAATATTTTTCTATTTTATAGGAATTAAAAACTATTAAAAACTAACTAAATTACTTAAAAATACAAATTTAACTAAGAAAAATCTAGAAAAATATTTTTTTGTCTTTTTATATTTATCTTAACTTAATAAAAATGAAAAATTATTTTTTTTTGAACCTTTTCTTAATTATTTGTATTTAATGCTAATTAAAAATGCTTAAAAACTAATTAAAATCAAGAAAAATAGAAAACCAACTTGGAAAAATCTGAAAATTTCAGGAAAAGCTTAAAATAGTATTAGGAATCTAAGAAATATAAAAACCAGAGGTTGTGTGGAGGAATATGAAACTGAAAGCACAAGTGCTTAGAAATAAGCACTTGGAATAAGCTAATGAGCACCAATGTGAACCAACTGTTTACAGAAGCAATATTATGCAAGAAGAACCAAAATGCAACAAATATTCACAAGCCTTGACCTCTGATTATCAAGCTTAACAGATTTGAGGATAAGAGCTTATGGGCTAAAAACAGTGAGAAGGTACCAAGTTTGAGCTGAAGAATAAGCACCGAATAAGCTGGAACTAAAAACTAAAGATGGAACTTGAACTAGACCTGGCTGAGACCTAGTAAACCAAAGTGGAGACCTAGATGAGCTCAGATGAGCTTTGCACAAGCTCTGCAAAACCTGCATAACCCCTGTGCAGACTTAATGCCTGACAGGGCATTTAGTCCCATTTTGACAAGCTCATATGAAGCTTCTAAAAATTTGATAAAAATCTGAAAAAATGCTAATAAGAAACAAGACCAGATGAAGTATTTGAACCCACAATTTCACTTAGATTGGCTCAGAAATGAGTCCATGAAAATTCCTTCTAGGTTGGCCAAAACTGGAATTTTGCATTTTTGACTTTTGAAGCAAACATGAAAAGTTGACTTTAATGAGATTTGATCTAGATTTTAGGACTGATTAAGAACTTAATAGATGAAATAACACTAATGCAAGCTATACCTATGAATTTGAAGCACAAAACAAACTTTGGATCTTGCAAAATCCCAACAGATAGCTAATTAAGACAAGTGGTAGAGAAATTTGACTTAGAGTGTTTGCAAATGCAAAATGAAGACAGAGATGAATGCAACTGAGTTAGACAAACCTAAAGCAACAATAATCTATTATTGAATGAACCTACATCACAGCTTAAGCAGCATATCCAAACACCCTTTAACAATCTGATTTGCAATATTTATGAGACAAACTACTGATCCAGTTAATCTAACTGATTGAACTGAGTTTAATATACCTAATCACAACTTAATAAACAGGTTTAAACAGTTTATGACTACAAATACAATTACAAACAAAATATGCAAACTGACTTGAAAATGTAAATGGTACAGATGCTTACAAATGTCCAGCTTGTTGCAGGCTAAAACCAAACCAAATTCTACACTAACCTAACCTATTTTAAACCCCTCCAAGCTGCATCAACCCATTCCACTTCCAAATTGCTCCATTTTGACTTTTGTTGACCATGACCCAAAATTGCTTGAAACTTAATTGTAGACTTATCAAAAGCATTCAGTATCTTATATAAGCTGAGTTGAATGATAAAATAAGCTTTTAGAAGCTTTGATATGAGAACATGAATTTGAAAATTCCAACAGTAAACACAAGAATGAGAACTTTAACCAAACTTTGAATTTGATCCTTAAACGATTACAATGCTAACATGACTTGAGTTTGAATCATAAAACAAAGGTTACATATTTTAAACTGAACTAAGACATTTATATAAAAAAACCATAAAGAAAATCTTAAAACTACTACTCCCCTTAGCTTCTCTCTTCTCTCTCTTTTATAGCTCCAAATGCTTTTCTCTCTTGTTCTGAGCTTTTCCCACCTCTCTTTAGGACCCTTGGATCAGTTAAGTGAATATTGGCCATAGATTGCATTTTTGCGGGAAATGGATATTTGGCAGTTGAGGTTGAGTGAGAAGGTGGAGGAGGCATTAAATGCTATTGGAAGGTTGTTGAGGAGGGGGGAACAAGAAAAGTGAAATGAGGAGGGGGATGGGTTGTCTGGGTTGCAGGGCTAGTGTTGGGGAAGAAGGGAGAAAAAGGCGCGTAGGGTGTGTTTGTTTGACTTGGGTGGTAATAATGCCAAGGGGTCCAAATTGTTATTTGACAGGGGTCCAATTAGATAGTGACAAGGTCCAAATGGTGTAAGGTTATTACTAACAAGGACCTAATGTGCATTTCTGAAAATTAAGGGGACCAATCTGCCAAATTTGCAAAGTTGCTCTAAAGGACCAAAAGTGACAATCTCAAAAAGTACAAGGACCAAACTTGCCATTTTCAAATTTCCAGGGGCCATTTTTGCCAAATTTCAAACTTGAAGGACTAATTTTGTAATTTCTCAAAACTTTTGATATTTTTCACCAAAGGACTAATTTTGACAACTTTTGATTTTAAAAGGACCTTTGGTGATTTTACTTTTGAAATTATGTGCTCAGGGACTATTTCTGACAACTTTTGAAACTTGGGGGACTGAAACTGCCAATTATGCAAAATTAGCTCATTTTTCATCTGATTTTGAACATTTTGCATCTGAAACATATAAAATGCAATTTTGGAATATTTTCAGTATTTTGATGCATTTCTGAGCATTTTTAAACGTTTTGCAGTTCAGATTTAACCACAAATGATGAGTATTTACACACTCATCAATCCCCCACACTAAACTATTGCTAGTCCCTAGCAATCTTTTGAGAAAAACTTAATGGATTTGAATCTCTTTACCAAAAGCCATTACTTCTGGAGTAGCCAAATGTTTTAGTTCAAGTAAGAACCATGGTACACTGATAACCATGTGATTTTGAGCAAACCACCAGCTTTCAACGGTTTTGATTTGTCTTTACCAAAAGCCGTTTGCTTCTGGACTAGCCAACTCTTAGATAAATTATCAATATTATCTTTGGTGAGCTGGTTACCAATTATGGTTTTTCCACTGCCTTTACCACAAGCCATAAACTTGCGGGCTAGCCAACTCTTCACTTTTTAGGATATGGTGAGCTGAATACCATACAATTTTGGGCAAATTGCAAGCCGTCAATGGATTTGAGATATCTTTACCAAGAGCCGTTTGCTCCTGGATTAGCCAATCCTTCTGTTTATTAGACATGGCGGACTGATAACCAAATGAGTAAGTGTAAAACACTTACTCCAAAAAAAAAAAAAAAATTTGGCCAAAAACGGGGGAATATTATAATTACGTGATAAATTCGTGAGAATTCCCCCCCACACTTAGAAATGAATATTGCCCTCAATATTCAAAGTACCGCGGTTATGCCGAAACAAAGAACGTAAAAGGGAAATACTACGGCCATTATTTGGAATTTTTTTTTTTTTTTTAAACATATACACAACATGTGGGGCAACTCCCCCACACTAGGGTGGTAGAAAATAGAAAGAAGTCAGAAATATGGGTGAAACCCATATGGCATGCTACTGTTTTTGATTCCCGAGTCGCTAGCTTGACTCGACCCCGAATTAATTTGTTCATGGGGAAGTAAGTGGAATAGACAATCTCCATCGGACTTTCATTCAAGATGTTTGGACAAACATTTGAAGCACGTGAAAGTTCCACACCGATGAGATATATACAGACAGACCCGGCTCACAAATGATAAATGAAAATGCCGGGGTCAAAGATAGTGTCCTCACTCCCGAACGAGTGAAGAAGAGAGGAAGTCACCAGGTAGGTGAAGAAAAGAAGGAAAATCATGATGACGATCATGATAAGATCTTCTTCCTCAGGGTCAAGTGCAGTTGCACTCGTTTGGATTATATCGGTTGAGCTCTTTGGTTTGGAAAGCATCTCGGGAGGGAGGGTTGGAAAATTTGTCATAGAAATACAAACTCTCATGATTGAGAACTTTTCCCCCCGATCATGATTTTTGCCATCCAAGCGATCATACTCCGGCGGAGTCATGATATGAGTGAGTTCATCTGAGAACTCCTTGAAGGTGAATGAATCATATTCAGAATCGATATGAGTGGGTTCACTGGTGAACTCCTCCAATGTAAATGATTCATAATCGGGGAGAGAATTATGAGAATGAAAAGTGGTACTGCCACTAATCTTCTCTCCCATATTATCAAAACCGAAGGCTTTCATTTCCGGAATAGAATCATCGGGAAGAATGTCACTATCCTTAATGGGGATAGGAGATGAAATAGGTTTTTCATTGAAAGCCTCGATTTTAGAAATGAGAAGACTGACATTCAGTAATGTTGCACGAAGTGCTTCATCTTTGATTTCCGTGTCAGTAACTTCATCATTCTCTTCTTCTAAGCTAACAAGCTCAGAAGGTAAATCTTCCACATAAACGATGTCTCCACAAGATAACGAATCGTCATCATTAGAATCGGAGAACATCTCAACATGATCTTTTGGGAAGACAAGAGGGGTAGGGATATCACACAAATGCTCGAGAATTCCCTGTGACTCTCTTGGGATTGGGACAAGGTTCTCAACACTAGACTTTATGAATTCGTCCGATTCCTTTTCAGGAACAGTGTCAAGATGCTCGTCCCCCATGCTCAGAGAGTGAGTGGGAGCTTCGGGTGTGATAGCAGTTGTTTGAGATGGAATCTCAACTGCTGGGATATCAATTGACTGAGGGAGTTGAGAAATATTATCTTTAAAAGGATAAAAACTCTCCTCGTCATCATCATATAGAGCTGCCTTAAGAAATTGGGAACGCCTTAGAGCTGCATGCTCTAGGACTAATAATTCTTCCCTAGATTTACGGGCCTCTCGCTCTTCGGCTAGCAATTCTCCCATGGTCTTTTCACCACTCACTTGATTCTTAAAGTTTTGAATTATATCATCAAGTTTTTTCATTGCGGTTTCAAAATCTTGGGAGATTTCTTGAGACAACGGCTCAGGTGGAGTTTGAACCGTATGGTGCTGTGGAGGTTGGAAATTGTCTAACCTGTAAGAGTCATGATTGTTACAAGGAAATGGATTCCCTATTTGACAAGCAGAGCTGAAATGGGGACTCCATACTCACACAGTAAACTGTTGAGTCTGGACTGGTGAATCATATGGATTTTGGTTATAACCAAAGTTCTGAGCATCACTGGAAAACTGTTCATAGACAAACGTGTTTCCGGATTGACACCCAAATCCTTGGTGAGGACCTCCACAATATTCACAACAGTAAAACTGTTGATTATATGAAGATAAGTCGGGCTGTGGTGGGTAATTGGAAAAATTTGAGGGGTCGTTAAATGAGTTCGGATTATAATCAAATGAATTCCTCGAACCACAAAACAAACAACTCCCGTTATGGATATCATTACCACATTGTACACAAGTACACCAACGACAGGGTGAACCCAAGAGAGGCTCACCACAACCGACACAAGGAATAAACGATTGCATTTGAGAGTAATGAGAAAGAATCGGTTCATTCAAAGAATCAACAAAACCAACATGGTGATCCGAATGATTATCAAATCTCGAAGAACATTCTGAAAAATCCGGAGGTGGGACAAGTGGTGTGCTCTGAGAGCTAGCAATTTCTACCACTTCCGTTATGGTCTCCGGTTCTTGAATGGGTTCATCGGGTTGTGGCGGATGGTCGGAAAAACTTGGAGAATCATCGAGAGAGTTATCAGATAATTCGCACCAATAACAATATTTTCTTGCACCCATCCTTCCACATCGCTTGCATAGACAATCCGGATTCTGACAATCGAGCTGATCCTCTTCCATACGGCTTTTGCAGTGGAAACAACGAGGATAATCGAACGTCGCCATGAGAATTAAACATGTAGAGGGTTAAAGAAATAGAATTAAACGGTTTTGAGGTTAAAGAAGAGTAGAATCAAATGGTACGAGGGGGTAAGAGAAATAGAATCATACGGATAAGAGGAATGAGAAGAGTATTTTTGTATTTTTATAAGAAAATATAAATATATGTAGATGGATGGTATGAACAAAGAGTGAATATTCAAATCACTAATCTGCTAAACGGAAGATAATCAGCACAGCTCCCCGGCAGCGGCGCCAAAATTTGATCCGTGCCAAACCGTCAAGTTTTCTCACGCAAGCTGACCACTTGTGAATGGCCAACTGTAAGAAACTTAAAACGGCTTAAGCACAAATGCAATGAAGATCTGGGGAGTATAGGGTTTCCCCGGGTCGTTATGTCCCAGCGAGCTATGCAATGGATCACCCAACGAATAGTGATCGAGAGATTTGAACGGAAAAGAGATTTGAATTATTATAACTACAGAAAAAGCTCATAAACTAAAGGGGCTTAAATGCAAATTAAAGAAAATTAAAAAGATAAAAAATATTAAATAAAAGCTATCACTATATTTAAAATGATGAACGTTTAAAACTTAAAACTTACGTTTAAATAAAATTACGTAAACGTACAAAAAAAAAAGTGAGATCTAAGAAATAAAAGTCCTAAAAATATGAAAATGACATTTTTACAATACTAATGATAAAAGAAAATTTATAGAAAAAGAAAATTATTTTTATAACTAATTATCTAATTATTATTAATTAAAAACTATTTTTAACTATTAAATAATTACCTAAAATAAAATAAAATATGAAATAAAGCTTGAAAAATAAAATTATGAATTGGAAAAATCTAAAATATCAAAAGAGAATTTTCAAAACTATTTTTTGTATTTTTCTGAATATTTTTCTATTTTCTAGGAATTAAAAACTATTAAAACTAACTAAATTACTTAAAAATACAAATTTAACTAAGAAAAATCTAAGAAATTTTTTTGTCTTTTTATATTTATCTTAACTTAATAAAAATGAAAAATTTTTTTTTTTGAACCTTTTCTTAATTATTTGTATTTAATGCTAATTAAAAATGCTTAAAAACTAATTAAAATCAAGAAAAATAGAAAACCAACTTGGAAAAATCTGAAAATTTCAGGAAAAGATTAAAATAGTATTAGGAATCTAAGAAAAATATAAAAAACAGTGGTTGTGTGGAGGAAAATGAAACTGAAAGCACAGGCTTAGAAATAAGCACTTGGAATAAGCTAATGAGCACCAATGTGAACCAACTGTTAACAGAAGTAATATTATTCAAGAAGAACCAAAATGCAACAAATATTCACAAGCCTTGACCTCTGATTATCAAGCTTAACAGATTTGAGGATAAGAGCTTATGGGCTAAAACAGTGAGAGGTCCAAGTTTGAGCTGAAGAATAAGCACCTGATAAAGCTGGAAACTAAAACTAAAAGATGGAACTTGAACTAGACCTGGCTGAGACCTAGTAAACCAAAGTGGAGACCTAGATGAGCTCAAATGAGCTTTGCACAAGCTCTGCAAAACCTGCATAACCCCTGTGCAGACTTAATGCCCTGCATAGGGCATTTAGTCCCATTTTGACAAGCTCATATGAAGCTTCTAAAATTTGATAAAATCTGAAAAAATGCTAATAAGAAACAAGACCAATAGATTTTCCCCACAATTTCACTTAGATTGGCTCAGAAATTAGTCCGTGAAAATTCCTTCTAGGTTGGATGAAACTGGAATTTTTCATTTTTGACTTTTGAAGCAAACATGAAAAGTTGACTTTAATGAGATTTGATCTAGATTTTAGGACTGATTAAGAACTTAATAGATGAAATAACACTAATGCAAGCTATACCTATGAATTTGAAGCACAAAACAAACTTTGGATCTTGCAAAATCCCAACAGATAGCTAATTAAGACAAGTGGTAGAGAAATTTGACTTAGAGTGTTTGCAAATGCAAAATGAAGACAGAGATGAATGCAACTGAGTTAGACAAACCTAAAGCAACAATAATCTATTATTGAATGAACCTACATCACAGCTTAAGCAGCATATCCAAACACCCTTTAACAATCTGATTTGCAATATTTGAGACAACTACTGATCCATTAATCTAACTGATTGAACTGAGTTTAATATACCTAATCACAACTTAATAAACAGGTTTAAACAGTTTATGACTACAAATACAATTACAAACAAAATATGCAAACTGACTTGAAAATGTAAATGGTACAGATGCTTACAAATGTCCAGCTTGTTGCAGGCTAAAACCAAACCAAATTCTACACTAACCTAACCTATTTTAAACCCCTCCAAGCTGCATCACCCCTTCCACTTCCAATTGCTCCATTTTGACTTTTGTTGACCATGACCCAAAATTGCTTGAAACTTAATTGTAGACTTATCAAAAGCATTCAGTATCTTATATAAGCTGAGTTGAATGATAAAATAAGCTTTTAGAAGCTTTGATATGAGAACATGAATTTGAAAATTCCAACAGTAAACACAAGAATGAGAACTTTAACCAAACTTTGAATTTGATCCTTAAAAACAGATTACAATGCTACATGACTTGAGTTTGAATCATAAAACAAAGGATTACATATTTTAACTGAACTAAGACATTATATAAAAACGACATAAAGAAATCTTAAAAACTAACTACTCCCCTTAGCTCTCTCTCTCTCCTCTTTTATAGCTCCAATGCTTTTTCTCTCTCTTGTCTGACTTTTCCCACCTCTCCTTTAGGACCCTTGGATCAGTAAGTGATTTGGCCATAGATTGCATTTTTGGCGGGAAATGGATATTTGGCAGTTGGGGTTGAGTGCAAAGGTGGAGGAGGCATTAAATGCTATTGGAAGGTCGTTGAGGAGGGGGGACAAAAAGTGAAAGGTGAGGAGGGGGGATGGGTTGTCCTGGGTTGCAGGCTAATGTTGGGGAGAGAAAAAGGCGCGTAGGGTTGTTTGTTTGACTTGGGTGGTAATAATGCCAAGGGGTCCAATTGTTATTTGACGGGGGTCCAATGGATAGTGACAAGGTCCAAATGGGTGTAAAGGTTATTAACTAACAAGGACCTAATGTGCAATTTCTGAAAATTAAGGGACCAGATCTGCCAAATTTGCAAAGTTGCTCTAAAGGACCAAAAGTGACAATCTAAAAAAGTACAAGGACCAAACTTGCCATTTTCAAATTTCCAGGGGCCATTTTTGCCAAATTTCAAACTTGAAGGACTAATTTTGTAATTTCTCAAAACTTTTGATATTTTTCACCAAAGGACTAATTTTGACAACTTTTGATTTTAAAAGGACCTTTGGTGATTTTACTTTTGAAATTATGTGTTCAGGGACTGTTTTTGACAACTTTTGAAACTTGGGGGACTGAAACTGCCAATTATGCAAACTTAGCTCATTTTTCATCTGATTTTTAACATTTTGCATCTAAACATATAAAATGCAATTTTGGAATATTTTCAGTATTTTGATGCATTTCTGAGCATTTTTAGACGTTTTGCAGTTCAGATTTAACCAAAAATGATGAGTATTTACACACTCATCAATCCCCCACACTAAACTATTGCTAGTCCCTAGCAATCTTTTGAGAAAAACTTAATGGATTTGAATCTCTTTACCAAAAGCCATTACTTCTGGAGTAGCCAAATGTTTTAGTTCAAGTAAGAACCATGGTACACTGATAACCATGTGATTTTGAGCAAACCACCAGCTTTCAACGGTTTTGATTTGTCTTTACCAGAAGCCGTTTGCTTCTGGACTAGCCAACTCTTAGATAAATTATCAATATTATCTTTGGTGAGCTGATTACCAATTATGGTTTTTCCACTGCCTTTACCACAAGCCATAAACTTGCGGGCTAGCCAACTCTTCACTTTTTAGGATATGGTGAGCTGAATACCATACAATTTTGGGCAAATTGCAAGCCGTCAACGGATTTGAGATATCTTTACCAAGAGCCGTTTGCTCCTGGATTAGCCAATCCTTCTGTTTATTAGACATGGCGGACTGATAACCAAATGAGTAAGTGTAAAACACTTACTCCAAAAAAAAAAAAAAATTTTGGCCAAAAACGGGGGAATTAGGCGGTATAATTACGTGATAAAATTCGTGAGAATTCCCCCCCACACTTAGAAATGAATATTGCCCTCAATATTCAAAGTACCGGCGGTTATGCCGAAACAAAGAACGTAAAAGGGAAATACTACGGCCATTATTTGGATTTTTTTTTTTTTTTTTTTTTTTTTTTTAAACATATACACAACATGTGGGGCAACTCCCCCACACTAGGGTGGTAGAAAATAGAAAGAAGTCAGAAATATGGGTGAAAACCCATATGGCATGCTACTGTTTTTGATTCCCGAGTCGCTAGCTTGACTCGACCCCGAATTAATTTGTTCATGGGGAAGTAAGTGGAATAGACAATCTCCATCGGACTTTCATTCAAGATGTTTGGACAAACATTTGAAGCACGTGAAAGTTCCACACCGATGAGATATATACAGACAGACCCGGCTCACAAATGATAAATGAAAATGCCGGGGTCAAAGATAGTGTCCTCACTCCCGAACGAGTGAAGAAGAGAGGAAGTCACCAGGTAGGTGAAGAAAAGAAGGAAAATCATGATGACGATCATGATAAGATCTTCTTCCTCAGGATCAAGTGCAGTTGCACTCGTTTGGATTTTATCGGTTGAGCTCTTTTGTTTGGAAAGCATCTCGGGAGGGAGGGTTGGAAAATTTGTCATAGAAATACAAACTCTCATGATTGAGAACTTTTCCCCCGATCATGATTTTTGCCATCCAAGCGATCATACTCCGGCGGAGTCATGATATGAGTGAGTTCATCTGAGAACTCCTTGAAGGTGAATGAATCATATTCAGAATCGATATGAGTGGGTTCACTGGTGAACTCCTCCAATGTAAATGATTCATAATCCGGGAGAGAATTATGAGAATGAAAAGTGGTACTGCCACTAATCTTCTCTCCCATATTATCAAAACAGAAGGCTTTCATTTCCGGGATAGAATCATCGGAAAGAATGTCACTATCCTTAATGGGGATAGGAGATGAAATATGTTTTTCATTGAAAGCCTCGATTTTAGAAATGAGAAGACTGACATTCAGTAATGTTGCACGAAGTGCTTCATCTTTGATTTCCGTGTCAGTAACTTCATCATTCTCTTCTTCTAAGCTAACAAGCTCAGAAGGTAAATCTTCCACATAAACGATGTCTCCACAAGATAACGAATCGTCATCATTAGAATCGGAGAACATCTCAATATGATCTTTTGGGAAGACAGAGGGTAGGGATATCACACAAATGCTCGAGAATTCCCTGTGACTCTCTTGGGATTGGGACAAGGTTCTCAACACTAGACTTTATGAATTCGTCCGATTCCTTTTCAGGAACAGTGTCAAGATGCTCGTCCCCCATGCTCAGAGAGTGAGTGGGATCTTCGGGTGTGATAGCAGTTGTTTGAGATGGAATCTCAACTGCTGGATATCATTGACTGAGGGAGTTGAGAAATATTATCTTAAAAGGATAAAAACTCTCCTCGTCATCATCATATAGAGCTGCCTTAAGAAATTGGGAACGCCTTAGAGCTGCATGCTCTAGGACTAATAATTCTTCCCTAGATTTACGGGCCTCTCGCTCTTCGGCTAGCAATTCTCCCATGGTCTTTTCACCACTCACTTGATTCTTAAAGTTTTGAATTATATCATCAAGTTTTTTCATTGCGGTTTCAAAATCTTGGGAGATTTCTTGAGACAACGGCTCAGGTGGAGTTTGAACCGTATGGTGCTGTGGAGGTTGGAAATTGTCAAACCTGTAAGAGTCATGATTGTTACAAGGAAATGGATTCCCTATTTGACAATCAGAGCTGAAATGGGGACCTCCACAGTACTCACAACAGTAAAACTGTTGAGTCTGGACTGGTGAATCATATGGATTTTGGTTATAACCAAAGTTCTGAGCATCACTGGAAAACTGTTCATAGACAAACGTTTTTCCGGATTGACACTCAAATCCTTGGTGAGGACCTCCACAAATTCACAACAAAACTGTTGATTATATGAAGATAAGTCGGGCTGTGGTGGGTAATTGGAAAAATTTGAGGGGTCGTTAAATGAGTTCGGATTATAATCAAATGAATTCCTCGAACCACAAAACAAACAACTCCCGTTATGGATATCATTACCACATTGTACACAAGTACACCAACGACAGGGTGAACCAAAGAGAGGCTCACCACAACCGACACAAGGAATAAACGATTGCATTTGAGAGTAATGAGAAAGAATCGGTTCATTCAAAGAATCAACAAAACCAACATGGTGATCCGAATGATTATCAAATCTCGAAGAACATTCTGAAAAATCCGGAGGTGGGACAAGTGGTGTGCTCTGAGAGCTAGCAATTTCTACCACTTCCGTTATGGTCTCCGGTTCTTGAATGGGTTCATCGGGTTGTGGCGGATGGTCGGAAAAACTTGGAGAATCATCGAGAGAGTTATCAGATAATTCGCACCAATAACAATATTTTCTTGCACCCATCCTTCCACATCGCTTGCATAGACAATCCGGATTCTGACAATCGAGCTGATCCTCTTCCATACGGCTTTTGCAGTGGAAACAACGAGGATAATCGAACGTCGCCATGAGAATTAAACATGTAGAGGGTCAAACAAATAGAATTAAACGTTTTTGAGGTTAAGAATAGTGAATCAAATGGTACGAGGGGTAAGAGAAATAGAATCATACGGATAAGAGGAATGAGAAGAGTATTTTTGTATTTTTATAAGAAAATATAAATATATGTAGATGGATGGTATGAACAAAGAGTGAATATTCAAATCACTAATCTGCTAAACGGAAGATAATCAGCACAGCTCCCCGGCAGCGGCGCCAAAAATTTGATCCGTGCCAAACCGTCAAGTTTTCTCACGCAAGCTGACCACTTGTGAATGGCCAACTATAAGAAACTTAAAACAGCTTAAGCACAAATGCAATGAAGATCTGGGGAGTATAGGGTTTCCCCGGGTCGTTATGTCCCAGCGAGCTGTGCAATGGATCACCCAACGAATAGTGATCGAGAGATTTGAACGGGAAAGGAGATTGTGAATTATTATAACTACAGAAAAAGCTCATAAACTAAAGGGGCTTAAATGCAAATTAAAGGAAATTAAAAAGATAAAAATATTAAATAAACGCTATCACTATATTTAAAATGATGAACGTTTAAAACCTAAAACTTACGTTAAATAATTACGTAAACGTACCAATAAAAAGTGAGATCTAAGAAATAAAAGTCCTAAAAATATGAAAATGACATTTTTACAATCCTAATGATAAAAGAAAATTTATAGAAAAAAAAATTATTTTTATAACTAATTATCTAATTATTATTAATTAAAAACTATTTTTAACTATTAAATAATTACCTAAAATAAAAGAAAATATGAAATAAAGCTTGAAAAATAAAATTATGAATTGGAAAAGTCTAAATTATCAAAAGAGAATTTTCAAAACTATATTGTATTTTCTGATATTTTTTCTATTTTATGGAATTAAAAACTATTAAAAACTAACTAAATTACTTAAAAAATACAAATTTAACTAAAAAAATCTGAAAAATATTTTTTGTGTCTTTTTATATTTATCTTAACTTAATAAAATGAAAAATTATTTTTTTTGAACCTTTTCTTATTAATTTGTATTTAATGCTAATTAAAAATGCTTAAAACTAATTAAAATCAAGAAAAATAGAAAACCACTTGGAAAATCTGAAAATTTCAGGAAAAGCTTAAAATAGTATTAGGAATCTAAGAAAAATATAAAACAGGGTTGTGTGGAGGAAAATGAAACTGAAGCACAAGTGCTTAGAATAAGCACTTGAATAAGCTAATGAGCACCATGTGAACCAACTGTTTACAGAAGCAATATATGCAGAAGAACAAATGCAACAAATATTCACAAGCCTTGACCTCTGATTATCAAGCTTAATAGATTTGAGGATAAGAGCTTATGGGCTAAAAACAGTGAGAAGGTACCAAGTTTGAGCTAAAGAATAAGCACCTGAATAAGCTGGAAACTAAAAACTAAAAGATGGAACTTGAACTAGACCTGGCTGAGACCTAGTAAACCAAAGTGGAGACCTAGATGAGCTCAAATGAGCTTTGCACAAGCTCTGCAAAACCTGCATAACCCCTGTGCAGACTTAATGCCCTGCACAGGGCATTTAGTCCCATTTTGACAAGCTCATATGAGGCTTCTAAAAATTTGATAAAAATCAAAAATGCTATAAGAAACAAGACCAGATGAAGTATTTGAACCCACAATTTCACTTAGATTGGCTCAGAAATGAGTCCATGAAAATTCCTTCTAGGTTGGATGAAAACTGGAATTTTGCATTTTTTGACTTTTGAAGCAAACATGAAAAGTTGACTTTAATGAGATTTGATCTAGATTTTAGGACTGATTAAGAACTTAATAGATGAAATAACACTAATGCAAGCTATACCTATGATTTGAACACAAAACAAACTTTGGATCTTGCAAAATCCCAACAGATAGCTAATTAAGACAAGTGGTAGAGAAATTTGACTTAGAGTGTTTGCAAATGCAAAATGAAGACAGAGATGAATCAATGAGTTAGACAAACCTAAAGCAACAATAATCTATTATTGAATGAACCTACATCACAGCTTAAGTAGCATATCCAAACACCACTTTAACTACTGATAAGCAATATAAATGAAACAAACTACTGATCTAGATAATCTAACTGATTGAACTGAGTTTAATATACCTAATCACAACTTAATAAACAGGTTTAAACAGTTTATGACTACAAATACAATTACAAACAAAATATGCAAACTGACTTGAAAATGTAAATGACAGATGCTTACAATGTCCAGCTTGTTGCAGGCTAAACCAAACCAAAATTCTACACTAACCTAACCTATTTTAAACCCCTCCAAGCTGCATCAACCCATTCCACTTCCAAATTGCTCCATTTTGACTTTTGTTGACCATGACCCAAAATTGCTTGAAACTTAATTGTAGACTTATCAAAAGCATTCAGTATCTTATATAAGCTGAGTTGAATGATAAAATAAGCTTTTAGAAGCTTTGATATGAGAACATGAATTTGAAAATTCCAACAGTAAACACAAGAATGAGAACTTTAACCAAACTTTGAATTTGATCCTTAAAACAGATTACAATGCTAACATGACTTGAGTTTGAATCATAAAAACAAAGGATTACATATTTTAAACTGAACTAAGACATTTATATAAAAAAACGACATAAAGAAAATCTTAAAAACTAACTACTCCCCTTAGCTTCTCTCTTCTCTCTCTTTTATAGCTCCAAATGCTTTTCTCTCTTGTTCTGAGCTTTTCCCACCTCTCTTTAGGACCCTTGGATCAGTTAAGTGAATATTGGCCATAGATTGCATTTTTGGCGGGAAATGGATATTTGGCAGTTGGGGTTGAGTGCAAAGGTGGAGGAGGCATTAAATGCTATTGGAAGGTTGTTGAGGAGGGGGGAACAAGAAAAGTGGAAAGGTGAGGAGGGGGGATGGGTTGTCTGGGTTGCAGGGCTAGATGTTGGGGAAGAAGAAAAAGGCGCGTAGGGTGTGTTTGTTTGACTTGGGTGGTAATAATGCCAAGGGGTCCAAATTGTTATTTGACTGGGGGTCCAATGGGATAGTGACAAGGTCCAAATGGGTGTAAAGGTTATTAACTAACAAGGACCTAATGTGCAATTTCTGAAAATTAAGGGACCAGATCTGCCAAATTTGCAAAGTTGCTCTAAAGGACCAAAAGTGACAATCTAAAAAAGTACAAGGACCAAACTTGCCATTTTCAAATTTCCAGGGGCCATTTTTGCCAAATTTCAAACTTGAAGGACTAATTTTGTAATTTCTCAAAACTTTTGATATTTTTCACCAAAGGACTAATTTTGACAACTTTTGATTTTAAAAGGACCTTTGGTGATTTTACTTTTGAAATTATGTGTTCAGGGACTGTTTCTGACAACTTTTGAAACTTAGGGGACTGAAACTGCCAATTATGCAAACTTAGCTCATTTTTCATCTGATTTTGAACATTTTGCATCTGAAACATATAAAATGCAATTTTGGAATATTTTCAGTATTTTGATGCATTTCTGAGCATTTTTAGACGTTTTGCAGTTCAGATTTAACCAAAAATGATGAGTATTTACACACTCATCAATCCCCCACACTAAACTATTGCTAGTCCCTAGCAATCTTTTGAGAAAACTTAATGGATTTGAATCTCTTTACCAAAAGCCATTACTTCTGGAGTAGCCAAATGTTTTAGTTCAAGTAAGAACTATTGTACACTGATAACCATGTGATTTTGAGCAAACCACCAGCTTTCAACGGTTTTGATTTGTCTTTACCAGAAGCCGTTTGCTTCTGGACTAGCCAACTCTTAGATAAATTATCAATATTATCTTTGGTGAGCTGATTACCAATTATGGTTTTTCCACTGCCTTTACCACAAGCCATAAACTTGCGGGCTAGCCAACTCTTCACTTTTTAGGATATGGTGAGCTGAATACCATACAATTTTGGGCAAATTGCAAGCCGTCAACGGATTTGAGATATCTTTACCAAGAGCCGTTTGCTCCTGGATTAGCTAATCCTTCTGTTTATTAGACATGGCGGACTGATAACCAAATGAGTAAGTGTAAAACACTTCCTCCAAAAAAAAAAAAAAAATTTGGCCAAAAACGGGGGAATTAGGCGGTATAATTACGTGATAAAATTCGTGAGAATTCCCCCCACACCAGAAATGAATATTGCCCTCAATATTCAAAGTACCGGCGGTTATGCCGAAACAAAGAACGGAAAAGGGAAATACTCGGCCATTATTTGGATTTTTTTTTTTTTTTTTTTTTTTTTTTTTTTTTTTAAGCTAAACATGTGGGGCAAACTCCCCCACACTAGGGTGGTAGAAAATAGAAAGAAGTCAGAAATATGGGTGAAAACCCATATGGCATGCTACTGTTTTTGATTCCCGAGTCGCTAGCTTGACTCGACCCCGAATTAATTTGTTCATGGGGAAGTAAGTGGAATAGACAATCTCCATCGGACTTTCATTCAAGATGTTTGGACAAACATTTGAAGCACGTGAAAGTTCCACACCGATGAGATATATACAGACAGACCCGGCTCACAAATGATAAATGAAAATGCCGGGGTCAAAGATAGTGTCCTCACTCCCGAACGAGTGAAGAAGAGAGGAAGTCACCAGGTAGGTGAAGAAAAGAAGGAAAATCATGATGACGATCATGATAAGATCTTCTTCCTCAGGGTCAAGTGCAGTTGCACTCGTTTGGATTATATCGGTTGAGCTCTTTGGTTTGGAAAGCATCTCGGGAGGGAGGGTTGGAAAATTTGTCATAGAAATACAAACTCTCATGATTGAGAACTTTTCCCCCGATCATGATTTTTGCCATCCAAGCGATCATACTCCGGCGGAGTCATGATATGAGTGAGTTCATCTGAGAACTCCTTGAAGGTGAATGAATCATATTCAGAATCGATATGAGTGGGTTCACTGGTGAACTCCTCCAATGTAAATGATTCTGTCGGATATTGGATTTCACAAACACATCAAACCATTAACACAAGTGGGCGTATAAATGGAATTCTAGAGAGAGAAAGTTAGAGGTTTAGGGAACTTAGTGAGAGAAAGTGAAAGTTATTATTATGAGCTCCAACTCTCTACCTTGGGAGGTAGAGAGTATTTATAGTCTTACATAAAACGCCACACATCGGGCTGTGGATCAGGCATACAGTGGGTAAAGACCCGTCCGTCCTCCACGGTGTTACTTAACTAAATACTACTTAACTTAAAATAACTACGACTACGAGCTTTCTAACGATTACATATACTTGAGGTGACCGACTCTTTTAATACCTGAATTTCTAATTCCTAACAATCTCCCCCTAAGGGAGGTCACCTCAATCATGCACTAAAATTACATTGAATACAAACAGATATGACATTAACAATTGTTCTTGCATTCTTGATGTAGTCCTTTGTTCCTAAGCTCGTAGTCATTGATTCTTCACATTGCATGTTTGGTTACTTCAAGTGGAGGTCTTTTACTGATCCATGTGATAATAATTTTGAGCCATCATTTGAGATTATCAGCCATCAAAAAAAATCTCTGTGACATCCCTTGTGGTGTTGGTATTATGTGATGTTGTGACTTTAGGACCGACATGCTCACATTCTGGATCATGATATCTTCTCATCAGAGTAGCGGAAGCATTTGTTGAATCATGATATTGGCAGCAGCGTAGCAGAAGCATGGAGTGAAAATATCAGAGTCATTGATGCACTAATCATGATTTCTTTTGAGATGAATGTGTTAAGTGAGCATGCGGCTATGGATTGACCGCATCATTCTGAACAGCTGCAAACGTCGGGCGTACCTGCATACAACGGTTAGCAATAAATCGCACGAAAGTGTCTTTGATCACTTTCGTTGAATTGAGGTACACGGCCCACGGTTCCCCGTTGATCAGTACAAGTACTGCCTGTGATCAGGTATAATTCCGAAGAATTTCCTTGACAGGGTTTCGCAGCTGCTCTAGCTGTTCTCAAACCGGAACGTCTCAAAGAAGACAACACGGAGTGAGTGAATCAGCGAATTTTAAGTCCACTGATTGATGAAAATAGATTTGAAAAACAATCGTGTATTGCTCAATAGAAATTGTTTTTGCAATATAACGAAGGTTTTAATGAAAATCAATTATCAATCATAAAACACCTTTTGGTTTGAAAAATGAGTACACGGTCGATGTGCTAAAGAAAAAGTTTGTTAAGCACAAAGACCGGTTTTCAAAGGTATCCGTCAATCCCTAACCTGAACCAGGATTGATTCAAGAGATTGAATCGCCCCATTGTTTCTGTTCAGTTGTCACATGGTTGATCCATATAATAGATCTCACATGCCACCTACCAGGAGCTTGTTTGATGTTGGCTCCAGAAGGCTTTCCATCTTCATTGTGAGTGTGTAAACACATCACTCAGATGTTCTGGCAATACCACAAGGATAATGCGTAGGACTCAAAATATAATCTCTCTTTCCACATTGTGTGAAACAGAGAGTCTTCATTGAAAGTGTCCTAATGAGATTTATTGATGATCTCGTGGCTCTAGACTCAATTTGTGCATATTTGGATCCTGTGCCGGAGACTAGGGAGAGGGTCTCCTTCTTCAATATCAACAATCTCTAAGAGAAAGTCGATAGATAATGTCGGTTCCCCGTGAGAATGAAACAAGTCCTTTTAAGAGGAACTTGAGTGGTTTGGAAAGTTGAAGTGCAGTGCGTCACTGGGTCCATGACGTCTTGTCTTCAATACCGATGTTACCATCAGTAGCATATGAATTGAACCCGGCTTCTGCCCTAAGGTTGAATAGATGGAGGGCTATTTGTTTTCACCCTTTTCTCATTCAATTCTTTTTAATTCTTCAACCCCTTCAGTGCTTACCGAGACTTCATAGCTAGAACCTTGTTGGGTTTATTCCAGTACTAGCTCAGTCTTAGTCCGCACTCTTCCCATATCTCATTTTTCTCCTTTTATCATCATACCTAAGGACTCTACACTAACTAGTGGATTGTCCCTGGGTAGATCCCTCCGGTTCTGGCGGATCATGGGAACCAATACCTAACCTTACCATCCTTATATCACCGTACATAAAGTAAAGTTGGTCGGTCTATTTGGTATTGTTCATCTGCCATTGAACCAATTGAACCAATTGAAAACCATTTGAAAATCAATCCAGATACTTGTGATATATTATCAAAGCATTTTGTACCTGAATTGTTTTTGATATTTTTAGAAAAAAGAGCTCCCCTTCAACATGTGCATCAAGTATTTGAAATTGTTTTGCACACGGAGGCAAGAGAAGAAAATTAACTTCTTTGATTACCATTTTCTAAAAATATCACCACATCACTTCCAAATCAAATCAAGTAGATAAAGCATTTTGGGGAAGGATGAGGTTTCCATGAATTTGCTCCCCTCAATATGTGCCTCGAGGTTTGAAAAGAGTTTTACACATACTAGAGGGAACCAGCACATTGAGATAAATGATCACTTTTCAAATTATAGGTTTAAGATAGATGCTCCCCCTCAACATGTGCATGGAAAATTTAAAATCGTTTGTCACATGTGAGCAGGATAGCATGTACATCCTTATAAAACCATTTACCTAATTATCAGTTTAAATCCAGTTTAAATCACACATTCTCCCCCGATCACAATTATCAAATCATTTGAGATTTGTGATCTCTTATTGATTTAAATTGATTTTGAAAGCTTTTAAGGAGAATTGTGACTTGATTATGAAAACGTTTTAACTGATAAGGATCGGATTTTAAGACTTTAAACTCCATTGATAGAACATGCATGTATATCTTTTGAAAACAATTTAATGCCAAATAAATTTTTAATTTAATTGAAATCATTCTCCCTATGATTGAGGGATAGAGATTTTGACAAATAAGTCCTGATGATTATCAAAAATAGAGACCGAGTTATTTTTCAAAGCATTTAGTTTTCAGCAGATAAATGTTTATAGAATCAGAGCATGGAATTTGAAAACATGGTAAAACATGGCTCTGTTCTTTCTTTTAAAAACGGGTTATTGCCTGAAAATGACAATAAACCATCGTTTCTCTTTCTCCCAAAAATATTTTTTGATTTTTTTATTTTTTTATTTTTTTATTTTTTTTTTTGGAATTCGAACAACATCTAAAGTCCCGTGTCATTCTTTGAATGACAGCACAAAGACCGTAGATATTTTCGAACCGAGAAAAACAAGACAAATTGACAATATTTTTTGAAGATTTTTCGAATTTTTTCAGATTTTTATGGATTTTGAAAGTTTTATAATTTTCTATTTGATTTTGAGAGTTTATAATTTTGTATTTTGTTTTTCGAATAAATATTTACAAGAGATAGATGAAGATAAACCTTTACTCCTCGTCATCCTCCTGAAGACGTTTGAGTGTTTCTCGTTGAAGGCTTTTCAAGCCAAGACGTGGAAGAATAAACTCAAAACGTTCTCTTGGAAGAGCTTTGGTGAAGATGTCTGCTAACTGATATTCAGACCTCACAAAATAGAGTTCCACCACACCTTTTTCCACTTGTTCCCTGATGAAATGATGTCGAATGTCGATATGCTTTGCTCTTGAGTGTTGAACGTTGTTGCCAGAGAGAGCAATAGCACTTTTATTATCACAGTACAGAGGGATTTTGTTGAATTTAAAGCCATAGTCAGATAATTGAGATCTCATCCATAAGATTTGAGCACAACAAGATGACATGGCTATGTATTCAGCCTCTGTAGAGGAAATAGAAGTACTCATTTGCTTCTTTGAAGACCAGCTCACAAGCTTATCACCCAAAAACTGAGCACCTCCAGATGTACTTCCACATGTATCTTGACAACCCCTGCATGATCAGCTCTGCATAGGCCGTTAGTGACATACCGGTGTCCTTCGGGTACCATAGTCCCATATTGATGGTTCCTTGGAGATACCGAAAGACCCGTTTAACTGCTTCAAGGTGCTTTTTAGTAGGCTTAGCCTGGTATCTAGCACACATGCAAACAGCGAACAAGATGTCTGGTCTACTAGCTGTGAGGTACATCAGGGATCCAATCATACTACGATATTTCGTTTGGTCAATCATGATCCCTGAGTGGTCCTCATCTAGTTTGGTTCGATCAATCATGGGGGTGTCAACAGGGTCACTTGAATCAAATCCAAATTTCTTTAAAATCTCTGTTGCATATTTAGATTGATTTATGAAAATGCCTCCGGGACTTTGTGAAATTTGTAATCCCAAGAAAAATGACATTTGTCCCATCATTGACATTTGAAACTTTGAACTCATTTCATTTGAAAAACGATCACATTCCATTGGGTCAGTCGAGGCAAAAATAATATCATCAACATAAATTTGAACATGAGTTAAATGTTTGCCTGACTTCCTGGTGAATAAGGTAGGATCAACTGCTCCTTTGTTGAATCCGGTTGATAGAAGAAACTTTGACAGTGTATCATACCATGCCCTTGGAGCTTGCTTTAAACCGTAAAGAGCCTTCTTCAGACGATAAACGTGAGTAGGATGCTCTTGATTCACAAATCCTTCAGGTTGGCTGACGTAGACGACTTCTTTAAGATCTCCGTTCAGAAATGCCGTCTTCACATCCATCTGATATACTACCATGTTCTTACTAGCAGCCTTAGCCAGAAAGATTCTGATTGCCTCGATTCGAGCAACTGGAGCAAATGATTCTTCAAAGTCTATACCCTCCTCTTGACGATATCCTTTAGCAACTAATCGGGCCTTTTTTTTCAACACATCACCATGCTCATCAAGTTTCACTTTGAAGATCCATTTAAGGGCAATAATCATAGCACAGTCTGGAGCAGGTACTAACTCCCATACATCAAGTCGATCAAACTCATGAATTTCATCTTGCATGGCATTAAACCAGCTGTCTTCATTCATGGCGGTTTTAACATCTTTTGGTTCGATCTTAGATAGTACGGAGTTGAAGAAACACCATAAGGCATCGGTTGCAAGTTGTTTCCGGGTTGATACAGGACGAGAGGGATTTCCAATGATGTTGTCTAATGGATGATCGTGAGTCCATTTTCTAAGGTGTTCATGTGGCAGTTGTTGAGGAACTGAGGTAGCTGAGTCGATGTCTTCTGAGGAAGATGGTTCTGATGATGATTCAGGAGTAGCAAATATGTTTTCAAATGGAGCATCTTCAGGAGTAGCAAAGGGATTAACTTCATTATTGATGCCAGAAACATTTCCATGATGTACATTTGAAGAATGATGATTTGTTGATGAGACTGAAGGATCAGCAGCAGGTGCTTCTTGACTTAAAGATATTGAGACTGAGGGATTGACCTCATTCACAGGAATATGAGCATCCTCTGTTGTAGGGATCAACACCTCATTAGTAATTGAATCATACAGTTCATCAAACATAGGATCAAACAATTTCTTTAAATCATCTTCAGATGGAGGTACATATGGAGTTTCTTGAGAAGAGTTTGGAACAAAAGATGAACCAATGGGACTTTTTTGAAGTGCGGGTCCTGAGCTGGAGTGTCCAGGAGCCATAGGACCACTGCGATAGAAACTCTCTCTGACTATCTTTATCAACCCATAAGTAGACAATTTGAACCGGAACAAACGATTTCTCGAAATTAATGCATTCTTCCTAAAGGTATACATGTAGAGACTGATCTGGAAGATTCACCACAAATGTCTTCGAGCGAATAAGGTAGTCATTTTCCTTAATGTTCATGTGGTTGATTTATATCGTGCACAATGAGAGGAACAATAATCCGTAAAGATTTGGCAAAGGAATATCAAAGAGCGGATCATTATCCATGAACAACAATCCGTGAAGATTTGGCACAGGAATACCAAAGAGCGGATCATTATTCAATAGTGCAACTTACAATATCATGATAGTCATTATAAACGCCTTGTGAAATAACTGGAGATAAGGTTTCTTGAGAATTCCAAGAAGTACTTCTTAGATGGTGAACCAGTTGAGTCAATAGAAACCGGAGCATGAGCTTCAGAAACTGGATGATCAACATTCGTCGGAGGTTTAAAGTACTCATCAAACATATCTTTGAAAAACAATGAATCCCAAACATTGATTCCCAATTATCCTTAGTAAGTGAAGCATTAGGCGTTGGAGGAGAGTCATCAAAAATAAAAAAAAATGAATCCCAGTTATCCTTAGTATATTCACTCTTCATCAAAAAGAATATACACTCATCATCATCAAAAATTAAGTCGTATTACCATTATTCAAACATCCATCATCATGTAGTATATTCACTCTTCTCCCCCTCAAAAATTGCATCCGAAGTTGCCATTTTTGATTTAACAAGTGAATAAGAGTATACACCAATGAACGCAGATCCACTTGATGACTGAATGAGCGTGGCAAAACATGAAGCTTGTTGATGAAGAATGTAGATGAGTATGGCCATTCATGAGAGAATTTCTCTTTAGCTGAAGATAAAGCGCACAGAATAGCGTACACTTTTCTTTTCTTTGAAGAACGGGGCCTGAAGTGTTATCTGCAGACACCATAATGATGAAGAACGAGGCCTGAACTGATGTGAACAGACGTCATAATGATGAAGAACGAGGCCTGAACTGATGTGAACAGACGTCATTGTTTAGAGCCCAGTTATATGTTTAGAGCCGCCCGAATCCAAATACCAAGGGACGACTTGTACGACCTGCTTTGGATAACAGACGAAGACATAGAATTGGAAACATTGGATCCCCACGTGCTCATGGGGTCCTTTTGGTTAGCACAAACAATCTTTGAATCAGCAGAAACCCTAGGTGCAATGTCATTGTCACTAGGAGCTAAACTAGTAGAAGCATCAGACTTAGTCGAGGGACATTTTGTGCTTAATGGGATTGTTCTACCAGTTGGCTTCCAAACCTTAACAGGCACTACTCTAGGCATAGTGGATCTAGTTAAGGGCAAGGTTTGCCATTCGTGAATATTCGACCTGTTGGCTTCCACTGAAATCCTACATTGGTAAAAACCTTCCCTGTAGGTTTCCAGGATTGCTTAATCTGTTTCGCTCTCCAAACTTTCTTAACAGGGTTATGAATCTTAGACCTCAGAAATAACACATCACATTTATCATGATTACCAGAAATTAAACAATTTTTGCATGTTTTGCAGACAACATAAGGCCTCGAATTAATTTTAGTAAGCTTAGAGCTAATACTAGAATTAAACACGATTCTTTTTGTTCAAATCAAACTTCTTGTCCCTATGGTGTTCTTTCACTTCCTTATCATGAACACTTTTAGTTTGCGTAATCCTATCCTTCTTTGCATAGCTTCTAGGTTTTGACCCGCTAACTTTAGTGTCAATCTTAACATCTGTAGAAGTAACGATGGGAACATTACATGGCTTCACTACTTTCTGCATTCCTGGTCTAGAAGTGCTGGGATCTAAAATTCTAGGAGGCACATCACAGGTTGCTTGCTTGAATTTAGATATGGAACAAGGCATATCAAAGGTCACATGCTTGGCTTTAGGCATAGAACGGATTTCCTGTTTGGCACTAGGCATAGAACAAGGCTTCACAGCTTTGCCTTTTTCACCTAAGGGTTTTGGACATGTTGCAATTACACATTCAAGCAGCTCTTGAGATCGTTTGGCCTGGAGGCAAGCAAACCTAATTTCACTATCAAGAGGTTTGTTAATGAAATCCTCTTCGACAATCTCACGGAGACATTCTAGACTATCCTTAAGGTGAGCACAGTAGTCATGAAAAGCATGTTCATTATTCCTAAGATGAGGAGGAATATATTTAACTGTCACAGTGTATTTGCAATCTAAGGGTGATTTTGAGACAACATTCTTATTGAAAACAAGTGGTAGTTTCCATTTCCCTGACTTCTCAGATTCTCAATTTCCTTTTGTAAAGACGTTATTTTTTTCGTTGTTTTGGTCACGGGTGACGTTTATTGAATCATATAACTCTTTAAAATGTCGTTTAACCTTTTCATTTTCTTCTAGAAAACTTTCGTTTTCCTTTTGTAAAGCATTTACTAGGTTTTGAAGATGAAACGTTTGAGAATTCTGAGAATCTAAAGGAGGAGGCATTTGGGAGCCTGTCATATTGTTCGTTTGACCCTTTAATTGAGAGATTTGGGCTTTCAACTTTCTGATCGTGTTGCACTGAGCTTGAATCTGTTCATCACGTTTGTTAATTTGAAAAACTGCATCAAACTCTGGAGCATCTGAAGATGTCTTGATATTTGAAGTTTTGACATTTTCTTTGAGATGTTGATATTTGAGTTGTAAATTAAAATGCTCAACTTCTAGTTTAGAAAAATGTTTAACCAAATTGTCGTGATCATCCAGTTCAATTTTCTCGTTTAGTTTAGAATTAGTTTTTTCAAGCTCAATGACACGATCATGGGAGACTTTCAGGGCCACAGATAGTTCATGAAATTTGGAAGCATTAATAGAGCAATTTGAAGCAGTGAAAAAGATATCTTGAGCAACACATTCAGTAATAAGAGTCTCATTTAAGGTATGCAAGTTCTTCCTCTCAATCTCATTATATTTTAGTGCACGCTCATAATCACTAACTTCAACTACCATTGCATCAAATTCCTTTTCCATTTCTTTAATATCTGATTTTATCCCTTTTTAAGACTCTCAAAATGATCTTTTAGTTGTTTAAAGAAAGGCATGACCTCAGTTAAATAACATTCTTTCATTTGCTCAAAACCCCTTTCCCCTTCAGTTATCCCAGTGGGTGTGATCCTTTTCTTACAAGTTTTCTCAAAATCGGTAAATAGTTGAAGAATAACATATTGACTGATTAAGGTCTTGCTCTTAGTGGCAATAGTTCTAGGAACTAAATGCATTGGTGTATTTGGAGGATACACAGTCGCTTTAGGGAATTTCCTACAAGGGGGATTCTTTTCAACAAGATTTTCAGCTTTTGCAAGTCCATATCCTTTTTCCAGAACACTTGTTCAGGGGTCAATAGAGTCTGAGGCTTAAACATGTTTAAGGATATCCAATTTTCCTTAGTGTAATCATGGGGTTTTATCGTTATCTTGTTCTTTTTACACTCAGGATCTTCTAGCTTCTTATTCATTTTCTCCCTAGTGACTTCATCTGATTTCTTATCTTCCTCAGTGCACTCAGCGCAACTAGGTTTCTGTCTAGGCTTAAGAATCTCATTACCATCATACAGTACCTTATGAGCATTTCTAGCCTTTTTAATTACCTCTGGATTAGGTTCCTCAACAAGGGGAATGCTATGCTTATCGCTTAAGACTGTATGCTTAGTGATCATGTGAGCAGTCTGAATGGTATTCCCTTATATGTACAACTTATTTTCAAGCTTGTTTTTCAAAGTTTTTAGATTGGAAAAATCATTCAAAAGTTTTGATTCCTTAGCCTTGAATTCTTGCTTAAGCATTTTAACATTTTCTTGAAGTTCGTGTTTTTGCTTAGCAGTTTTAGAAAGCTTTTCTTGTAAGGAGTTTAACTCTTGTTTTAATACTTCTTCTCTAAACCTACTTTTTCTAATAGTTGTACGTATTTGGACATCCATTTCCTGCTCACGGGTGGTCAACTCAAACTTAGCACGCTGTTCATAAATAGCAACTTGATCCTTATATATGTTACGCTCAGTGGTAAGGAAATCATCAGGCACTGATGCAGCGTACTCATGCAGTTCATAATCATCATTTTGAGTAGAAGATGCACAACTAGGTACAGCAGAAACATCCATGCAACTTACCTGAGCATTGACATGCACAGGCTGTGACGGGTGCATCTCTATCTTGGGTACATCCGAAGCTTCCATGGAGCGTTCCTTTGCATTAACTTGCACAGGTTGTGTCTGGTGCACCTCTCTCTCTTGTGAATTTGAGCACGAAGATTCCATTTTTCCATTATCCGACTCATCATTTTTTGTTGTCACTGACATTCTGCATTCAGCAACACCCGATTCTTCAACATATACATTACCCAACTTATCACAACAATCTTTCAACTGCACCTGACACTCATTCACGTCTTCATTCTTTTGAGCAGATTCTTCAATGTACTTTTTCACATTATCCATGAGTTGGATAAATGTCTCAATGAATTCCTGAATTTCCATTCCAGTATGTTTTTTGAAGGAAATTCCAGTCAAGTGTTGATCGTAATCTGCTGAATATTCCCCACTGATGAATGGCTGAAATTGTTTGTAGATTACTTGAAGAGCTGCACTGGAACCATCCTTTTGAACCTCTTTATTGGTAAGATGCAGCTTTAAGTGTTCTAAGTTCAACAGCAAGCTTCTTGTCAATGTAGGTAAGTCCTGGCGGAAAAGAGCACTACATGTTCGATCCCCAGCTATGGATAACAGTTGTATGAGGTGCAGATGAAGTAGCTGATATGGCTCAATGCTGCATTCCATTTGCGTGGCATTCTCATTGTACTCAGAACATGAAGATCTCACATCCTCATTGTTCAATTCAAACATCTTTAACCGTTCAGGGTAGCATACTTTATCATTGTTGTCCACAGCATCATACAATTTAAGCACTTCTGAAATCACTGGGTCAGTAGAGTAAGACATGATGTGGTAGAATGCACGAGATTTTACAAGTCTATGATTTAAACCGAGAAATAGAATCTTTCGCGGGATTTTACTAAAATCAAGACCAAACCGTTAAGCAATGGAATGTGTTAAGATGACTGATGGATCGACACAATGATAGACAATTGTGTGTTAGGACTTATGATTGTTTGTGGGATAAGCAGAGATGTTGTTTGGTTGAGATTTGGATTGGTTTATGCACGATTTTCCCGAGAAATTTAGGTCTAAAAACATAAAAATCTCAATAACTTCTGTTCAGAGCGGATTTAGCCCTCGAAGGTTAGTTCATTCGGCATGACATTCTCCTCGTTCTCACGGTCGTTTTGATGGGTAGAACGCTGAAAACGGAGTTACGGATCAAAAGTTATAGCCGTTTGAAGTTTTGTCGGGAAAAGTCAACAAGTCGCTAAGAAATCTTGAACCAAGTCGCTAAGACCAAGTCGCTAGGACCCAAGTCGCTAAGTAACAACTCGCTAAGCTCCAAGTCGCTAGCAAAATTTTGACAGCAAGTCGCTAAGAACTAAGTCGCTAATTTGTCAAGTCGCTAAATAGCAACTCGCTAGGTACCAACTCGCTAACAATTTTGGCAGCAATTCGCTACTCAAGTCGCTAAAACTTCAAGTCGCTAAAGAGCAACTCGCTACAGACCAAGTCGCTACCACCAAGTCGCTACCCGTAGTGGAGAGTCCACTACTTGTACTGGTAATCGCTAGGTCTAAGTCGCTAGCTCCAAAACTGTAACTCGCTACAAAATTGTGAAGCAAGTCGCTAGCAAGAAAGTTATACCGTGAGCCAAGTCGCTAACTTGAAAAACTTCCAAAACACACTTTTCAATCCAAAAACAACCCAACCACGATGATTCAAGCCTTCCAAATCAAAACCTAAACACTTATGATGATCTTAACACAAAAGTACAATCAAAATCCAAACTTTAACACTAGAAATCAACCAAATGATGCACAAACCACTAAACTTTTTGAAACTCAAAAACCACCTAAAAACCACTAGAAATCCAAAGATGTGTAAGATATGATCTAACCATGGCTCTTGATACCAATTGTAAGATATTGGATTTCACAAACACATCAAACCATTAACACAAGTGGGGCGTATAAATGGAATTCTAGAGAGAGAAAGTTAGAGGTTTAGGGAACTTAGTGAGAGAAAGTGAAAGTTATTATTATGAGCTCCAACTCTCTACCTTGGGAGGTAGAGAGTATTTATAGTCTTACATAAAACGCCACACATCGGGCTGTGGATCAGGCATACAGTGGGTAAAGACCCGTCCGTCCTCCACGGTGTTACTTAACTAAATACTACTTAACTTAAAATAACTACGACTACGAGCTTTCTAACGATTACATATACTTGAGGTGACCGACTCTTTAATACCTGGAATTTCTAATTCCTAACAGATTCATAATCGGGGAGAGAATTATGAGAATGAAAAGTGGTACTGCCACTAATCTTCTCTCCCATATTATCAAAACCGAAGGCTTTCATTTACGGAATAGAATCATCGGAAAGAATGTCACTATCCTTAATGGGGATAGGAGATGAAATAGGTTTTTCATTGAAAGCCTCGATTTTAGAAATGAGAAGAATGACATTCAGTAATGTTGCACGAAGTGCTTCATCTTTGATTTCCGTGTCAGTAACTTCATCATTCTCTTCTTCTAAGCTAACAAGCTCAGAAGGTAAATCTTCCACATAAACGATGTCTCCACAAGATAACAAATCGTCATCATTAGAATCGAGAACAATCTCAACATGATCTTTTGGGAAGACAAGAGGGGTAGGGATATCACACAAATGCTCGAGAATTTCCTGTGACTCTCTTGGGATTGGGACAAGGTTCTCAACACTAGACTTTATGAATTCGTCCAATTCCTTTTCAGGAACAGTGTCAAGATGCTCGTCCCCCATAGTCAGAGAGTGAGTGGGAGCTTCGGGTGTGATAGCAGTTGTTTGAGATGGAATCTCAACTGCTGGGATATCAATTGACTGGGGGGGAGTTGAGAAATATTATCTTTAAAAGGATAAAAACTCTCCTCGTCATCATCATATAGAGCTGCCTTAAGAAATTGGGAACGCCTTAGAGCTGCATGCTCTAGGACTAATAATTCTTCCCTAGATTTACGGGCCTCTCGCTCTTCGGCTAGCAATTCTCCCATGGTCTTTTCACCACTCACTTGATTCTTAAAGTTTTGAATTATATCATCAAGTTTTTTCATTGCGGTTTCAAAATCTTGGGAGATTTCTTGAGACAACGGCTCAGGTGGAGTTTGAACCGTATGGTGCTGTGGAGGTTGGAAATTGTCAAACCTGTAAGAGTCATGATTGTTACAAGGAAATGGATTCCCTATTTGACAATCAGAGCTGAAATGGGGACCTCCACAGTACTCACAACAGTAAAACTGTTGAGTCTGGACTGGTGAATCATATGGATTTTGGTTATAACCAAAGTTCTGAGCATCACTGGAAAACTGTTCATAGACAAACGTGTTTCCGGATTGACACTCAAATCCTTGGTGAGGACCTCCACAATATTCACAACAGTAAAACTGTTGATTATATGAAGATAAGTCGGGCTGTGGTGGGTAATTGGAAAAATTTGAGGGGTCGTTAAATGAGTTCGGATTATAATCAAATGAATTCCTCGAACCACAAAACAAACAACTCCCGTTATGGATATCATTACCACATTGTACACAAGTACACCAACGACAGGGTGAACCAAAGAGAGGCTCACCACAACCGACACAAGGAATAAACGATTGCATTTGAGAGTAATGAGAAAGAATCGGTTCATTCAAAGAATCAACAAAACCAACATGGTGATCCGAATGATTATCAAATCTCGAAGAACATTCTGAAAAATTCGGAGGTGGGACAAGTGGTGTGCTCTGAGAGCTAGCAATTTCTACCACTTCCGTTATGGTCTCCGGTTCTTGAATGGGTTCATCGGGTTGTGGCGGATGGTCGGAAAAACTTGGAGAATCATCGAGAGAGTTATCAGATAATTCGCACCAATAACAATATTTTCTTGCACCCATCCTTCCACATCGCTTGCATAGACAATCCGGATTCTGACAATCGAGCTGATCCTCTTCCATACGGCTTTTGCAGTGGAAACAACGAGGATAATCGAACGTCGCCATGAGAATTAAACATGTAGAGGGTTAAAGAAATAGAATTAAACGGTTTGAGGTTAAAGAAGAGTAGAATCAAACGGTACGAGGGGGTAAGAGAAATAGAATCATACGGATAAGAGGAATGAGAAGAGTATTTTTGTATTTTTATAAGAAAATATAAATATATGTAGATGGATGGTATGAACAAAGAGTGAATATTCAAATCACTAATCTGCTAAACGGAAGATAATCAGCACAGATCCCCGGCAGCGGCGCCAAAAATTTGATCCGTGCCAAACCGTCAAGTTTTCTCACGCAAGCTGACCACTTGTGAATGGCCAACTGTAAGAAACTTAAAACGGCTTAAGCACAAATGCAATGAAGATCTGGGGAGTATAGGGTTTCCCCGGGTCGTTATGTCCCAGCGAGCTGTGCAATGGATCACCCAACGAATAGTGATCGAGAGATTTGAACGGGAAAGGAGATTGTGAATTATTATAACTACAGAAAAAGCTCATAAACTAAAGGGGCTTAAATGCAAATTAAAGAAAATTAAAAAGATAAAAAATATTAAATAAATGCTATCACTATATTTAAAATGATGAACGTTTAAAACTTAAAACTTACGTTTAAATAAAATTACGTAAACGTACAAAATAAAAAGTGAGATCTAAGAAATAAAAGTCCTAAAAATATGAAAATGACATTTTTACAATCCTAATGATAAAAGAAAATTTATAGAAAAAGAAAATTATTTTTATAACTAATTATCTAATTATTATTAATTAAAAACTATTTTTAACTATTAAATAATTACCTAAAATAAAAGAAAATATGAAATAAAGCTTGAAAAATAAAATTATGAATTGGAAAAGTCTAAAATATCAAAAGAGAATTTTCAAAACTATATTTGTATTTTTCTGAATATTTTTCTATTTTCTAGGAATTAAAAACTATTAAAAACTAACTAAATTACTTAAAAATACAAATTTAACTAAGAAAAATCTAGAAAAATATTTTTTTGTCTTTTTATATTTATCTTAACTTAAGAAAAATGAAAAATTATTTTTTTTGAACCTTTTCTTAATTATTTGTATTTAATGCTAATTAAAAATGCTTAAAAACTAATTAAAATCAAGAAAAATAGAAAACCAACTTGGAAAAATCTGAAAATTTCAGGAAAAGCTTAAAATAGTATTAGGAATCTAAGAAAAATATAAAAAACAGGGGTTGTGTGGAGGAAAATGAAACTGAAAGCACAAGTGCTTAGAAATAAGCACTTGGAATAAGCTAATGAGCACCAATGTGAACCAACTGTTTACAGAAGCAATATTATGCAAGAAGAACCAAAATGCAACAAATATTCACAAGCCTTGACCTCTGATTATCAAGCTTAACAGATTTGAGGATAAGAGCTTATGGGCTAAAAACAGTGAGAAGGTACCAAGTTTGAGCTGAAGAATAAGCACCTGAATAAGCTGGAAACTAAAAACTAAAAGATGGAACTTGAACTAGACCTGGCTGAGACCTAGTAAACCAAAGTGGAGACCTAGATGAGCTCAAATGAGCTTTGCACAAGCTCTGCAAAACCTGCATAACCCCTGTGCAGACTTAATGCCCTGCACAGGGCATTTAGTCCCATTTTGACAAGCTCATATGAAGCTTCTAAAAATTTGATAAAAATCTGAAAAAATGCTAATAAGAAACAAGACCAGCTGAAGTATTTGAACCCACAATTTCACTTAGATTGGCTCAGAAATGAGTCCATGAAAATTCCTTCTAGGTTGGATGAAAACTGGAATTTTGCATTTTTTGACTTTTGAAGCAAACATGAAAAGTTGACTTTAATGAGATTTGATCTAGATTTTAGGATTGATTAAGAACTTAATAGATGAAATAACACTAATGCAAGCTATACCTATGAATTTGAAGCACAAAACAAACTTTGGATCTTGCAAAATCCCAACAGATAGCTAATTAAGACAAGTGGTAGAGAAATTTGACTTAGAGTGTTTGCAAATGCAAAATGAAGACAGAGATGAATGCAACTGAGTTAGACAAACCTAAAGCAACAATAATCTATTATTGAATGAACCTACATCACAGCTTAAGCAGCATATCCAAACACCCTTTAACAATCTGATTTGCAATATTTATGAGACAAACTACTGATCCAGTTAATCTAACTGATTGAACTGAGTTTAATATACCTAATCACAACTTAATAAACAGGTTTAAACAGTTTATGACTACAAATACAATTACAAACAAAATATGCAAACTGACTTGAAAATGTAAATGGTACAGATGCTTACAAATGTCCAGCTTGTTGCAGGCTAAAACCAAACCAAATTCTACACTAACCTAACCTATTTTAAACCCCTCCAAGCTGCATCAACCCATTCCACTTCCAAATTGCTCCATTTTGACTTTTGTTGACCATGACCCAAAATTGCTTGAAACTTAATTGTAGACTTATCAAAAGCATTCAGTATCTTATATAAGCTGAGTTGAATGATAAAATAAGCTTTTAGAAGCTTTGATATGAGAACATGAATTTGAAAATTCCAACAGTAAACACAAGAATGAGAACTTTAACCAAACTTTGAATTTGATCCTTAAAACAGATTACAATGCTAACATGACTTGAGTTTGAATCATAAAAACAAAGGATTACATATTTTAAACTGAACTAAGACATTTATATAAAAAAACGACATAAAGAAAATCTTAAAAACTAACTACTCCCCTTAGCTTCTCTCTTCTCTCTCTTTTATAGCTCCAAATGCTTTTCTCTCTTGTTCTGAGCTTTTCCCACCTCTCTTTAGGACCCTTGGATCAGTTAAGTGAATATTGGCCATAGATTGCATTTTTGGCGGGAAATGGATATTTGGCAGTTGGGGTTGAGTGCAAAGGTGGAGGAGGCATTAAATGCTATTGGAAGGTTGTTGAGGAGGGGGGAACAAGAAAAGTGGAAAGGTGAGGAGGGGGGATGGGTTGTCTGGGTTGCAGGGCTAGATGTTGGGGAAGAAGAAAAAGGCGCGTAGGGTGTGTTTGTTTGACTTGGGTGGTAATAATGCCAAGGGGTCCAAATTGTTATTTGACAGGGGGTCCAAGGGGATAGTGACAAGGTCCAAATGGGTGTAAAGGTTATTAACTAACAAGGACCTAATGTGCAATTTCTGAAAATTAAGGGACCAGATCTGCCAAATTTGCAAAGTTGCTCTAAAGGACCAAAAGTGACAATCTCAAAAAGTACAAGGACCAAACTTGCCATTTTCAAATTTCCAGGGGCCATTTTTGCCAAATTTCAAACTTGAAGGACTAATTTTGTAATTTCTCAAAACTTTTGATATTTTTCACCAAAGGACTAATTTTGACAACTTTTGATTTTAAAAGGACCTTTGGTGATTTTACTTTTGAAATTATGTGCTCAGGGACTGTTTCTGACAACTTTTGAAACTTGGGGGACTGAAACTGCCAATTATGCAAACTTAGCTCATTTTTCATCTGATTTTGAACATTTTGCATCTGAAACATATAAAATGCAATTTTGGAATATTTTCAGTATTTTGATGCATTTCTGAGCATTTTTAGACGTTTTGCAGTTCAGATTTAACCAAAAATGATGAGTATTTACACACTCATCAGAGAGATTCAAAGATCTCCTTAGGAAATGCCCCCGTCATGAATTCACGGAGCTTCAGCAAGTTAATATCTTTTATAATGGGTTGAACGGTAACGATCAAGATTCTTTGAACGCAGCCGCCGGTGGCAATATCTTGAATCGTAAGCCTAAAGATGTGATTGAGATTTGCGAGAAAAAATCAAAAGTTCCTATTTCTCGCAACAAAGTCAATATTTCGAACACTCCTGCTTCTTCATCCGGTAACTCTTCCGAGTTAGCCGCTCCGTTAGCCGCTCTAACGGACGTCATCCGTTGTATGATGAAAGAGGTAAAGGAAATCAAAAGCGAAATTCATAAGACGGAACCAATCAAAGCCGTGAACAAGGTGTGTGAAACTTGTAGTGGTCCACACGCGTATTATGATTGTCAAGCAACCGATGCTTCTCTTTACCAAGCTCCCGTAGCTTCTGTAAACCACAATCAATACCGACCACAAGCTGATCCTCACTACCGTGCACCTAGCAGTATGACACCACCTGGTTTTCCTCCTGTGCAAAACCATGGCAATCAAAATCGCTTTGTTCCGAATCAAGGACAAAACTTCAATAACTCTCAAAATTTCAATCAGAACCGGAACAATTTCAACCAACCATATCAAGCTCCAAATCAGCAAAGTTATCAACAACCTTCTCAAGCTCCCCTACCAAATGACTTCATGAAAATTACTGAGTCAAGCATACGTTCAATGCAAACTCAGATCAATAACATGAGAGTTGAGCTAAAAAAGGAAATTGATACCACAATGTCTCGGCAGACAGATGAGTTGAAGAATATGATGAGCAGTTTCATGAACATGAATATGAACAAGGGGGACTCCCAAGCAATACAGTTCCAAATCCAAATGCCGAGTTGAAAGCCGTCACCACTCGTAGTGGTAAGACGCACAATGGACCTTCGACTCCAATGCCTCCTCCACCAGGAGCAATGAGTCAAGTTACCAAGGATACAACGGACAAGGTGCATTTCTCAAGCCCACGAAGTACCGCACACGTCCCACCTTCAGTAGTCCAAGCTTTAAGTCCGGAACCCGAAGTTCCAAAGACAAATTCTGAGCCAGAAATGACTTCCGTCCCGGCTCAAAAGTCTAGTCAGCTTCCTTACCCATCAAGATTGCATGATGAGAAGCTCAAAGACAAAACCAAAGAGCAAATGGAAAAATTTTTCCAAATTTTCAATGAACTGCACTTTGATATAAGCTTCGTTGATGCTCTCGTTCTAATGCCCAAATTTGCATCCACGCTTAAAAGCTTACTGAGCAACAAAGATAAGTTATCTGAGATGGCTAAAACCCCTCTCAATGAGCAATGCTCAGCGGTCCTTCTCAAGAAGCTTCCCAAAAAGCTTGAAGACCCCGGCAGGTTTTTAATCCCGTGTGATTTCTTGGGGATGGTTCAATGCTCCGCCTTGGCCGATCTTGGCGCTAGCATTAACCTCATGCCACTCTCAGTATGGAAGAAACTGTCTCTTCCTAAACTTACATCCACTTGTATGACACTCGAGCTAGCGGACCGTACCAAAACTCGTCCACTTGGGATAGCCGAGGATGTCGTGGTGAAAGTAGGAAAGTTTCACTTTCCTACTGACTTTGTTGTAGTAGACTTTGATGCAGATCCTAGAGTTCCCCTCATCTTAGGGAGAGCTTTCTTGAGAACGAGCCGTGCTCTAATTGATGTATTTGCTGAAGAGTTGACCGTACGGGTTGACAACGAAGAACTCACGTTTAATATCAACCAGAACTCCAAACCTCTATACAAACATAGTGTTGCCACAATTGATAAAAAATCTGAAAGAATCAATGCAACACTCTCAAATTTCACGGTTAAGAGGAGTCACCAAAAACGTGCTGAGCTAAAAGCTTTGAAAATCAACCCTGGTTCAAACAAATGGTTTGAAAGTTGTCCCAAGGAAGTCAAGAGTGTTCTTGATGATGATGATCTAGAATCGGAGACTTTATCGGAAGTGGTGGAAATTGCTAGCTCTAAGAGCACACCACTTGTACCACCTCCGGAATCAGTTTATCGTATTGAGTTTGTTAACTCTGTGAATGAAACCAAACTCTCTTTAGTTTCATCTGGATTGGATGATGATGTTTGTGATCCAATGGGAGACATTCTTCCCATTGAAGAATTGCTCAAAAATGATCCATCATCCACTAGTCTTATTATTTCCGACTCTTCCATCCCTTCTCTAACTCCGGATGAGGAAGATGACAACTTTTGGAATGAAGTCGATGCCTTTCTTAGTGATGAGTCGATTCCAACAGGAATTGATAATACTTACTTTGATTCGGAGGAGGACATCTTTTTTCTGGAAAATCTGTTGATAGAAGAACCTTTTCCAACCCTCCCTACCGGAAATTCTGTTGACAATCACCACACAAACTTCAAGACTAAGCTTAAAAATGTCAAAAATGGTGATTTGCTTTTTACTGATGAGGAATGGACTTGCATTCTCATGCACATCTTTATTCCATTCTTCACAGATGGTGTGGTTGCTCTTTCCCTTTTCTCCTTCGGGAATGAGGACACCATCTTTGACCCCGGTATCATCCTTTATAGTTTCTACTATTAACAATACCGCGGTTGTATCTCGTCGGTGTGGAACTTTCTGGTGTTCATATGTTTATTAACACTGTGAACGAAAGTCCGATCGAGATTGGTTTTCCACATTGCTTCCCCAAGAACAAATGAATACGGGGTCGAGTCAAGCTAGCGACTAGGGAATCAAAAACAGTAGCACACTATATGGGTTTTCACCCGTATTTCTAACTTCTTTCTATTTTCTACCACCCTAGTGTGGGGGAGTTGCCCCCCGCTGTTGTATATAAAGTTTTCTAAAAAAAAAATAAAAAAAAAATAAATAAATAAAAAAAAATGGCCGTAGTATTTCCCTTTTACGTTCTATGTTTCGGCATAACCGCCGGTACTTTGAATATTGAGGGCAATATTCATTTCTAGTGTGGGGGGGGGGGGAATTCTCATGAATTTTATCATGTAATTATACCACCCTATTCCCCCATTTTTGGCAAAAAAAAAAAAAAAAAAAAAAAAATAAAAAAATAAAAATTGGAGTAAGTGTTTTGCACTTACTCAGCTTATGGTTATCAGTCCGCCATGTCTAATAAACAAAAGGATTGGCTAATCCAGGAGCAAACGGCTCTTGGTAAAGATATCTCAAATCCGTTGACGGCTTGCAATTTGCCCAAAATTGTATGGTGTTCAGCTCACCATATCTTTAATTAGTGAAGAGTTGGCTAGCCCGCAAGTTTATGGCTTGTGGTAAAGGCAGTTGGAAAACCATAATTGGTAATCAGCTCACCAAAGATATTTTATCTAAGAGTTGGCTAGTCCAGAAGCAAACGGCTTCTGGTAAAGACAAATCAAAACCGTTGAAAGCTGGTGATTTGCTCAAAATCATTTGGTTATCATTGTACCAAGGTTCTTACTTGAACTGAAACAATTGGCTACTCCAGAAGTAATGGCTTTTGGTAAAGAGATTCAAATCCATTAAGTTTTCTCAAAAGATTGCTAGGGACTAGCAATAGTTTAGTGTGGGGGATTGATGAGTGTGTAAATACTCATCATTTTTGGTCAAATCTGAACTGCAAAACATTTAAAAACACTCAGAAATGCATCAAAATGATAAAAATATCACAAATAAGTGTTTTATGTGTTTCAAATGCAAAAATACCAAAATCAGATGAAAAACATATCAAGTTTGCATAATTGGCAGTTTTAGTCCCCCAAGTTTCAAAAGTTGTCAAAAATAGTCCCTGGTAAATCAAAATAAAACAAATTATTATTTTTGGTCCTTGGAAAAATTAAACTTGTCAAAATTGGTCCTCTTGATTAACTTTGAGAAATTGGCAGATTTGGTCCCTTGGTTTTTGATGAATTGCAATATTGGTCCTTGTGATTAAAATACCTAACCTCCCTTTAATCCAACCCCTTCCTTCTTGAACCCCACCTTCCACTTGACCTCCCTACCATTTGAACCCCCTCACCAATAATACCTCACCCACGACCCTTTTCCCTCCAAAACTACTTTTCCCCATCCTCTTCTCCTTTATCTGCTTCCCAGAAACCAGTTACAACCTTTTACCCAACATCACCCAACCCCAAAACACTCAACCTCACCACAACCCTTTTACCCAGTATATCCCAACTCCCAAACCCACTATCTATCTTTCCCTCCTTTCCTAGGTGTGCCACTGTGGCAATCCAAACACATAAGACCCCATGGATGGCTTAGATGAGCTCCAAATGGTACCTACTTAATCAATGGCCAGGATTGATGGGAGGAAGCACAATTTGATTCTGCAGATGGTTTACCTCAGAGAAGAAGCACATAAAGAGTCAATTGAAGACCTAGCTTTTTAGTATAAATAGCAATTGTATGCCATTGTTATGAGGCAGTCTAGGTTTCAAGTTAAAAATTAGTTTTTTTTTGTTTACCAGTTGTAATGTCCTTTTCTTATGAATGAAAGTTTTTTTTTAGTCTTATCATCATTCCAGCAAATAAGCACTTTTGAGCTTATTTTATTTTTACTTGTTCTCTATTAATCATCATTTAACAGCATTAGTTTTTTGGCTACTAATCAGTTTTCAAACTACACCTTAAGTCTGTCTCTTTAAGAAATTAGTTTTTAAAGTAAATACTCCATTAAAGAGTGTTTGGGATAAGTTAAGGAAATGGGTCAAAGTGGTTTTTACCACCTTTGACCTGAGAAGTCAAACATATTTTAGTGTCTCCAAGTCAATTTAGACACATTTGAGGTGAATGCAAAAGTTTTGAAAAGATTTGGGTGTCGAAAGTATCTGTCAAATTTTCTTCTTAACTCGATTTTGTCATATATTTCATAAGCAATTTAGCGAAGTTTTTGTTGTGATAAAAAAATTCAAAAAAATAAAAATCACAAGTTCACCAGCTTGTCCAACTGTGGTTAAGAGGAAAAAATTCACAAAATTATTTTAAGGGGTCTGCTAATGGGTCAAAGTGGGTAAGTTGGGATTAACACTGTTCTGTGCAGGTTGTTTCAGTCCAAACCAAGATTTTTGCAGCTTATTCATAAGCTGTAAACAACTTATTTGGGTCAGATATGGGGGGCAAAAGCAAGATGGGTTGGTGGACTCCTTAGGCCCAGAAGCTCAGAAGCTATATTCCCCTCTAGCTTATTCAGAATAAGCTGAAATCAGCACCCCTTGCTGTTGTTTACAGGCTGCACAATAGCCACACACAGGTCACCATTTGACTTAATATTTTAGCTTATCAGTTCTTGTAATGTGCTAACTAGGTTCCTTTTAGTTTATTAGTTTATGTTTAGTTAAATTACAGCTTCTTAGGTTCTCCACAGAGCTTATCCATTGCTTATTTCCCATTTTTAGTTTAGGACACCCCTTAGTGTAGCAATTATTCCAACTGCTTATCCCTGTTCCATTTAGCTTATTTCATTTGAATCTAACTTATTTTCATTGTGCATTTGCTTGTTTAGTTACCCAACTGCTTATTTCTCCTTTTGTATTGGTCATCCAATTGTTGTGTTTGCTTATTTGTGCTCAAGTGACTTAATGTTGTGTTTGTTGGGAAACTGTCCAAATCAGTAATCAATAAGCTGTCTTAACAGCTTATTGACAAGTTTTGATAAAAAAGTTTTCACAAATTTTTCTTAATTTGAACCTGTCTTCAAAATCCAAAAGGCAAAAATCAAAAAAAAAATAAAGAGCAAAAAGGGTGGGAGGCAGGCTCGAACCTGAGACCTCCCAACCTTGAGAGTGATAGTGTGTACCTGGATGCCAATTGCCCTTGGGACTTGTCTCGTTCAATCTTTGCAACAACAATGTGTTAAATACGTTTTGGCCATTTAGAGTAATAAGCTCTTAAAGCTTATTTTCAACTTAATTTACAAAACAACCAAACTGTTTCTTATTTTTCTTAGATTCAGCTTAGTTAGAAGCACTTTCTGTGAATTTTTCAGATTTTTCAAAATTAGTTTAATATTTTTAATCATTTAATTAGTGTTTAATCGTTTTTAATTCGTAGTAATTAATTTAAAAGTCAAAAAAATACCCGGTCTTTTTCTAAAATTATTTTTAGTCAAATAGAACGTAGGAAAATTGATTTCACACCTGTAGCCCTTAAATTGCAAAATTTTTACGTTTATGGCTCGGGTTGTTTGCCGGTTTTTACGTTTTTACGTTTTAGCACCCTAGGACTTAGTGTAGCTTCGTTTTATCATTCCTTAGGCTTAGTGATAGTTTATTTTTAGTTTATTAGGGTTCCCTTTCCTTAATTACCTTCCCGTTAATTAATTTATAGAAAACGTAATTCAAATCAACAAATCATTCAAATCCAATTCAAGTTCAAATCACGAAACTCAACGATTCCTTCAATTTCACACCTCGTTGGGACACGACCCGGGAAATCATTTTTCCGGTATCACTTTTATCACACCCGTAAGGTTTGGTACGTTAACCCTTTTCCTAAAAGGTTAATTTGTCGAATTTTACGGTTAATTTGATATATATTGATATTGTGTTTTTCACCACTCACAACGATCGAATCAGTGATTCATCTAAAGGGTTTGTGGATGACATGGTGTAGTTTGTTTGTGAAGATGAGATGAATTATGCAAGCATTTTGGGAGTTCTATATATAGAAAAAACAAAGCATTGTAATGAATGTTTGACCCAAAATGTGAATTAAAATCTAATGATTAGATATGAATTTAAGGCATGTGATCATGAGAACACAAGCATTAAAGAACATACTCCAAAAAATAAAACAAATGTGGATTTTTCATCCAAAGTGAGAAAAATAGAAGGTAAAAACAGCTTCTATCTCACGGATCCCACGGATCCTTCCCTTGAGGGATCTGTCCAGCATGAAGGTTAGGATCCGTGGGTCTGGTGTTCCAGGCAGCACAAAATTTTCTTTTTGGAAACATTTTTGCCTAGTTTGTGCCTATATGCAAACTATTTAGAGTTGCGGTTATCTCGACTCCTAAGAAAAAAGAAAAACAAACTAAAAGTGAAAAAGTAACTTATTGAGATAACCTGAAAAAACATATTTAGTACTTGGGTACGTAATTTTGTGTTTATCAATGCTCCTAATTCATTGTTGCTTAAATGAATGTACCCGAACATACATATTAGTTATGTATCTCCTTTAGCATTCACAAGACATGAGATGCAATGAAAACGGGTTTTTACTTTGTATTAACAATGAAAAAGTGATTTGTCCTAGACGTGAGAAATTGCTTTTGTGAAATTGATACGGGAAGGTATCATCCTTTTAGAAAACATTTTGAAAAGAGGTTTTCTTTGAAAATGTGTATGTAATTATGTGTTTGCAACTTGTATTTATGAAGAAAATAAGAAAACTATAAGTGGAGAACTTATCTTGGGTTTTGAAAATTCCCGTATTGTTTGTGAGTTGTGCGTGAAATAGAGATCCTAGACTCAGAAAGAAGAAGGCTAGTGTTTACATACCTTATAGAGTCAAATAAGTTACGACGTTTGTTCCATGAGACCGAGACCAAGACCAAGACGAAGTAGGTTGAATTGTTCCCGCTTCAATGGTTTGGTGAGGACGTCGGCTATGTTGTCTTTGGATGCTACCTTCTCAATAGAGATGTTCCCCTTTTGAACATTATCTCTTAAGAAGTGATGACGAATCTCTATATGCTTTGTGTGAGAGTGCAATACCGGATTCTTGCTTAAGTCGATGGCACCTTTGTTGTCACATAGAATGGCTATGTCGCTTAGATGAATATCTAAGTCAACTAACGCTTGTTTCATCCATAGTGCTTGTTGGCATGCTTTGCCGACGGAGACGTACTCGGCTTCGGTTGTTGATATTGCTAGTGCCGTTTGTTTCTTAGAAAACTGTGACAACTCGTACTTTCAGGTCATTTCTCAAAACAATTCACGTTTCACTATCTCAACATTTATCGTAAACTAGGTTTACGTGTTCCAAATTCGCGTAACCTTAAAGGTTTAGCGGCGAATTCATGATCATATCATCACGAACATTTCATATAGACTAAGTTTAGTCTACATTTCATTAACATCATTTGCATCATGTTAGTTCATTCATGATTTTGCATTTCACCTTAAACGCGTAAATTTTATATTAAATAAACGTTATCGCGTAAGTTATTATTTTGAACATTTAATCCGATACTTCCAAAAATGATCCCGACATATTTTTATACTTACATTTAGTTTATAAAAATGATATTTTGAGTTTACCTAGTGTTTTAAAATTATTTTGTATATAAATCGTTAAATTTATATTATTACGACGCTTTTCTTAAAAACTACACGACAATTATTATATCACTTAAATTTTACAAGGAATGTATTTTTACAATTTTTATAACTACAATATACTTTACTTTGATCCTTTAAAACTTATTTTAGTCCATACTACTCTAATTTCACAACTATGTACAAGTTACAACAATTTTACTTAACTAAACTTTTACTTACACAATTTTTACAATATATAAAAGAAAAAAAAAATATTTGGTGAGATACATCCCCCCCAAAACCGGTCATGGGGGGGGAGGGTTGCATTTATTGGGTTGGTAGTTTTTTTCAAATGTATAGACTTATACTCCACCACTTCATTCATTCATTCACTCATTTCATTCACTTTCATTATTTCACAAGTTGGTAAAAATTTTCCTTCTCTCTTGTTTCATCTCCTCCAAACCGGTTCTACAAGGTGTTAAGAAGGGATCCTCAAAATTTTCAAGATCAAGTTTTAAACACTCTAGATTACACTCTTATTTAAGGTTTTGAAATAAAAACCTAGGGTGTTTAGGTTAATCCTTGTTCTAATCACCTCATCAAGTAACTAGTAAGCATATCACTTTCATTTCATATCTTTCATTTTCATTTCATATTTATTTCTTCATATCTTGAGCAAGCATGCAAGACTTATTGTTACTTATACCATTTTTACCTTGTTTTTAGAGTTTTATATATATAAGTCATCCTATAAATTATCCCTTGTTATATATTAGTCTTGATGATGTTTAGGAACCCATGACACCCTAAGAAGGTGTATGGTAGGATTAGAATAGCTTTGGAGTTGTTTTGAAGGGATTGGAATAGGTTTAGTACGAGAAAAACTATTTTCGACAAGTATATAAAGTGGTCTGGTCTTATTTTGTTTTTCTGGAAAATCCGACAGTAGACATGAGTTTTTGGCCTAGATAATTAGAAAATATACTTTAAAACGAATCCGTGGCCGCTTGAACGGATTAAAACGGAGTTATAACGAAGAAGTTATGAATTTCTCAAGTTTGGTGACGAAATATATATTTTCTGAAATTTCAGCAACCTATTTTTGTTTTGTACGAGTCAAAAACGAGTCCTAAGCTTTACAAATTATTTCGACTTATCAAAAATATATTAGTATACTTTGATACGAAGCTAAGGACGTATAATACGTAGAAAACGGATTTGTAACGACTAAAATATACACGTTTTCATAAAATTGCCGTAACTTTATTATTTACGAAAAACTATATTATTTTAGTTGACAAGTGTTACGGTAAACAAAACGACCATATTGAAGGCTATTTTTAACGATGACGTAGAACTTTTTGTAACGAGATGTCTTCTAATAAAATCGAGATCACCAAACATATTTTTCAAAACGACCAACCGTTTGTATAGCGGAGTTGTAATAAATTATTTACGGTTGCTTAAACTATGCCGAAACTCACTTTTTGAACGACATTTGGACAAAATCACCATCTTTAACCTTTATTATCCCTATGTTCGAGACCTCTATGACGAAACTCATGTCTGAAACTTCTAGATTTTGATACAAGCTTTCCAAAACCGTCGAGTTCGTTTCCTAACGTTCGACGTACACCATTTTACGACAAGCTTTTGAAGCCATTTTGTCACTTTCATGAAATTTCCGACGACTTTATTTTCTGACGAAAAGTTAAAATTTCACAATAAATCATTAAGAAACTATTGTAGGATGACATTTTGACGTAAATACTTGTAAAGTAATTTAAGAATGATCAAGACATCAAAAGAGTATTTTCAACGATAAGTATTATTTTCAAAACTCACAAATGGTATAAATAACATACGAAATGCATGCATAACATTACATCATAACTCATTACGTATCATATCATTCATAATAGGTCAAGGTTAAAGTATCACACTACATCTCGGTGTACTCACTCTTGTCATCATACCAATTTATCAAGTGAGTTTTCATAGCCCCATTTTCAATTGTTTAGAACTATTTTGGGGGAGATACATGCTTAACTATTTTTAACAAGTACTTTAGAGTTTTTAAGGATAACTTCTATCATGATCACCATTGTTTCAAAACTGAATGTTGTACTATATTAGTTGTACTTGTTTGTTTGGTATAGTTCTACGTCGTATAAAGTTCTATGTCAGTTGACTACTGATACATCGTCGTATAAAGTTCTATGTCAGTTGACTACTGATACATCGTCGTATAAAGTTCTATGTCAGTTGACTACTGATACATCGTCGTATAAAGTTCTATGTCAGTTGACTACTGATACATCGTCGTATAAAGTTCTATATCAGTTGACTACTGATACCTTGAGTCTAGTCCTATTGATTAAGTGCTATTGTTCTACGTCGAGTTAGGTACTATTGTGAATTCATTTGACATCATGTGTTTGAACATAAACTATACACATTTTGGCAGTGGGTTGTGAACACACAGGTTGCAAGTTTTGTATGGGCGGAACTTGGAACTGAGTGGATTTACAATGCCTTTGCTGCATAAACGATTTTGAAAGGCTTTACATTTCAACACAAACTCTATGAACTCACTCAACCTTTGTGTTGACACTTTTTAGCATGTTTTATCTCAGGTATCTAAGGCATTCACTTCATGGCATGCATGTGGACATAACATAGAGTCGCGGTGACGACGCGTCTCAATTGGGTTTTATGCACTTTAAAACATCGTTTGAATTGTAACAAACTTATTTCCGCACAAGTTGATTTTTATTTGGGACCTATACTTTGTAACTCTGATTATTTTATTAAATCAAACGATGTATTTTCCAAACGACACTTTAGGTCGTTCAATATAACTGTGATTGTGCTGCTATGACAGTCAATCCCCAGGAATTCCATTCCGCTGCAAAACAGGTAAATGGGGGGTGTGACAGTTGGCATCGAGCTTCGGTTATAGAGAACTAGGTTGCATCATTGACCCTAGACTATAACTACATCATCATAGCATCTCATCATTTCATCATAAGTGCATACTCATTGTACATGCGGGTTTATGACTTAATACCAAACATCATATGAGTCGATTAGTCCAAGCATTGCATAGTTACTCCTAAATTATACATAGCCTGATCACCTATGTCTAATTCAGAAAGAATCATGCAATGAAGGGAGTAGTAGGCTTATATGTGTAAGCAATTCTATGACCGAGCCAAATTTTCAAAAGACCCGTTACTCAAACCGATTTAGCCTAATCTCATGACAGTTCTTGTTTGATGAGTTGTGAGATTAAGTAAAAATCGGTTACCTAAGAAGTCTTTTGAGGGTTTTGCTCGAGAATGGGAAAGTTTGCCACATCAAACCTAAACCGGAGAGACCAACACGAACTGAATTCAGGGACTGAATTCCTTTTTGGATGGGCGAATGTGACAACTCGTACTTTCAGGTCATTTCTCAAAACAATTCACGTTTCACTATCTCAACATTTATCGTAAACTAGGTTTACGTGTTCCAAATTCGCGTAACCTTAAAGGTTTAGCGGCGAATTCATGATCATATCATCACGAACATTTCATATAGACTAAGTTTAGTCTACATTTCATTAACATCATTTGCATCATGTTAGTTCATTCATGATTTTGCATTTCACCTTAAACGCGTAAATTTTATATTAAATAAACGTTATCGCGTAAGTTATTATTTTGAACATTTAATCCGATACTTCCAAAAATGATCCCGACATATTTTTATACTTACATTTAGTTTATAAAAATGATATTTTGAGTTTACCTAGTGTTTTAAAATTATTTTGTATATAAATCGTTAAGTTTATATTATTACGACGCTTTTCTTAAAAACTATACGACAATTATTATATCACTTAAATTTTACAAGGAATGTATTTTTACAATTTTTATAACTACAATATACTTTACTTTGATCCTTTAAAACTTATTTTAGTCCATACTACTCTAATTTCACAACTATGTACAAGTTACAACAATTTTACTTAACTAAACTTTTACTTACACAATTTTTACAATATATAAAAGAAAAAAAAAATATTTGGTGAGATACATCCCCCCCAAAACCGGCCATGGGGGGGGGGGGGGGGAGGGTTGCATTTATTGGGTTGGTAGTTTTTTTCAATTGTATAGACTTATACTCCACCACTTCATTCATTCATTCACTCATTTCATTCACTTTCATTATTTCACAAGTTGGTAAAAATTTTCCTTCTCTCTTGTTTCATCTCCTCCAAACCGGTTCTACAAGGTGTTAAGAAGGGATCCTCAAAATTTTCAAGATCAAGTTTTAAACACTCTAGATTACACTCTTATTTAAGGTTTTGAAATAAAAACCTAGGGTGTTTAGGTTAATCCTTGTTCTAATCACCTCATCAAGTAACTAGTAAGCAAATCACTTTCATTTCATATCTTTCATTTTCATTTCATATTTATTTCTTCATATCTTGAGCAAGCATGCAAGACTTATTGTTACTTATACCATTTTACCTTGTTTTAGAGTTTTATATATATAAGTCATCCTATAAATTATCCCTTGTTATATATTAGTCTTGATGATGTTTAGGAACCCATGACACCCTAAGAAGGTGTATGGTAGGATTAGAATAGCTTTGGAGTTGTTTTGAAGGGATTGGAATAGGTTTAGTACGAGAAAAACTATTTTCGACAAGTATATAAAGTGGTCTGGTCTTATTTTGTTTTTCTGGAAAATCCGACAGTAGACATGAGTTTCTGGCCTAGATAATTAGAAAATATACTTTAAAACGAATCCGTGGCGCTTGCAGCGGATTAAACGGAGTTATAACGAAGAAGTTATGAATTTCTCAAGTTTGGTGACGAAATATATATTTTCTGAAATTTCAGCAACCTATTTTTGTTTTGTACGAGTCAAAAGCGAGTCCTAAGCTTTACAAATTATTTCGACTTATCAAAAATATATTAGTATACTTTGATACGAAGCTAAGGACGTATAATACGTAGAAAGCGGATTTGTAACGACTAAAATATACACGTTTTCATAAAATTGCCGTAACTTTATTATTTACGAAAAACTATATTATTTTAGTTGACAAGTGTTACGGTAAACAAAACGACCATATTGAAGGCTATTTTAACGATGACGTAGAACTTTTTGTAACGAGATGTCTTCTAATAAAATCGAGATCACCAAACATATTTTTCAAAACGACCAACCGTTTGTATAGCGGAGTTGTAATAAATTATTTACGGTTGCTTAAACTATGCCGAAACTCACTTTTTGAACGACATTTGGACAAAATCACCATCTTTAACCTTTATTATCCCTATGTTCGAGACCTCTATGACGAAAACTCATGTACTGAAACTTCTAGATTTTGATACAAGCTTTCCAAAACCGTCGAGTTCGTTTCCTAACGTTCGACGTACACCATTTTACGACAAGCTTTTCGAAGCCATTTTTGTCACTTTCATGAAATTTCCGACGACTTTATTTTACGACGAAAAGTTAAAATTTCACAATAAATCATTAAGAAACTATTGTAGGATGACATTTTGACGTAAATACTTGTAAAGTAATTTAAGAATGATCAAGACATCAAAAGAGTATTTTCAACGATAAGTATTATTTTCAAAACTCACAAATGGTATAAATAACATACGAAATGCATGCATAACATTACATCATAACTCATTACGTATCATATCATTCATAATAGGTCAAGGTTAAAGTATCACACTACATCTCGGTGTACTCACTCTTGTCATCATACCAATTTATCAAGTGAGTTTTCATAGCCCCATTTTCAATTGTTTAGAACTATTTTGGGGGAGATACATGCTTAACTATTTTTAACAAGTACTTTAGAGTTTTTAAGGATAACTTCTATCATGATCACCATTGTTTCAAAACTGAATGTTGTACTATATTAGTTGTACTTGTTTGTTTGGTATAGTTCTACGTCGTATAAAGTTCTATGTCAGTTGACTACTGATACATCGTCGTATAAAGTTCTATGTCAGTTGACTACTGATACATCGTCATATAAAGTTCTATGTCAGGTTGACTCTTGATACATCGTCGTATAAAGTTCTATGTCAGTTGACTACTGATACATCGTCAGATAAAGTTCTATATCAGTTGACTCTTGATACCTTGAGTCTAGTCCTATTGATTAAGTGCTATTGTTCTACGTCGAGTTAGGTACTATTGTGAATTCATTTGACATCATGTGTTTGAACATAAACTATACACATTTTGGCAGTGGGTTGTGAACACAGGTTGCAAGTTTTGTATGGGCGGAACTTGGGCGAGTGGATTTACAATGCCTTTTCTGCATAAACGATTTTGAAAGGCTTTACATTTCAACACAAACTCTATGAACTCACTCAACCTTTGTGTTGACACTTTTAGCATGTTTTATCTCAGGTATCTAAGGCATTCACTTCATGGCATGCATGTGGACATAACATAGAGTCGCGGTGACGACGCGTCTCAATTGGGTTTTATGCACTTTAAAACATCGTTTGAATTGTAACAAACTTATTTCCGCACAAGTTGATTTTTATTTGGGACCTATACTTTGTAACTCTGATTATTTTATTAAATCAAACGATGTATTTTCCAAACGACACTTTAGGTCGTTCAATATAACTGTGATTGTGATGCTATGACAGTCAACCGTCAGGAATTCCATTCATTTGCAAAACATGTAATTTGGGGTGTGACAGATTGGCATCGAGCTTCCGGTTATAGAGAACTAGGTTGCATCATTGACCCTAGACTATAACTACATCATCATAGCATCTCATCATTTCATCATAAGTGCATACTCATTGTACATGCGGGTTTATGACTTAATACCAAACATCATATGAGTCGATTAGTCCAAGCATTGCATAGTTACTCCTAAATTATACATAGCCTGATCACCTATGTCTAATTGGAAAGAATCATGCAATGAAGGGAGTAGTAGGCTTATATGTGTAAGCAATTCTATGACCGAGCCAAATTTTCAAAAGATCCGTTACTCAAACCGATTTAGCCTAATCTCATGACAGTTCTTGTTTGATGAGTTGTGAGATTAAGTAAAAATCGGTTACCTAAAAGTCTTTTGAGGGTTTTGCTCGAGAATGGGAAAGTTTGCCACATCAAACCTAAACGGAGAGACCAACACGAACTGAATTCAGGGACTGAATTCCTTTTTGGATGGGCGAATGTGACAACTCGTACTTTCAGGTCATTTCTCAAAACAATTCACGTTTCACTATCTCAACATTTATCGTAAACTAGGTTTACGTGTTCCAAATTCGCGTAACCTTAATGGTTTAGCGGCGAATTCATGATCATATCATCACGAACATTTCATATAGACTAAGTTTAGTCTACATTTCATTAACATCATTTGCATCATGTTAGTTCATTCATGATTTTGCATTTCACCTTAAACGCGTAAATTTTATATTAAATAAACGTTATCGCGTAAGTTATTATTTTGAACATTTAATCCGATACTTCCAAAAATGATCCCGACATATTTTTATACTTACATTTAGTTTATAAAAATGATATTTTGAGTTTACCTAGTGTTTTAAAATTATTTTGTATATAAATCGTTAAGTTTATATTATTACGACGCTTTTCTTAAAAACTATACGACAATTATTATATCACTTAAATTTTACAAGGAATGTATTTTTACAATTTTTATAACTACAATATACTTTACTTTGATCCTTTAAAACTTATTTTAGTCCATACTACTCTAATTTCACAACTATGTACAAGTTACAACAATTTTACTTAACTAAACTTTTACTTACACAATTTTTACAATATATAAAAGAAAAAAAAAATATTTGGTGAGATCCCCCAAAACGGTCATGGGGAGGGTTGCATTTATTGGGTTGGTAGTTTTTTTCAAATGTATAGACTTATACTCCACCACTTCATTCATTCATTCACTCATTTCATTCACTTTCATTATTTCACAAGTTGGTAAAAATTTTCCTTCTCTCTTGTTTCATCTCCTCCAAACCGGTTCTACAAGGTGTTAGAAGGATCCTCAAAATTTTCAAGATCAAGTTTTAAACACTCTAGATTACACTCTTATTTAAGGTTTTGAAATAAAAACCTAGGGTGTTTAGGTTAATCCATGTTCTAATCACCTCATCAAGTAACTAGTAAGCATATCATTTATATTTTTCCTTTTTCCTTATCATTTCATATTTATATCTTCATATTTGGAGCAAACATGCAAGACTTATTGTTACTTATACCATTTTTACCTTGTTTTTAGAGTTTTATATATATAAGTCATCCTATAAATTATCCCTTGTTATATATTAGTCTTGATGATGTTTAGGAACCCATGACACCCTAAGAAGGTGTATGGTAGGATTAGAATAGCTTTGGAGTTGTTTTGAAGGGATTGGAATAGGTTTAGTACGAGAAAAACTATTTTCGACAAGTATATAAAGTGGTCTGGTCTTATTTTGTTTTTCTGGAAAATCCGACAGTAGACATGAGTTGTTGGCCTAGATAATTAGAAAATATACTTTAAAACGAATCCGTGGCAGCTTGAACGGATTAAAACGGAGTTATAACGAAGAAGTTATGAATTTCTCAAGTTTGGTGACGAAATATATATTTTCTGAAATTTCAGCAACCTATTTTTGTTTTGTGCGAGTCAAAAGCAGAGTCCTAAGCTTTACAAATTATTTCGACTTATCAAAATATATTAGTATACTTTGATGAAAGCTAAGGCGTATAATACGTTAAGAAAACGGATTTGTAACGACTAAAATATACACGTTTTCATAAAATTGCCGTAACTTTATTATTTACGAAAAACTATATTATTTTAGTTGACAAGTGTTACGGTAAACAAAACGACCATATTGAAGGCTATTTTTAACGATGACGTAGAACTTTTTGTAACGAGATGTCTTCTAATAAAATCGAGATCACCAAACATATTTTTCAAAACGACCAACCGTTTGTATAGCGGAGTTGTAATAAATTATTTACGGTTGCTTAAACTATGCCGAAACTCACTTTTTGAACGACATTTGGACAAAATCACCATCTTTAACCTTTATTATCCCTATGTTCGAGACCTCTATGACGAAAACTCATGTACTGAAACTTCTAGATTTTGATACAAGCTTTCCAAAACCGTCGAGTTCGTTTCCTAACGTTCGACGTACACCATTTTACGACAAGCTTTTCGAAGCCATTTTTGTCACTTTCATGAAATTTCTGACGACTTTATTTTACGACGAAAAGTTAAAATTTCACAATAAATCATTAAGAAACTATTGTAGGATGACATTTTGACGTAAATACTTGTAAAGTAATTTAAGAATGATCAAGACATCAAAAGAGTATTTTCAACGATAAGTATTATTTTCAAAACTCACAAATGGTATAAATAACATACGAAATGCATGCATAACATTACATCATAACTCATTACGTATCATATCATTCATAATAGGTCAAGGTTAAAGTATCACACTACATCTCGGTGTACTCACTCTTGTCATCATACCAATTTATCAAGTGAGTTTTCATAGCCCCATTTTCAATTGTTTAGAACTATTTTGGGGGAGATACATGCTTAACTATTTTTTAACAAGTACTTTAGAGTTTTTAAGGATAACTTCTATCATGATCACCATTGTTTCAAAACTGAATGTTGTACTATATTAGTTGTACTTGTTTGTTTGGTATAGTTCTACGTCGTATAAAGTTCTATGTCGAGTTGACTCGATACATCGTCATTATAAAGTTCTATGTCAGTTGACTCTTTGATACATCGTCATATAAAGTTCTATGTCGGTTGACTGATACATCGTCAGTTATAAAGTTCTATGTCGAGTTGACTCTTGATACATCGTCGTATAAAGTTCTATATCAGTTGACTACTGATACCTTGAGTCTAGTCCTATTGATTAAGTGCTATTGTTCTACGTCGAGTTAGGTACTATTGTGAATTCATTTGACATCATGTGTTTGAACATAAACTATACACATTTTGGCAGTGGGTTGTGAACACACAGGTAGCAAGTTTTGTATGGGGGAACTTGGGCTGAGTGGATTTACAATGCCTTTGTTGCATAAACGATTTTGAAAGGCTTTACATTTCAACACAAACTCTATGAACTCACTCAACCTTTGTGTTGACACTTTTAGCATGTTTTATCTCAGGTATCTAAGGCATTCACTTCATGGCATGCATGTGGACATAACATAGAGTCGCGGTGACGACGCGTCTCAATTGGGTTTATGCACTTTAAAACATCGTTTGAATTGTAACAAACTTATTTCCGCACAAGTTGATTTTTATTTGGGACCTATACTTTGTAACTCTGATTATTTTATTAAATCAAGCGATGTATTTTCCAAACGACACTTTAGGTCGTTCAATATAACTGTGATTGTGATGCTATGACAGTCAATCCCCAGGAATTCCATTCCGCTGCAAAACAGGTAATTTGGGGGTGTGACAAAAACCAAGATGTTAAACAACATCCCATGAAAGTACATACCCACTTGTACTTTTTCTATCAACGTAATCACTGCATGGTCGAATCTGCATATACAATTGTTTCTACTTCCGTGCCCTTAGGATACCATAATCCTAATTGTGTTGTACCCTTAATGTATCTAAATATCCTTTTTTCGGCTTCTAGGTGTGATGTTTTAGGGTCTTCTTGAAACCTAGCACATAAGCAAACACTAAACATGTTATTCGGCCTACTTGCTGAGGTAGAAGACTACCTATCATGCCACGATATTTAGTATTATCGACGGATTCGCCGTCTTCATCTTTTGTAAGTTTGGTGTCGGATGACATTGGTGTCCTAATTGGTTTCGACTCTTCTAGACCGAATTTCTTTAACATCTCCTTTATGTATTTAGATTGATTAAAGAAGATACCTTCTTCTACTTGTTTTATTTGTAGACCAAGAAAGAAACTAAGTTCTCCCATCATACTCATTTCGAACTCGTCATGCATGATTTTAGAGAAATCATCACACATGTCTTGACAAGTGGATCCGAATATAATATCATCTACATATATTTGCACTATGATTATATGTGACTCTCTTTTCTTAGTAAAAAGTGTGTTGTCAACTAACCCCATGGTATAGTTGTGTTTAATTAAAAATGATTTGAGTCTATCATACCAAGCTTTTGGAGCTTGTTTAAGACCGTAAAGGGATTTCTTTAATTTATACACATGTTTGGGTTTTTCAAAATCGATGAAGCTCGGAGGTTGAGCTAAATATACTTCTTCATTAATGAAACCATTTATAAAAGCGCTTTTGACATCCATTTGATAAAGCTTTAGATCATTAGCGCAAGCATACGCAAGAGGTATTCTTATAGACTCTAGTCTAGCCACGGGGGCATAGGTCTCATCAAAGTCTATTCCTTCTTGTTGGTTATACCTTTGGGCAACGAGTCTAGCCTTGTTCCTAGACACTACTCCGTTTGCATCTAATTTGTTTTTATAATCCCATTTGGTTCCTATTATGGTTTGTTTACTAGGTGGAGGGACAAGTTTCCAAACATCATTAGAAACAAATTGATTTAGTTCTTTTTGCATAGCCATTACCCAACTCTCATCTTTTATGGCTTCTTGTGTATTCTTAGGTTCTATGGTTGAAACGAAACAAAACAAGCTACTTTGGTTTTGAACTTGAGACCTTAATGTTCGTTCGTTTAGCTTTCCTATGACCTTATCTACGGGATGATCTTTGGATTCTTTAATGTTTATGACTTCATCATTTAAAGGTTCTTCTTCTTCATTTATCTTTTTCTTTATTATTATAGGTTCACTTTCTACAATCTCGTCATCGACAAGAGGTGGAGAGGGTTTGGGTGGACTTTCATCAAATTTTATATTTAATGACTCTTCTACCTTCATTGTTCCTTTGTTTAGTATGACGTAAGCTTTGCTATTTGGAGAGTAACCTAGAAAGATACCTTCGGTTGATTTAGGATCAAATTTTGTAAGGTAATCTTTAGTGTTAAGAATAAAACATTTACTACCAAAGACTCTAAAGTGATCTAACGTAGGCTTTTTGCCTCGGAATAACTCATATGGAGTTTTACCTAAGATTGGTCTAATTAAGACTCGATTGAGTATATACGTTGAAGTATCAACGACATTACACCAAAACTTTTGAGGTATGGATTGTTCATTAAGCATGGTTCGACTCATTTCTTGTAGGGTTCTATTCTTTCTTTCTACTACCCCATTCGATTATGGAGTGCGTGGAGCCGAGAAGTTGTGAGTAATACCATTAGCGTCACAAAAGGCTCCAAATTGCACTTCATTATCGAATTCCCTACCATGATCCGTCCTAATAGATACTATAGGACTTCTTAGTTGTCTTTGGATCTTTTTGCTTAATATTTCAAAATAATTAAAGGTTTCCATTTTGTTCTTTAAGAATTTTGTCCATGTATACCTAGAATAATCATCCACTATTACCAAAGTGTAGTAGTTGCCTCCATAACTTTGGATAGCGGATGGACCAAATAAATCCATATGTAGTAATTCTAGACACTTAGTTGTAGACACCATGTTTTTAGCTTTATGACTAGAATGAGCTTGTTTTCCTACATTACAAGCATCACAAAAGTGATGTTCATATTTTAACTTAGGTAGATCTCTTACTAGATCTTTGGATGAGAGCGATTGAAGAAGTCGCATATTGGCATGACCCAATCTTCGATGCCATAAGGTCGCAGTATCATCCATAGAGGTAAGACATAGTTTGTCTTTAGGTTCATTACCGATTTTAATGACATAGACTCCATGTTTCCTAATACCTCTTCCTATGGTTATGCCATTTTTAATATCTTACTACCGGTTTTGGTAAAAAGTACATTGCACTTTTTATCACATATTTGTCCTATACTTAAGAGGTTAAAGTTTAGGTTTTCTACGTGACACACATCGTTAATGGTTAGAGATTTGTTAGAAATCGTACCTTTACCGATGATTTTACTTTTGCTATTTCCAAATACCACATTACCTCCATTGAAGGATTCATATGTGGATAATAGCTCCTTATTGCCGGTCATGTGCCTCGTGCACCCGCTATCCTTGACTCATTTATCCGGGTCTAGGTCGACCTTTAAGCACACCTAAGAAAACAAATAACTCAAAAGTTTGGTCCCCATTTGTTCATGGGTCCATTAGTGTTAAACATTCCATTAATGTTAGACATGTATGGATAAGATGAATATGCATTCTATGGAGCAAAGTTTTGAAAGGGAAAACTATTTTGCATATTTGGGTTCCATCCCATTTGATGGTTACTTCTCGGGAAAACATTATTAGGTCTCCTAGATGGATTAGGTTTTGAGAAAGATGGAGCTTTGTTTCTTGCAAAAGTAGGATTATATTTTGGAGGTGGTTGTCTAGTGGTGACATGAGTTGGTTTCTTCCTATTAACGATAACAAAATCAGTTCTAGATGAAGAAGCTACGTGATGCGTGCCAAACAGTCAAGCTAAATCACTCAAGCCTGCCACTTGTGAATGGCAGACCGTAATAAGCTTAAAACTGCCTAAGCACGAATGCAATGAGGATCTGGGGAGTATAGTGTTTCCCCGGGTCGTTATGTCCCAGCGAGCTGTGCAATGGATCACCCAACGTATAGTGATCGAGAGATTTGAACGAAAAAGGGATTTGAGATTATTATAACTACAGAAAAAGCCAACAAATAACAACGGCTTAAATGCAAATTAAAGAAAATTTAAAACATAAAAACTATTAAATAAACGCTATCACTATAATTAAAATGATGAACGTTTAAAACTTAAAACGTACGTTTAAATAAAATTACGTAAACGTACAAAATAAAAAGTGAGATCTAAGAAATAAAAGTCCTAAAAATATGAAAATGACATTTTTACAATCCTAATGATAAAAGAAATTTTATAGAAAAAGAAAATTATTTTTTATAACTAATTATCTAATTATTATTAATTAAAAACTATTTTTAACTATTAAATAATTACCTAAAATACAAGAAATTAGGAAATAAAGATAGAAAAATAAAATTAAGATTTAGAAAAATCTAAAATATCAAAATAGAATTTTCAAAACTATTTTTGTAATTTTCTGATTATTTTTCTATTTTTTATGAATTAAAAACTATTAAAAACTAATTAAATTATTAAAAATTACAAAAGAAACTATGAAAAATCTGGAAATTTACTTTTTTTACTTTTTATATTTATCTAAACCTAAGAAAAATGAAAAATTATTTTTATGAACCTTTTCTGAATTTTTTGTATTAAAAGCTAATTAAAAATGCTTAAAAACTAATTTAAATTAAGAAAAATAGCAAATCAACTTAGAAAAATCTGAAAATTTCAGGAAAAGTCTAAAATAATATTAGAAAGCTAGGAAAAATGGAAAAACATGGGGTTGTGTGGAGGAAATGGAAACTGATGTTGCAAGTGCTTGACAATAAGCACTAGAAATAAGCAAATGGACACCCAAGCCCACCAAACTGAAACAGAAGCTACACTATGCTAAAAATGACCAAATGAAAATAGAATCAATAAGCCTTGATCTCTGATATGCAAGATTGAGAGATTTGGAGTTTTGAGATTTATAGCTAAAACAGATGGAGGGTGCTACTTTTGAGCTCAAGCATAAGCAACACAATAAGCTAGAAAGGAAAACCAAAAGTTGGAACTAACACTAGACCTGGCTAAGAGTTTGTGAACCAAAAATTAGACTTAGACAACTAGTTTTGAGCTTGTTGCAAGCTGCACAAACTACCATGCACACTCAGTTAATCTGAGTTGTGTATGCAGGCGGTTTAACCTATCTTGATAGGCATTTTTGACCCTTATAAAAATTTCACAAAATTATGCAAAAATTCTAATAATGAAATAGACCAAGAGGAGATTTTAAAACAACAAGGTTCACTAAGTTTGGCTTAAAATGATCCATGAAAAATCACTCTCAGTTGGCTCAAAACAAGTTTTTCATATTTTGACTTTTGAACCAAAATTGAAATATTGACTTTGTTGAGTTTTGAATCAAATGTGAGGACTGATATTGGTTATTTATGATGAAATGAAGTTAAAACAAGCTTTATCTAAGAACTTTGAACACAAAATAAGATTTTGATTCTCAAAAAACTCAACAGTGAAACCTATAAGACAGATAGATATGATTTTTGACTTTTAGAGTGTGCAAGCACCAAACTATGACCAAAATGAGTCTATTAGAACTAAACAAGCCCCAAACAACCAAAGTTTCTCACTGAATAAGCCTTTAACACATTTATATCAGCAATACCAAACACCTCTTTAATGACTGTTTTGAAGATTAAAAGAGACAAACACTTTTCAAACTTGCATCAATGATCAAACTACATTCTTATATCCTAAATACAACTTAAGGAACAGATTTAAACCAGTTATAGCTAAAAATGAAGATTATACAAAGAAACCTTGAAATAACTTACAAATTGTCCTTTGCCACCATGGCATGCAACAAACAATCACAGAACCTCTATCCTAAGTATTTCCACCCAAATCATTCCAAATCAACCCATTTCCATGCTGCACCAACCCATGTCCATTTCTGAATACAAATTTGGCCCATTTTGACTTTCTTTGACCAAACTCAATATTGATTGAAACTTAAACTTAAGCTTATAAAAAGCTATGCTAAGCCCATATAAGCTTAATGGAACTGAGAAACAAGCTATTGGAAGCTTTTGTGTGAGAATTGAAAATGAAAAATTCAACAGTAAGCTTTAAACAAGGAATTTTAATCATAAACTGAATTGATACTTGGAAACAAGTTATAATGATACAAATACCTTAGTTTGATACAAAGAAATAAGATATTACAGGTTTTATACTAATTTAAAGACTTTAAATTAAAAACGACATTTTAAGATAAAAATAAAACTACTAGACTCTCCCTTGCTTCTTCTCTTGCTTCCTTCTTATACCCAAAGTCTTTCTCTCTCTATTCTGATTAAATCCCACCAATCCTCAGCCCTTGGATGGCTCAAAATGATCCTAGCCGTTTAAATAGATTTTGGCGCCAATTTACTTTTTATCCAATTGGGGGTTGAGTGAAAGGTTAGGGGTGCATTAAATGAAGTTTGGAAGCTTGTTGAGGTGGGGGGAACAGGTTTGAGTGGAGTTGAGGAGGGGGGATGGGAAGATGGCTTGTTGCAGGTTAGCAGGTGGGAGGGTGAGACTTTGGCGGGTGGTTTTGTTTTAAACCAGGGGTGGTTTTGGTTTCGGGTTAAAAGGGGACTGGACCGGGTTTGGGTAATATGGTATTGGGCTTGGGATTATTTTGGGCTAAGGATTAGAATTGAACCCATTTGAAACATTAAGGACTAAACATGCCAAACTGAAACTCCAGGGACCAGACTGAAAATGATCTTGCAGTCCAAGGGTTGGTTTTGACAATCTCCAAAAATCCAAGGACCAGACTTGTCATTTTGCAATTTTCCAGGGGCCATTTCTGCCAATTTTCAAAGTTGAAGGACCATTCTTGTAATTTTCTCAAACTTTTGACATTTTTCACCAAAGGACTAAATTTGACAAGTTATGATTTTAGAAGGACCTTTGGTGATTTTTCTTTTGAAATTTTGACTTCAGGGGACTATTTTTGACAATTTTAGAAACTTGGGGGTGAAACGCCAATTATGCAAACTTTGCTCATTTTTCATCTGTTTTTAAACATTTTGCATCTGAAACATATAAAATGCAATTTTGGAATATTTTCAGTATTTTGATGCATTTCTGAGCATTTTTAGATGTTTTGCAGTTCAGATTTGACTAAAAATGATGAGTATTTACACACTCATCACTACGTTATTACTACTGTTTGCTACAGCAGACCCACGGATCCCTGGCTTATCACTAGCCGGTTCCCTTTTGATGGGATCCGTGTGTGAAGATCGTTGTAAGCTCTTAGACGAGGTCTAATATTATATCTAGGAACACATAATAATGAAAGCGGAATATTCAAACATAGAATCAACATTATTATGAATAAGGTTTTTCATTATCAAAAACTAACTAACTAACTATAACAAAAATCAAAGACTTGATCTAACACTAACTAACTAAACCTAGGTTTTCCCAAATCCCTAGGTTCCCACACACACACACTTTAGACGTCATCTTATGCATTACTATAAAACTAATGACCCTATGTCTCTTTATATACTAGAGACATCTAGGGTTTACAAGAGGAATCATAATATAATTAGGAAACTAATTATTCTTTTAAGCATATCTTCTAGAATCTTCCAAATTCTCAATCTTTTTGTAGTTTCCCTTCTTGTCACTTTTAGTCCTTATGTTTCATTCTTCTTGTTTTGTATCATCAAATCTATAATAGACCAAACAATCTTCCCCTATTTGATGGTAATAAAACAACCACAATCTTGTATGAACTTCCCTAGACGAAGTAGCAAAAGTTGAGATAATTAAATCTCATCATGAATGAAACAATCTTGTCTTCCATGCTTCCCCTTGACTTGAACATGTCACTCAAACATCTCTTCCCCTTTTTGTTATTATCCAAATAGGGAACGTATGCAAATAATGATCTTGACCACTACGAACCAATATCATACTTCCAATCTAAGACTTCCAATGCTTCAAATCGCCTACCATTACGCATCATAAGAAAAATGGATCCAAAACAGTAGAAAACTTCAACTAGCAGTAGTAATAATGATCAACAATAGTAAAAATCAAACACTTCCCCTTGAGTGATGCATGTAGATAGTTAAACATTTAAGAATAAACTTCCCCTAAAATCCATATGTTAACCATCTTCTTGATTCTTCAAAATCTGTAGGCTTTATGTAATGATCACTTGTGAAGAAAACCAAATATAACGAATTTGATGAAGAAGTAGAATTTCCCAAACTTGTGTCTTAAATCTTTTACTATCCACGGAACTCCATACTTATACAAATCAACAAATATAAGTAGACCGCAATCCCTTGACAAGAATCCTCAACTAGTATGAGACACTGAGCACTACAATGTAACTCCTTCAAGTGATAGCCAATGTGTGCATAGAGCATCATAAGAAAAATCACACATTGCTAGATTCATCAAGCTATATGATAAGAACACAAACTAAGTAATTCCACTTCACCTTCAAATAAGTGATAAATAATCCTCTTCGTAATTAATTCTTCAATAAATCTCCAAAACGAGCTTTTAAATCCTTTTAAGAACAAATCACCAAACTCCTTGTGTGTGTGAACAATAACCTGTGTGTGTGTCGTCCAAAAATCCATAACCATTATCACGCTCGACTTCCCCTTAAATCGAAAACCATATGAGAAAAAATCAGTACCTTGAGCAGTACTTTGGAGAAGAAGCAGTACTTTCATTAAAATCTGCAGTACTTTTAAACAGTACTTTGAAAAACGAAACAATACTTTAAATTCAAGAGCAGTACTTTGAACATAACGTTGCAGCAGTACTTTCCAAAACGCAGCAGTACTTTGAAAATACCAGAGCAGTAATTTTAAACCAAACAATACTTTCATGTTCAAGGAGCAGTACTTTCAAAATACACAGCAGTACTTTCAGCAGTACTTTCACATAAAAGCTCATATGGAAGATCCCTTCGGTGGAAAGTTAGATTGATATATAGAGAACATCCACCCAAAATTTTGTTACGATCCGACGGTTAACGAAAAAGTTATGATCGTTACAAAACACTGATGTAGTAACCTTACGGATTTTTCTGCAGCAGACTTCGACTGCATATAACTTTTGATTGAGAGCTCCGATTGACAATCCCTTCGGTGAGATTAAAGATAGATATACCAAGAAGCTCCAGTTCAAATTTTAGCTCGATCCAACGGTTCAATAAAAAGTTATAACCTTTTTAAAAAACAGCTTTGCGAAGTATTACGAATTTTTGACAGCTTCGATTTTTTCTTCCTTCTTCTTCAAGAAAACCTTGTAGATCCCTAGATATCACGAGCCCAGGGCTCGATACCACATGTGAAGATCGTTGTAAGCTCTTAGACGAGGTCTAATATTATATCTAGGAACACATAATAATGAAAGCGGAATATTCAAACATAGAATCAACATTATTATGAATAAGGTTTTTCATTATCAAAAACTAACTAACTAACTATAATAAAGATCAAAGACTTGATCTAACACTAACTAACTAAACCCTAGGCGTTTTCCCAAATCCCTAGGTTCCCACACACACACACCTTTAGACGTCTGCATCTTGTACGTACTATAAAACTAATGACCCTATGTCTCTTTATATACTAGAGACATCTAGGGTTTACAAGAGGAATCATAATATAATTAGGAAACTAATTATTCTTTTAAGCATATCTTCTAGAATCTTCCAAATTCTCCATCTTTTTGTAGTTTCCCTTCTTGTCACTTTTAGTCCTTATGTTTCATTCTTCTTGTTTTGTATCATCAAATCTATAATAGACCCAACACCGTGGGATCCGCCACAACAGTGGCTGGTTTTTCTAGTGCCTTAACAAATTGTGTTTCTTTGTTTTCACTAGTTGATGAATCAAGTTGTTGAATACCTAAACCTTTTTGGTTGTTGCCGGTTTTAACACTATCTAATATCATATCTAAAGTGTTCGTACTCATTCTAGCAATTTTAGAATCTAGTTGATCAACTAGTGTTTGAAGTTGAATGCAAAGTTCACATTCACCACTTGCTATTTTACCCTTTTCTAAACGTTTTAGTTTTGCTTTTAATTCTATGACTTCTTTATCTAAACGTTGGTTTTGGCTCTTTAAAAGCTTGTTTTTGTTAATTAGTTTTAAGCTAATATTGCATAGTTTGTCATATTCATTATGCAATGAGTCGTCATCAAGTGATGAGCTACTATAGTATTCGTGACATACCTCGTCATTTGCCATGAGACAAATTTCTTCGTCCTCCTCGTCGCTCATTCCCCACGTGCCGCTCACGAACGCCTTTTGATCATCCCGTTTGGGACACTTACTAATAAAGTGGTTTGGGTCCCCACATTTAAAGCAAGTACGATCATCTTTTGGCTTCTTGTCCTCTTTTCTTTTCCGAAAGCCTTTCTTATCGTCATACGGTTGTTTGACGTATCTTCCCTGTAACACCCCCAATTTCGTAATACGCAGCGGAATTCAAACTGGGTGTTACTTCATGGCACAACAGTCATAACAATAGAAAACGTACTCTAATGGAGTCGTTTTAAAAGATTTATCATTCGATTTATATAAATATCAGAGTTTACAAAAATGAGGTCCTAGATGGTTCCATGTTTACAAAATACATTAAAATGATTTTCGAATGATAATAAAATTTATAGCCTTCTTGATCTAGTCCTTGCTCTTCCGTGCGACTTCCGACATTATAGACCGAAATACATGCTTAAAACTGTCAACACAAAGGTTGAGTGAAATTCATAGAGTTTGTTTGATGGTTGAACACATTATGTTTGTAGTGTGTGCTATAGACTCACACCAATGGTTTGAAAACAAAACAGTTATTATTGCACTAAGCTCATGATACCGAAAACGTTAACAGCTTGTCAATAGAAATTGATATAATAGTAACAGTTGCCCTAATAGGTAATTTGCCAATTAACCTATGGTTCTTCAAATAGAGTGCGTTTGTTTACCGGACTTGGTCAAACAAACGGGATTCATCAATCCCGATAGATCTATCCACATTATTCGCGTTCACCCGCAAGTGATTAATGGTTCATGATAATAGGGACTTAAGTTGGCAATAGTGGTACTTAGTGCACATAATACATTCAGATAAGCATACAGTTTCAAAGCAATGTGTTCGGTTTAAAAATAAAGCATGTATCTCCCCCAAAGGTTTGTAAAACAATTAAGTAATAGAAAGTGGGGCTATGAACTCACCTTAATAAATGATATCACATGTATAATGAGAATGATGGATATTCCGTGAGAACTTCTACGAGCAACCTAAAATAGAATGTTGCGACTTAGGTTTGGAATAATGTTTAGGAAAACATAAACGAGCCTATATATGTAGCATTTGTATGTTTGTTAATAGAAATTGTTTTAGTTTGTATATCTCGTACTACCGTTCGGGCCATCATAATTCAGAGGTCATGCAGTAAACGTTCAAGGAGCTAGGACACTTTAATTCGTAAATCCAGCAATTCGTCGACCCGTTTACCCAAATGAACCCCTCACATGAAGTTCCATAGTGTTGTAGTGCTTAATACGTAAAACATGTATTTTAATTACTTGATTATATGATATATTAACAATTTATAAATACAATAAATAAACTAACAAAGTTTATAAGTAATTAAATAAGTTTGAGTTTTATAAATACTTACCTTAATATAGAATGCTTGAGTATTATGGAGAAATAAAATATTAGCGAGCTTCGGCGTAAAATTTGCAATCTTGAAAACCCAAGGCTATTAGAAGATTATAACAACGCCTTCTTGAGAACCCGAAGAAGAAATGAAAATTATAACAACGTCTTTTTGGAGACTTGAAGTTATTTGAAGATTATAACGACTCTTTCTTGAAAACTTCCAAGAACGAAGATCAAACGCTAGTTTTCTTCAAGAACACATGAATGTTCTTACAAGATCTATAAGAAATGCCTTAGGTTTAGGACTTTAGATGTTAAGAAGGGGTGGTGCAAGAAAATATGAAGGTTTTAGCTTGGTATTTATAGGATGAGAAAAATAGTTAACTACATATTAGGTTAAAAACTAACCATGGTTAAGTTATATACTTGGCAAGATCTTAGGAATGAATGGCCATGATCAAACCATGTGTCTAGGAGGCTTCCTTGAGAAGCCTCATGAGGAGGTTAAGAGTTTTAGTTTTTCATCTTGTGTTTACGGTGAGTTTTAGTCGAAAATCGCTAACGGTAAGTATTTAATTCATGAAACGTAAAATCGGGTATCGTAAAAATATGAAACTTATAGGAATGATTAAAATCATGATTATACTACATCTAAAAATATAAAATGAGTGATAAGTCTTATTGGGTGCAAAAACGCTGCCTAAAGCTGGAAACACGGGTCAAAATCGTGTAAAATGCAGTTTTCAGAAAAGAACGAAATTCGGGGAAGCGACCGTGAATTTATTTAGAGTAGACTAAAATTAGTCTAAAAGTGATATGAGATGTTAAAATGTGGTTTTCGTCAAACGCGGGATAACTTTACAGTTATTCGTGAAGTTTAAAAGTCACGCGATTTAAGCAGAAATGTAGAACGTACAAGGTTAATTCCTTTATGGTCAAAGGAGGAGGGAAATATGTTTGACTTTTCCAAAAATGTAAAAGTTTCAAAAACATATTAGAAACACAGTGGAGGAATCGTTAAGTCTGGATGTAAGTAGAATTGTTTAAAACGTAAGTTTAGTTTTGTTCTGCGTTGGGCTTATTTGGTAATATTAAAAATAATAAATCTTAAAAATTCTCAAATTAATCATGAGTGATCTAAAATTTATCTGATGCGAGGAAAATTGTCGGAGTTGATTTTCGTTATACGTGTGATGTTTAAACGGTGGACCGTCTAAAACGAAACTTTAAAACGATGTTTACTTAATAATTTTTGCGAAATTGATTTAACGATGGTCGAACTCTCAGGTTATTACTAAAATAATTTATCTTACGAGAATGTGGATTAAAAATTTTACGAGATGAATAGTGAATTTGAATAGTAAAAGTGAATAGTAAATTCTCGAAAATAAAAAGTAACCTAAAAATGCGGGTGGTTACATTCCCTTTCTTATAAAGAACTTTTTAAAGTCCCTTACCGCTATAGTGTACTCCTCATTGTCACTACTCGAAGAGGAGTTCTCTTCATCGCTTGAAGCCTTTTTGGCTTTAAGGGCAAGAGATTTGTGTTTCTCTTTCACTTTTGAGGCTTCGGAGTCTTTAGCAAGGACAAGCTCGTAGACTTTTAAGTTTCCTATGAGTTCATCAAGGGTGAGGATTGTCAAATCTTTTGACTCTTCGATCGCCGTCACCTTGGATCTCCACTTCGATGGAAGTGTCCTTAGATATCTCCTAACATGGTTACGGTTAGAAAAAGATTCATCAAGTGCTTGTAAAGATGTAATAATAGTATTAAAGTTAGCAAATGAATGATCTATAGTTTCCTCATCCGATATTGAAAATTGTTCATATTGTTGAACAAATAAATCAATTTTATTATTTTTAACTTGTTGATTACCTTGATGAGTTACAACTAAAGAATTCCAAATTTCTTTAGAGGTTTTAAGCATAGAAATTATTTCGAATTCCTTTTCGGGTAAAGCATTATACAAAACCATTTTAGCTTCACTATTTTTAGAAAGCTTTTTCTTCATTTCATCATTAAGTTTATCATGAGGTATGTTAACTAAATTTCTTTTATCATCATTTGAGGTAGCCTCAAAATCGCCTTCAACAATAATGTACCAAAGATCAATATCTTTAGATTTCACATATGTTTCGAATTTATTTTTCCAGTATATAAAATCATTAGTTTCAAGTAGTGGTGGTCGTTGCATAGATTGCCCTTCCTTATAATTTTCAGAACCCATAGCAATCGAAAAGTTTTTAAAATACAATTTTACTTTAAACCTTTTATAAACTTAGCTCTTGATGCCAATTGTGGAAAACTAGAAGGGGGGGGGGGTTGAATAGTTTTGCCGATTTTAAGTTGGTTTCAAAAACTTTTAGATTCGTTAATATGTGAGATCTTATGGATGTTGAGAAAGTATAGATCTAATGATAAGGCAAGTAAATAAAGTAAAGCAAAGGGATAGAAATGACACAACCGATTTATAGTGGTTCGGCTACAAGGACACATTCCTTGCCCTACTCCACTCCCCGAGTCACCTACTATCGAGTTCAAGCACTATGTCAACAAACTCCTTCACTTGGCGGAGAAGCCTTCACAACGTTGCTTACACCTTTTTCCGGTACGAAGCTAAATACCGAGTCCGTAACACGGTGGACCAAACCAACATGACTATTACACAACAAATATGTTAAATATCAAATAAAAGATCTTCGCTACAGAAATCTTGCGGAGTGACAAATCAATCAAGGACCCCTTGCTTGGATGACTTGTAGAATGCTCGTGATCTCACCTTAGAGAAGGACCTTTATGAGAATCACAATAGAAAAAAGGAAGAACAACTCTCTAGATCAAGTGATCTATATGTTAGAAGAGAATGAGAGTGTTTGAGAGATTTAGTAAGAAGATGGGTAAGTTAGAATGAAGAAATGACTCTCTATTTATAGGCAATTTCTTCCACTGTTCCCCGGATCCCACGGATCCCTCCCACTTGGGATCCGTCTAGTGTAATCCTAGGGATCCGTGGGACGCTCCTCTTTGCCCATGGGTTTTTGGTTATGGGTTGGTCCATGGGTTTTCCTTAGATTCAATGTATCTAAAGTATACATTGTATCTAGCCATCTTGGGTATGGGTTATGATCCATGGGTTATGGTTTTTACCCATCCTAATAAACTATTACAACAAATGATTAATTACAACATTTTTGTATTAAATGGTATATGTAAGTGCTTTACAAAAATAACATGTATCCTTATAATTTTACTTAAGATAACATTATATTTGTTATCAACAAAACACAAAGAGATCGCAAAATATTAATAAACGTTTTTACGGTTTATTTGTATTAACAGAATCCATTAGCGGCCAACCCTAATCGAACGTTTCTTGTTTCTTTATCAAAATCTAAATGTAGCATGTCAAACTTCTTCCATGCTTTACCATCAATCGGGTGTTGCATCTTTCCGTATTCCGTAGACTTTCCAGTAGCATGCCAAGTCATATGTTTTGCAGTGTGAATAGACTTGTACAAACGTTGTAGTCTAGGAATGATAGGAAAGTAACGCAACACCTTATTTGGAACTTTCTTCCCCGTTGTGTTCTTGTCTTTCCATCTACTCGTTTTATAGACCGAAAAATATTCCAAATCATTGGCATCATCTTCCCGATATAGAAAGAAATCATTTTCACAAGCATGTATCGACTCGTACCCTAACCCGATCTTTTTAAATGTCTTCTTTATTGTAAAGTATGTCGGTGGGAGATTGTAACCTAACCTGGGCAGGAATACCTCCTTGAAAAATATTAGCGTTTTGTTAAATGAAGTATCACTCCATTACAACTGACCTTGAGATGCGTAATCTTTGCCATAAAATCCAATGTTGTCATAAAGTCACATACCGGGTACAGAGCCTGGTTGGAACTGGCAAGCAACTCTTCAAACTCGTTACGTTGAGGAGGTGCAACAGCTTGAGTCGGCTCGTTACTTGTCTCGCCAATATTTACTTGAGTTGGCTCATTTTGTTCATTAATCGGAGGAATATCAAAAATAATATTAAGGCACGCACCCATGTCACTCATCATCTCACGTTGTGTTGTGTTATGTACTAATGGCGGAGGATCCGGTTCACCGTGATTCCGCCATTGTTTATAACTTGGGTCCCACCCAAAGTCGCCTATGTGGTCTTTAAGAGTGGTCATAGATACCCATTCAACATTACGACACAAACGACATGGACATTTTATCTTTTCGTAACTATTCAATAACGGCTTGCAATGCTCGAGGAATGCAGCAAGACCATCAAAAAATGGTTTTGAACAATAACTCTCTAAAAAGGTCCAACTCTTATCAGTTATCATAACTGCATTTTTATGATGCAATCAGTTATTATATGTACTTAGGTAAACATATTCAAAAGATTAAACACATAAACAAATATAATTGTGGAATTATTACAAGGTGTTTTGTTCACCTAGTAAAACTATGGAAGGCAATCAAAACCCACTATTTGAATGATTCATCTCATATACAGATGCGTATAACTGATTTACTATTTGAGAAAAATTTTGGCAGCATTTCCCCTCAACTTCCCAAATATGTGCATTAAACACATATTCGTAGGAGTAAAGGAGAAACATTGCCGAAATAATCTCAAATAGTTAATAAGTATATAGCATCCATATAAAAATGAGTCAAAACATTCAAAAAGCAGTCCCAAACAGGGGACTTTCCTAAATTAATTTCTAATAAATTAATTCCAGACGGGTTTTCTATAGGATAATTAACTTCGGACGGAGAATTTCTGAAATTAATCACTAAATCCTAAAACATTCACAAAAGTCTGACAATCAAATTATATGTAAACAAATAATACATATTTTGCATGGTTATATATATCAAACTTTTAAGCTCGTCAACATATTTTCCATTATTAGTTAATTGAATATAAAACTACTTAGAAGAATATAAATCTCAAAAATGTTTCAAATTTCAAACATTCCATTTATTAGTTCTTTTGTTGCTCAAAACCTTAATGTTTTAGTTCAAGCCCGAGCTCAAAAACTCATTTTTGACACAACTGGTACACACATATAGCAATCCCATCCTCCTACTGATCTGTCACATTTACCATTATACTAAACGCCTATTAATATACTAAACGTTCATTTAGCAATCCCATCTGGAAACTAATACTTAATCAGTCACATTTCACAACATATATAAAAAAATAATAATACAACAAAGCATAAAAAATGAAAAAAATAAGAAATAACAACATACTCTCTCGGCTGTGGTCTCGGGCTCTCGGGTTGTGGTCTCGGGCTGCGGTCTCTCGAGCTGTGGTATCGGGCTGTCCAATGTAACAAATAACAATACGGATATGTAACAAATAACGTTCGACGACGACATGTTGTCGGAATACAAAAAGTTAATAAAAAAATTAAAAAGATGAACATTGCCTATGTCTTGGTTGTCTCGGCTCTCACCCTCGACTCTCGCTCTCGCTCTCGGCTAACACAGGCTCACAGCTCTCGGCTGTTTAAAAAATAAAATAAAATCAAAAACTTAACAATTACAAATTAACAATTAACATTTGCTAATTATCAAAGTCAAAAAATTAACAAATGCTAATAAAAAATTAAAAATTACCGTCGCTAAACAAGAAATAGTGGGGAAGAAGAAAAGGAAGAATTAAACAATAGAGGGGTTGAGGAGTGAATTAAACATGAGAGGAGGAGGAGGAAAAGTGCACAGTGGTGCTCGTGTAGTAGCGGGGCTGTGGTGGTGTAGGGGTTGGGCTGTGGTGGTGTAGTGGAGCTTTGATGATAGTGGTGCGGAGACGGTGGTGCTGCTGTCTTCTTTATCGCCGACGATGAAGAGAGAATTGTTATAACTATTTTTTTCTAAGTGTTTGACCAGATCTAGTTCTGTCACAACTTTTTAATTGTCCCGACGACATGTTGTCGGGACCAATAAAGTTTTTTTGTTGTTTGTGATTTGGCGGGATAAATGAAAGTTTTGGGGGGTAAATGAAATATTTGGGGTTATGTTACCGACGACATGACGTCGGTATTAAATGTATATTTAAAAAAAACTTATTTATTATAAATACATTTAATATACTAGACGAGTACCCGTGCCTAGCGGCATCGGTTTCTAGCGGCAGACAATTAACGATATGCGATATTGTAGTAAGTGTTTCATATAACGTTCAAAATAGAACGTGAAAAGATCTCGATGAGACCTGATTCACCGGTTTGTATCGGTTTTAACGGGTCCTCTCTGGTTCGTTTTCAGATGGCTTTAATTGGTTAGCCGAAAACCGGTAGCATACTTATCATAAAAACTTAATGAACATCTATACATTCAGGTAAACTGAAAAATATAAAAAAAAGATGCATGCTAGCTACTAAAACAAGACATACAATGATCGATGCAAGATGTAGTTTATTATGTATGTTTATTATAACCATATAAGATCCAAAGGAAAACCACTTACCAAAAAGTAAAAGTCAAATATAGTTATGTAACTTTGTCTAGTGGAAGTATGATCTTGAACTGCAAAGTTACATACATAAACTTCATATGCGACCAACATGTTCTATCTTCCATTTTCCATAACTTCTTGAACTGAGACTGCAAATAAACAAAAAACTGATATAAGTAAAAAAAACGTAACGAACACATCTTAAAGTACCTTTATTTTTAACAAATTATGAAATCTGCTATTATACCTGATCCTATTCCGGTTGAAGCTCATATTCAACAGTACACTCGTTGGCTTATAACCTCATAAGCCTAAAAAAGTAAACTGGCCCAGTCATTGAACTCATCTGCATAAGCCATTAACAGGGTATTTGTTTCAGCTTATATATAGCTACCACTTACGACATACCAAATTAACACACATTGATCAAAGTTAGAAGATAATAACTTACAGGTCCACTTGAATCAAGGAATATGAGTGTAATAAAAGTTTGTACAACATACCTGCAAAAGCCAAAAAAAAAATCATATGTCAAACATAGTGGTTCTTTTCAACAGTCGCACAACTGCTCAAAAACCAACTATGTACAGCATTTTTTTAAACAGAGGTAATAAAGTTTGCCAATAAACTATTTTAAGTAGCTTATAATCAAGCTCACTGAGATTGTTAAGTTAAGTTAATTCTACAAATTAGACTTACTTAATAACACATGCATTACATATTAGAGTTGCTTAATTATGCACGCGAATGCTATTTTAAGGGTTTTAAAATATGGTATATGCATGTTACTTTTAGGTATTATGATCTCTAAACAGGCAATCTGCCAAAAAGGAGTGAATATAATAGTTATCGATGCAATATGTGAAGAGGAGATTAACCATGGTGTCTTTGATGTCCGCGGCCACATTTCTACCGGACCATTGGAAGTTCCTTTGCTCACGTTAGCAGTATCTGGAATAAATAGACCATACCACAAACCAAACTTATTTAATAATACACGCGGATGATATTTTAAAGATTTCACCATATGGTGTTTCTAACCAACCAAGTGATAAACGATGGGCGAGCTTCAGATTCTTACATGGTGTTAACTAAATAACGGAAAGGCATGTTGTTAAAGGACACATCCTGTACTATGTTTCCAACTATACATCAAGCATTCCAAACACAATGTTTCGCTCCATTTTATATATTTACTAACAAATCTCTTATCCAATTCATCCGAAAAATATTTTGACGGCTACCCGGTTCTGAGAATATAAAGCCACTTAAACCCCAACAACAACAACAAACAATAACAGATGATATATGAATCAGAGATCAGTTAGCTCGAAAACACAAAAACAAACCATTTACCTTTTAGCAGCTGGTGGTGGTGGCTAGGTCGGCGACGGAAGTGAGCTGGTGATGGTGGGTGGGGTCAACGACGACGTGAGCTTTGGTGTGGTGGGTGCGTCGGCAATGGATGTGAGTCGGTATACCTATTAAAGACGGTGAAAATTGCTTAAAATGGTAACACATTGTAAAAAATATAATTACAAAGCACTAACATATAACATTACCCTTTACCTGTAATCGCATATAGGTTTTTGTAATTATCTTTTTTAGCACACTAACTTTTAGTGCTTTGGTGAAGATATCCTGAATATGATTACTTATGACAGCAACAACACTTATGGTCACAACTCTAACCATCTCTTGTAAAAAAGCCATTGCAATTGTATTTTTTTTCATTTACTCCACTAAGCTCATAAGCTCGGTTTTTTTTCGGTTATGAGTGCAACCTATTCAAGTACAAAAGCTCAACCTAATTACCTCATAAACAAAAAAAACCAGCTCATGAGCTTTTCCAAATACAAATGTGCCCGTAAGCCGGTGAAATAAGCTAATCCAAACACCTCGTTAATCATTTTCCTCAATCTACCCCAAGATCCAACATAATTTACCAATCAAATGAATAACAAACAACCAATAATTTGACACCTTTAAACGAAACAATTAAATCTTAACAGTAAAAACATTAGCATCAAAATACATATAAATAAAAATAACCTTGTCACTTTTGACCCTGGTTCCGCCATATTTCAAGTCCAAAGTCAAAGTGCTTCACAATTAGGGTGTGTGCCTCTTCTTGTCTTCCAGAAACCATCAGCTGGGTGGCCAAAGTTAAACATCTCCCCTGTAACCATAAAAATTGAAAATTACCCAAAACTGACATAATCAAATGCTAACCCTAAAAATCAATAACGGCAAAAAAAAACCCCAAATTAACGGGACCCTAATTTGGAAAAATAAAATAAAATAATAAAAAGCCTAAAAATTAAAAACCCTAAATTTAAAAACCATAAAATTAAACAAAATCAACCAGCATAAATAAAAATCACACCTTTTTTGACGCCGCGGGCTTGTTATTGCTTTCTCAGGCCGTAAATTGATAGATCTTGTTGAGCCGATCATTTATGGGTGTGTGCGTTTTCTGTTTGGGTTCTTGTCGTGGTTAGGTTTTTGATTTTCAGGATGAAGTTAGTGTCTATGTGTTTTGCTGAAGATATAGAGGAATGGGGGAGTTCTGGATTTTCAGGATGAACTTATCACAAACCAATAATTTGTTAGTTTCGATCATATAGAGAAGAGGAATGGAGGTGTTTTTGGATCGAATGAGTGTAAGAGAAGTTTTGTGTTTTGAATTTTATTAAGATGAATCGGTGGTATCATGTTTTGGGAATAAGGTATTGAATGAGGTGGTGTTAATGCTTAACAAAAATATAGGAGCTTGTTGGAGAAGAATGAATTATACCGGAATATACTTGTGAGTTTTCAAAACATTGACTTTCAATATTCAATTTTCAACTTTTCACATTTACCTTTGACCCTTTTTTCATTTAAGATAGTATAGATAATTAACTTAAATACTTACTATTTAAAATTAAATACTTTAGTTTAAAATTAAATACTTTAATTTAAAATAAAATAATTTTATAAAATAAAAAAAAAAATATTTATTATAAATACTTTTATTTAATATATAATTAAAATTAAATAAAATAACTAGCAAAATTTTGATGTGTCCCGGTAAATTTGCTAACATAAAAATAAAAAATTCCGGTAAATTATTTAGTATATAATTAAAATTAAATAAAATAAATGAAATTATTGTCACATCTATCAATATTTTTAAGGTACATGGTTTCTTGGTCCAGTAGAAAGGTCGTACGAATGAGTCAGATTGTAGTTTAATGCAGTTGTCATGTCATGTTTATAGGAATCAGTTACATTGCTATGCATATGCATAACATGTAAAACCCTAAAAATCTTAAATGTGTAAAAGACCATTTTACCCTCAAATTAATATTTGTGAAATACGTAAATCATGTCAAGCTCGTTAAATACGTTTAACACTTAAACTCATAAATGACCAGATGGTACAAGATAATAAATTCGAGTCACACTTATAACTAATAATATATCATACGTACTTAAGTTACTTGGACCATGTCATATACAAGTTTACAAACACATCTTTTATATAATAAAGGAATTACATCATTTCGGAGTGATTTTGTCAATTCATTCTTATTGAAAAAATAATTGGGCTAATAGGAGAGCTCGATTTCGCCACGTAAGCAAAATCGTGTGATGTGATTGGTTAATAAAAGTCAAAATTAAAATGATTTTGGTCAAACTTTAATAAATTTGGTGGAGATATTTGGTTGATAAAAAAAACACATAAAAATATAGGTGTCAAATTTGTGAAAACAAAAGCTTAAAAAAAGAGGATGTAATTAATAAAACTTTAGTGGTTGAATTTTTAAAAATTATATAGAGTTAAATGTAACATTATAAGCCTACATGTTTTTTAACAACTTTGGATTATAAACAAATAACCCCTTATACTTTATATCTTTTATACTTTACTAGCAGGGTACCCGCGCGTTGCAGCGACAGGTACCCTGAAATAAAAAACTTCGATGAATAATGTATTTTAGTTTATTGTGTTCTTTTTAACAATAAATTTACCGATATCAAGAATTTCGTATAGCCCCGTGCCTTTCGGGCTAGAACCCATTGGCCCGTGTCTGCTCAGGCTCGAGCCTGTTTGGTCCGCGCCCGTTCGGGCTCAAGCCCATTTGGCCCGTTGCCCGTTCGGGCTTGAATATTTGTATAATGTGCTTTATTATTTGTAGTAGTGAAGTTTAACGCAGGAATTGTGTTTAATTTGGTTGTACAATATGCTTGATAATTTGTATTTTCTTATGTAATGGGTGTTTTAATAACTGTATTAATTGTATTTATTGACCAGTTAAATAATTGACTACATTAAATTGCATTAATGTGGTGTTTTTTTGTACACTATGCTTCTTGTCTTGTACTTCTGAAAATTATGTGCATTAAAGTGTTGTACACTATGTTTATTTTCTTGTAAGTAGTATTCATTATAGTCATTAATAACACTGACAACTTTAATAGCATTAATGTTGTAAGTCTGAAAATTACATCATGCTTATTTTGTTGTACACTATGCTTATTTTGTTGTAAATCTGAGAATTGGTTGCAGCTATTGTACATTGTGCTTAAATGCTTGTAATTTTTGGTGAAGGGGTGTTTTTAATAGCATTAATGTTGTTTGACAGAATTTTGGTCTTAAAATGACACTACGTTTTATTTTGTTATACAATATGCTTACTTTGTTGTAATTCTGAAAATTGGGTGCATTAAAGTGTTGTAAACCATGCTTAATTTCTTGTACGTCTTAAAATTAAGAGCGAGGTGCATTCGTGCATTATAATTAGTATAGATATCTTAATAAATACCATGTATATGTTGTTTTATAATAACAACATATAAATTTGCATAAGATTATAAATATTAATTTTTTGCTATAGACGTTCAATAAGGACTTATTTATTTCATTTTTAAAAGTTTAATCTATGTGGACACGAGTTTGCATTTTAAATACTACTAAACTACTGAAAACGGGAATATAATTATCAAATTGTTAGCACGGGTTACTTTAATATAAAAATAAATATACGCGATTGTACTTATAACAATAACTCATGTAATTCTTATTTATTTATATAAGGATATCTAGAAAAACATTTTTAAGGAGTATACTTTAACGTTATCAACGCTCATTATGTGCAATTAAACTTGCATCATGTGTACAACATAATATCAGTAGTGAAATTTAAATAACAACATCAACATCTTTGTCAGCTAAATAAAATTAAATCTTGAGTTATCTAACAGAAATTTTTACAAATATTTTACCAAATTCTAATGGATACTAATGCATAATGAAAAACTCGTGCATAAGTATTAGTTGTACTTATATCACAATTTTCACAGGCAAATTCTTATATGTGTATATACTGAACTAAAATGTTAAAGTAAATTTGATTTATGTGTAAACTTCGTGCGTGCACGAAACTTATAACTATATAATTATATGCAATTCCCTTTAAAGACACAATAATCAGTATTAATACAGAATAGTTTTTTTTATCAAAACCTCGTACGTGTACGGGTATTATAACTAGTTAACACTAAAATAAAACTAACACCTAAGTAAATATGGTAAATTGAATAAAATTGATTTGGTCTACTAACTAGATATAAATGATAGTTTCTTGCTATCGTTTATGATCTTTATGCAACTGTTGTGTGTATTGTGTAAGATCATGTTATATATTAGAATAAGTGACCCGCAACCCGACTTGATAAGGAATCAAGTTATCAAGTTCGGGTGGTTATTGGTTCGGGTCATTTTGGTTCGAGTAGTTCAAGTTGTTATTGAGTTGCTATATTAGATTCGGCCCAGAAAGAAATACTCCGTACAATGCTAAATAGTGAACATGCTTAAAGGCGACTAGTATCATAAAATATATATATATATATAAAAAAAAGTAGCAGTAAACATAATAGGTGGTCATTAGTTCATTACATACGAGTATACCACACTAGCAAATATCGCGTAAATATATTTGTTCCAACAGCTAGGTGTACGAAAGTCATAGTTTGATTACAAACATATAAATGAAAATAAGTCCACTACTGTTAGAGATCTAATGGGTCGTCCAACGAAACATGGATCGACTGGCCGTGCATAAAAGATCCATCAACTTTCAAAGCTTCTTGCACGGCGCCTTGAGAGGTGAACGACACTAACGCGTATCTAAAAACACAAAATAATAAAATTTCACGATTACTTCTTTTAATATAATTGCATAAACATACATTGAAGAAAGATACCTCTCGACGAGTTCGGACTCCTTGTACATCATAATTTGATCAATATTTCCGCAGTGACCAAACATCTCTTTAAGCTGCAAATACAAAAAAATACAGTTGCAATAACAATAGTTCAAATATTAAAATAACACCTAATTATGCACATACATCTTGGTGGGTAGCGTGCGCAGGATAGCCCGTCACAAACAAAAGCTGCAACCAAATTAACCTTGTTAATGACCTACCACAACAATAAACTTCACATAAATTCATCAAAATTCTTAATAGTGTATAGGCATTTTTCATCAATCATTAACATAAGAGTTAACTATATTTTTGGTACTTATTATGGTTAGCCTGGTATATTTGATTATGTATCTGGATATGTGTATGTGTGTGCTTTGATTTTTGTGTTATTGTTATAAAGATGATAGTTTTGTTTTTTGTTTTTTCTTCTCCGATGTTGTTGAAAGGTGATAATTGGTGCATGGATTAATTTTGATTGATGGTTTTTTTGAGAAAAAGGTTGAAGATGATTATTTGGATTTTCATTTATTATAGACGAGGGAGTGAACTTGATTAGCAGCTAGTTAAACTTTGATAAGGACAAAAAAATTAGTTTTATTTAATTTAATATTAATAATAAAAGAAAGAAGGAAATGAAGGCTATTTTAGTCATTTCCATTATTAAGACGAGGGTACGTAGTTAACTCTTAACATAACAACACCTTAATCAACAAATTAATACACAATGACTATTTTGATTTATCAGCTAAAATTTAACTTCTAATTTAACAACAAAACACAAATATCAGCCTTAGTATGTGAAATTATAATAATGAATTTTATCTGAAAAGATAGAGAAAGTTGTACATACATCGGTGTCCGCCATGTTTAAAAGAGCGAGTGTGTGTTTAAGTGTCAAGAAAACAAGTTCTTAGAGAAATATGAGCATAAGGTTATTTTATAATCTCGGTTACACCAAGGCCATAGTTATAGATTATGATAACCACCTTATACAACCTTATAAAACCTTATACAACATTATACAACCTTATGCAAACATTATACAACCTTATACAAAAGCGGGTGTATGCAACATCTCACCAAAATTACCAACGGGCATGCGCGAGTTTTTATATATTGTGTTTTTTTAATAGTCGATTACTAATTTATTTATTTTATATTTATTTTACTAATTTAATTATATTAATTACAGTTTTTTTTTTTTTTTTTTTTTTTTTTATAGGGTGGACAATGACTAATGCCAAAAGACATCAGGAGTCAAGGTATTTCTGCTAATATACATCTTTTTGTTGAATATATAGAAAAACAAAAACCCCCAAACAATAAAAGAGAGTAAGGATGGATATATTGCCTGCTAAAAAAACAGCCATGAATGGGCATGGACGTAAAGAGGAGTTTTTAAAGTGAAGATGAAAGTACGAGTATATATGACGGTTCGGCGTATGTGTCTTATATTAAAGGCATCATGTTACCTTGGGCTTTCTCGGCGCATATATGTTAAAAGCCTATTTTCTTGTTACATAAAAAAATAAATAAAAATAAAACAAACATACACATAATGAGAGATTGATACAAACACATAAACGATCCGATTTGAAATATCATTGTTTACAAGGTAGATGAGCATGTAGTGATGTTTATTTATTTCTTTGCTACATTCATTGCCGATCACGTTAAAAAGTGGGAATTTTTTAGATTTAGTCGTTTAAAGTTGGAATTGTTTTAAGGGTTTTGCTCGGTATAAAGTATCGATTACATCATTATGATTTACGTATCATGTGTTGGGAATCCTAGGGATCGGGTCAAGTCAGGTCGAGTCAGACCGGATTAGGGTCTAAGCCATTTACCGAATCATGGAATTTGGATTAGTGTTAAAATCTGTTTCACACTCGATCACAAACCAAATTCAACGTTCTATTTCACACTTCGCTGGGACAAAACGACTCGGGAATAACCAATACTTCCAGATATATAGGCGTTAAAGGCGAGGAAAAAGGCGGAAAAGGCGCCATATTGTAAGGTGTGGCGTCATTTTCAAAAGCATTTATGGGATTTAAGGATTTGGGCTTGAATTTCTCGTATTTGGGCTATTTTCTACTTGGGCTTCCTAATTTCAAAACCTTTATTCATATTTTCAACTACTGTGATAGTCTATTACATAAATCTATAAATATTTTTTTGTCGCTTTAGTCACGCCTTAGAAAACGCCAAGGCTTCGCCATGGTTCATAAGGCTTGAGGCTTGATCATGCCGCCACGTCAGGTCTCACGCTATTTATAACCTTTGCATTATCTAGATGAGTTTTCAGAAAACACTTCTTTAGAAATACACTTCCCTTCTCAAAGAAACTAAAAACGAGAAAAGGAGAATTTTTCTACGACTACTCGCAAGTATAGTATTTATCCTTCATTTATACCAAAAGCAAATTCAAAAGCCCATTTAAGCCTTACAATGCTTAATTTTCTAGCCCAATCAAATATAACAAGATAAGGAGGCCATTACATATGATTGATTAAATTGCAAAAAATCGCCCTTGTAGTATGTTCAAATTGAAGTTGCAGTCCTTACCATTTCGGAAATGCAAGTGCTGTTTTTGTAGGAACCTTATGGTGCAGATTTCTTTCATACTTCAAATTGAAATGACTAAAATGCCCTTAACTTCAGTAAGACTACGACTTTCATTTTAGAGCATTTTAGTCATTTCAATTTCGTCCGTTATAAATATCCGCACCAATAGTTCCTGAAAAAACTACAATTGCCCTTTCAAAAAATTAAAGACCGTACTTGCAATATGAATATGAATATACAAGCACCATTTTTGCAATTTACTTCATACAATAACTTAAAGGATAAACAAAACTGGTTCCATTTTCAGTTTGTAATCTAAAGAACACAATCTCATATGTTACACAACAAGACATGTCTCTGAATCATCTTCATCATTTGCACACTTTCATAATATGCAAAACCCCAATTTCAAGATTCACTCCAAATCATAAACCCTTAAAATCCTTTCATCAAAATCCAATCTTTAGCAATACCCATGTCTTGAATATATAGAAAAACAAAAACCCCCAAACAATAAATAAAAGAGAGTAAGGATGGATATATTGCCTGCTAAAAAAACAGCCATGAATGGGCATGGACGTAAAGAGGAGTTTTTAAAAGTGTAGATGAAAGTACGAGTACGGGTGTTGATCGGTTCGGTTATTGGGTTGTTCGGTTCAGTTAATTCGGTTAAAAAAAAATTTAGGTCAAACCGAGAACCAAACCGAACCAAATTCAAATTCGGTTTTCGGTTTGGTTCGGTTGAATTCTAATTCGGTTCGGTTCTTGGGTTGACCGAATAACCCGAATTTCACTATTTTTAAAAAAAAAAAATTAACAATTACATAGATATTTAGCAAAAAAATATATTTCAAGCATAAAAAGTGTTTTATTATATTATGATAACCTTTTAATAGTATTTATTTGTATATAAATGCACATAAAAGTATATAAATATATATATAATTATATAAAAAATATATATATTTATATGAATTCGGTTTTCGGTTCGGTTTTCGGTTCGAACTACCAACCCCATAACAAACCCGAGAACCGAATTAGTAGTTCGGTTCGGTTCGGTTTTAGCAAATTCGGTTCGGTTATTAGTTTGATTCGGTTATTTTCGGTTCGGTTCGGTTTCGGTTTTCGGTGTCTTTTTGATTTTTTCTCACCCCAAAATACGAGTATATTTGACGGTCGCGTATGTGTCTTATATTAAAGGTATCATGTAGCTATACCTTGGGCTTTCTCGGCCCATATATGTTAAAAGCCTATTTTCTTGTTACATTGCATTTAATACAAATATTTCCTCATATATAGATAGGGGTGAGCGAAAAAACCGAAAAAACCAAATAAACCGAAAACCAAAACCGAACCAAACCGAAAATAACCGAACCGAACTAATAACCGAACCGAATTTGTTAAAACCGAACCAAACCGAATTACAAATTTGGTTCTCGGTTTGGGTATGGGTTTGGCAGTTTGAACCGAAAACCGAATTCATATAAATATTTATATTTTTTTTATATTTATATATACATTTATATATTTTTAAGTATATTTATATATAAATAAATACTATTAAAAGGTTATCATAATATAATAAAATACTTTTTATGCTTGAAATATATATTTTTTGCTAAATATCTATCTAATTATTATTATTTTTTTTTAAATAGTGTAATTCGGGTCAACCCGAAAACCAAACCGAATTAGAATTCAACTGAACCGAACCGAAAACCGAATTTGAATTTGGTTCGGTTCGGTTCTCGGATTGACTTAAAAAAATATTTTAACCGAATTAACCGAACCGAACTAACCGAACAACCCGATGACCGAACCGATCAACACCCCTATATATGGCCTCTAACATAACTAGTTTTTAACCCGTAATTTACAAATATGAGGTTGCTGAATACATTTATATAAAAAGAATATATATATCTTTTATATTTCCGTATTTTCAATTTTTGCATTGGTATATCTTTTATATTTCCGTATTTTCAATTTTTGCATTGGTATATCTTTTACATAACAAGAGGGTTTTTTTTTTTTTTTTTTCATTATAGGGTAGACAATGGCTAGTGCCAAAAGGCACCTGAAGTCAAAGTGTTCCTGCTAATCTACGCATTTTTGTTGAATATATAGAAAAACAAAAACCCCAAATAATAAATAAAAGAGAGTAAGGATGAATATATTGCCTGCTAAAAAAAAGCCATGAATGGGCATGGATATAAAGAGGAGTTTTGAAAGTGTAGATGAAAGTACGAGGATATATGACGGCTGCGTATGTGTCTTATATTAAAGGCACATGTAGCATTACCTTGGGCTTTCTCGGCCCATATACGTTAAAAGCCATTTTTTTTTTTTTTTTTTTTCATAGTTTCAATATTTTTGCATAATCGGGTTTATATAAATTTTTCATTATGTATATTCGTATACATATTTGTTGGATGAAGTATATTACTTTGTTTAAATGACATGTTGACATTGATGTTGTTTAAATTTAACTTTGGAGTTACATTACAACTTTGAAGCAAACGGTGCCGTTTTGAGCATGTGGGCCAGCTAGAGTGGTCGTTGGGGTTTAATAAACTGGACATTCTCAACAATGTCATTTTAGGGCATAAAGCATGGTATATAGAAGCGGGGGAAATGTCCAAACACACACACACACACACAAAATAAAAAAAATAAAACAAACATACACACAATGAGAGATCGATACAAACACATAAACGATCCGATTTGAAATATCAATGTTAAAAGGTAGATGAGCATGTAGTGATGTTTATTTATTTCTTTTCTGCATTCATTGCCGATCACGTTAAAAAGTGGGGATTTTTTAAATTCAGTCGTTTAAAGTTGGAATTGTTTTAAGGGTTTTGCTCGGTATAAAGTATCGATTACATCATTATGATTTACGTATCATGTGTTGGGAATCCTAGGGATC
>OU343220.1:38323297-38448448 GCA_910596185.1 Chrysanthemum makinoi | reverse complement strand
ATTTGAGGTGTTTAGGCCAATGTGAGAGCTTCATTTGTCCACGTTGCATCCTTATCTGACATGTCAGCTTCTAGAAGCCTTTGGAGATGCTTAGTACGAGGTTGGGGTGGGTAAATGGTGGGTAAATGGTGGTAAAAGGTGCGTTTGGTATTGGGGAAGAAAAGGGTACAGTTTGGGCGCGTTTGGATTGTTTATATTATTTCAAAGGGTTTGACCGGGTCATGGGTGCATTGACTTCGGGTAAAAATAGCGGGTAATGGGTATTCGGGTTGGGGTATATTATAACGTGGCCGGGTTGGGTTAGTTTATTGGGTACCGGGTAAGGGATTTTAGGATGGGCCAATGTGGCTTAATGCTTATTGGATTTGGATATAGGACCATATATGTGATCCATTTGGCTACATTGCAATCATAATTCGGATTTCCAAGACCAAACTTGTAAATTCGGATTGTATCTTCCAAGGACTGATTTTGTCACTCTTCAAATAAACCAAGGGCCAATTTGCAACTTTTTGGAATCTTCAAGGCCACTTTTGCCAAATGTTGAAACTTGAGAGGCCAATTTTTACATTTCTTTAAACTTGGTTATTTCTTCCAAAAAATCATCCTCTGAGAATAAAATCTTCATAATTGCTCAATTTTGATCTTCCCTACCTAAAGCTCTCTTAATCTCTCCGGCTCTGATTTACGTCGATTTGGTTCCTTTTGTGTTTTTTACATATCCGTACCACACAAGCACAAACTCAAGAAACCACAAATATTAGCAATAAACGCTCTTTCTTGGTTATTTGGTCTATTTTGATAATGAAAAGGTATGTGTTAGCACATACCAAAATACCCGTGACGAAACCATTGTCGTGTCCCCACGAATCAATCAACTCACGCTTCTAAAACCAAAGATTTCAATCCCTTTCTACTAAACCTATGAAGAAGTAGCAAAGATTCCTCAAAAGAGATTAAGAAAGCCTTAATTCTAAAAAACGCCCCGTTTACCTTTTAATTCACATGTATAGATATTACGATTAAGCACATTCCGATTATGAATGACGGTTTGTTGAACTTTCATGTCGATCAATAACTCCAACATTTTTCAAACGACATGTTAGAATCACTGAGTAGAAAACACAACACAGCGTGAAGTGACCATACGGATAGAATACATCGTCCCTGATTTTCACAAGCTCCCAAACTAAGCGTAAAACCGAAATCATTGTTAAATATGACTCTAGATGCTAACACTACCCATGGAAGTTACTTGTGTAATTACTTCTTGTTCCCATTTTCCTATTTTCCTCTAGATTTTTTTATTTTTGTGAGAAATGAATTTCTTCAAATTCTCGTTTCGATAACTTTTATTCCGATAAAGATACAAAGCTAAGTCGATAATTAGTTATCGGCCTTCTCTCAAGAACCATTGTCCCAAAAATGAGGTCCACATCAAGGAATTCTTATTCACTTATACTTTTGACCTTTTTCATTTTTCAATTTTTTTTTTTTTTTTTTTTTTTTTGCACTTATACTTTTACTTATACGTGTATGAGCTATGAACTACGGAGCTTCACGGGTAATTCCAAGACTATAGGCTTCATGAAATGAGGATCCCGGCTGGCTAGGCTAAGACCTCACTCAATCCCGGCTAAAGATCCAAGGGTCCGATCTCGACACCGCAGCTCACAACTTTACTTATTACTTTTCACTAATCACTTATTTATTCATTTATTCATTACGGATCCTTGATGTGTACCCAATTTTTAAAACAAAGATTCTTTTAAGAAGATAAAGAACTAACTATCGCCAAAAACTCAACATCTCTAATTATTATTAGACAGATATGGGGTGAAACAATTTTGTGGGAACAAAAAGCCATAAGTACCTTCGATGGACTCTAAAGAGAACCAACTACTCCACGCTTAGCATCTAAACTCATAAGTAACTCTATCATTTCTCGATCTCTGCAAATTTAAAATCCCAAATAATGAGATCCGCAGATGCTTAGCCGATAATTTTTAGATTATCTATGGTTAAGGGAACAAGCTAGGGCTCAACATGCCCGGTCAAGTCAGAATTCTATTCCTACTCTCACCAGCGGAAAGTCAACAAGGTGTCAAAACATATATTAACTTAGCAAATGCTTTGTCTAAATGAAATTAAGTCATGCATATTTAAAGTCACTCAGGGAAACTTGCAAAATCTTGGCCTTGTGAGCTAGAATTCGCATTTTATAGCTTCTTATCTAAGAGACTAGCAAAATTTTCAATCAAAAAGACTTAACAAAAGCTTACAAAAATTTTTAAATTTTTCTCATTTTTGCACAATTTTTCATTTTCTAAGGAAAAACGGGGTTACGAGAGTACACGACAAAAAACAAGCAAGTGCGGTTGAATCAAATCGAAGATTACCCTACCCCAGACTAGAACGAAACATTGTCCTCAATGTTTAAAGCAAGGGTATCACGAAAATCTAAAAGCCGTTTATTAAGTATGCTCAAAGATAAACGTTAGTCGATAAGATTAGGATATCGGATTTCCATAAGCAACGATCATGAAACTCGAGTAGAGAAAAGACAAACTTCGAGCACGAGAGTCTTCATATCGGGAAAATCCTGAACAACATCACAAACAACCAAACACGAGAAATCGAAGAGGCAGCCCCCTTCGCGTCACTTATTAGAAAATAGAAAGAAAATAGAGATAAGCATGGGTGCCCCTCCACGAACCGCTATGTTTTGGTCACCAATTCGCTAGACTGACTCGACCCCGAATTCATTGGTCCATGGGGAAGAAAATGGTAGAGATACCAGGGTCAAAAACGGTGTCCTCATTCCTGAAAGAATGAGCTGGGTGGGTTGGGAGGAAAGAAATGTCGGGCTTAAGCACAAATGGGATAACTTCTCCCAAACACATGAGGTTTTCAAGAAAGATTGATCCATCATCGGTGGTTTTGCGTGGGAGGACGTCGGGATGACGGATCACAATAAGAAATATTCCATAGACGAAGGGAGTCCATGGTACGAAAAGTGGTAATGATGGTTCATCAACGATGGCATCCAAGAGAGGATCCTTTTACGGGTTAACTTTTGTTGTAAGAATGTCCTCTCCGAAGAGTATCCCAGGTTTAAAAATCTTGTCCTCGGAGAGGAAGGAAATCAAAGTATCATCTACGTGAAAATCCTCACGAGAAAAGGAATCACTCTCGGATAAAAAATAATGTTGGACCTCTGGATCAACAAGTTCATCTGCCGAAAACTTCACTCCTTTCTTTCTTCGAGGGAAAAAGGATCATCGTATTCATTTTCTTTATTCTGAGAAAGGATCGAGTCGGTAGGAGCAAGTTCATCGGTGAACTCCTCACTTTCTTCGTCAAAGATTTGATTCTAAAAAATTTGATTATCTTCAGAATCGAATTCAAACAAGGGATTTGTGAATGTCGTTTTGAAAGATTCTGGATTGAAAGATGTCTCAGAAGAAGTTTCCATAATTTCAGAAGAAGGAGTGGGATTGCCACTCAAAGGAAGGTTGATTTTCTTAGAAATCGGAGGTGGGACAAGTGGTGTGCTCTTAGAGTTAGCATTTTCCACCACTACCGTTGAAGTCTCCTTTTCTTGTTGCTTTGTCCGTTCAGCTTGTATTGCCGACATACTCTTAATCGTAAACCTTGAAAGATCAATTCGAGACGGTTTAGGTTTAACTTTCTCAACATCATCCGGATCATATGGTAAAATGGGATCACCCTTTCTTGAGAAAAACAATCACACGATGCTATGAATCGCATGATCATCGGGTGGAGGTTTTGACGTTTTTTCGGCATAGAACACTATTTTTCATTTCCTTTTCTGATCGTTAACGTTCCTTGGTAATGATCCACAATGACTTTCGCTGTTCTCAAGAATGGTCTTCCAAGAGTGAGAGGGACTCGGGCATCGACCTCTATATCAACTACGGCGAAATCCACGGGAAAATGGAATTTATCCACTTGTACCATAACATCGTTGACTACACCAACCGTGTGAGCAATTGTTTCGTTAGCTAATTCGATAGTCATACGAGTCGGTATAAGAGTCTTCAATCCAAGCTCATGATATATTGCAAGAGGCATGAGACTTATGCTGCACTGAATCGGTTAGGGCATTATATTCCTCAATATCATTCAAAGAGCAAGGAATGAGAAATTTCCCGGGATCACCAAGCTTCTCGGGAGCTTGGTTTAGGAAGAATTAAACGGTGTAGGTTCAAGTGAAATCTTTGACATTTGTTCCAATTTCTTTTCATAAATCATGTCAGCAGCTTTGATCATATCAGTCGTAAGTTTAAACTTTGTTCCAGAAACAACTTTCATTTTGTCTAATCGTGATTGAAATGGTGTGAGATTAGAACTTGGTGTTATGACGGAGATAGAAAGGAACTTGGGCAAACAAGAGGTTGGACGTATTTGGCTTTTCCATTATCAAGAGGAATTACCGGGTCCTTTGTCACCCCGGTCTCTCGTGCTACATTCCTCACCGGAGAGGAAGTAGTATTGGGCCATCATCTCGAATGGTAAAGGATTTCATTTCTCCCTTCGGGTTTGGAATGGTGTTACTTGGGAGAGAACCGGAACCGAGGGTTGACTCATTTGGCACAAAACAGCATTCAACATACTTTAGTTTATTCTGGAAGCATCAATTTGTTGTTCTGAAGGGATTCATTCCTAAACTCATTGCTTTGTCTAGTTAATGAAGATTGAAACTCGTTTCTTAAACCTGAAATATGGGTTCTCATGGTTTGGATGGTAGCATTATTGTTCTGAACGTAATTCGAGAATTCATTAGAAGGCAAAGGTGAAGCTTGATAGCTTGGTTTTTGATATCCTTGATTGTAATGACTCCTGATCGGGTATTGATTTGGTGGAGCTTTGTATTGGTTTTGAACATTTGGTCCACGAACTTGATTCTGATTAAAACGAGTCGATTGTTTGATTGAGGAAAATCCGGAGGTACCATTTGATTACTAACACGAGGATTTGGTTCAACTTGAGAACGGTATTGGTTACCTCCGGTTACGGCATTAGCATCGAAAAGATTACCATCGGTGGCGGTACAATTGTAGTAGGCATGGGGCCCCACAAGTAGTACAAGTCGATTCCACCGCTTTGACTTGAGCGGATGGAGAAGAATTAATCTTAGCGGTCTTAATCTTAACCAAAGCCTGAATCATGTCCGTAAGCTTATCAATCTTAGCATCGGTGCTAGACGTATTTTCGAAGCGAAGATGATGGTGTAACACTCACTCGGGCAGCAACCGATTTCCTACGTGAGGTACGAACTTTAGATTTGTTCTCAATAATTGACAAGGCATCTCTTGTTGATCGGCGTCAACAAATACCACCGCGGCGGCATTGAGAGAGTCTTGATCAGTATCATTCAAACCGTTATAAAACGTATCAAGTTGGTGTAATTCCATAAAACCATGATGGGACATTGCCTAAGCAAATCTTTGAATCGGTCCCATGCCTCACTAAAAGATTCATCAAATCTTTGTGTGAATTTTGTTATTTCATTTTTTAGGCTTGTTGTTTTAGACGGTGGGAAGAATTCGTTTACGAATTTTGACACTAAATTCTCCCATGTGGTTATCGATCGAGGGGGTAGTTTCTCGAGCCAAATCCGGGCGGCCCCCTCGAGTGAAAATGGGAAGAGTAGAAGCTTGATAGCCTCTTCCGGAACGTTACGGTACTTGATCGTAGACGTGAGCTTGTTGAATCGTCGGATATGAGAGTGAGGATCGTCTCTCTCAAATCCGTAAAATTGGCTTGACGAAACCAAATTTATCAATCCGTGTTTAAGCTCAAAGTTATCGGCAACGATTGCTGGGACGACGATGGCTTCTCCATAACCCTCGGTGGGGCTTGGAGTTGCTTAGCATGGATCGGTTATCCTCCGCCATTTCGATGATGGGCGGGGTTTGATTAGTTCGAATCTCGGGTTCGATTAATGGAGCACGTCTATTTCGCCTTCGCGGAATTGTAGCGGTTTCAAGTATCGGTCGTAGTTATTGAACGAGGTGCATGCACTTTCAAAACCAAGGCAATTAAAACGAACGGTATCGAAAACACAGTGAACTTAACCAATAATCGCAAGTGAATAAATCACCTCTATAAGACAAACGCACAAGCGAGCGGAGAAGCTTTTTTGGTCAGCGCGAAGTATTAAAACCAGCTTCTACGCCGCAATTTAATGTAGGCCCGTCCTTTATACCCACAACAAGTTTGTTTATCAAATAGAAATAAATGACTCACAAGCGACAAAAGGCAAGTTTTGATCTTTAGTCGGGAACTTATGATAACACCTCCGTTGAGAATGTTATATAATTGATGTATTCTATTTATTAGCAAAAACAAAGAGAAAATCTTTTGTATTTTTAATGTGATATATTATATACAAAGAAAAAGGAAAATATATTTTTTTACTTTTTTAATTTATAGAAAAATAGTAACTTCACGAATGAAGGATCTTGAGTCACTAATCGTCAAACCTCAAACGATATTGTCGTGACACAACCTCCCCGCAGCGGCCGCCAAAGTTTGATTCACAGATACCAAACCCGTCAAGTTATCTCACACAAGCTAGCCACTTGTGAATGACTAACCGTAAGAAACTTACCAGTTCGAACACTGATTTGTTGATAATGAAGGCTTAGGGTAATGTGAGGGATAACCTCAATATCGATATCAAAAATAGTCACGAAGATAGATTTAAATTCCTTTAGGAAAAAGAATAAAAATCAAATCCGTGTGTGATCGTTGAATCGGATTAGTCAACCCGAATCGTTTCCCAAAGAGGCGTGAATTGCCAACGTCGTTTTTGGTTTGGAATTTAATGCTCGATGTTTTGATTTGTTTGATTTTGATTTTATTAAAACTACGAGAATAGGGAAAGTAATTAAGGGAATCTATTTTACGGGAAATCCTAAGTGCGAATTAACTAAAAAGTAATTAATAAAACGTAATTAAAATGCAACTACGTCTAAATTATGTCCTAAAAATGCCTAAAATTACTTTTACTCTAGAAATGTAATTTGAAAACTAATTATGAATTAAAACTATTTTTTTTTATTTTTTGTTTTATTAAAATTAAAAACTAATTTTTAACTATTAAAACTAACTTAAAATACTTAAAATATTGAAAATAAAAGGGAAAAATAAGAAACTATTTTTATAAAATCTAAAATATCCTAAGAGAATTTTCAAAACTTTTTTGTATTTTTATGATTATTTTTCTATTTTACTAATTTTCAAACTATTTAAATAATTTAAATTGTGAAAAATACCAAATAAAAGGGAAAAAATAGGGAAAAATATTTTTTATGCTTTTTATATATTTCTTAAACTGTGAAAATTGAAAAATTATTTTTTGGAACTTTTCTTAATTATTGGTAACAAAGCTATTTAAAAATGGCTAAAAACTATTTTAATTAGAGAAAAATACCAAACAGGGACCAAAATTATGAAAACTCAGGAAAATTCTAAAATAATGTTCTAAAGCTATGAAAAATATAAAAACATGGGTTAGTGGATGATAATGAAGGCTGCAGTTTAAATGGAGTTTAAATAAGCACTTATGAATAAGCAAATAAGCACAACTAGCCACCAAACTTCTAAGAAGATATTATACTAAAATAAGCTAATATCAGCTAAATCAAGCTACTCCTAACCTCTAATAAGCAGTCAACAAAGATAAAGCTTAACTGATTTTCCTACCTAAACAGGTTCTGACCCACCTGTTAGAGCTTATCCACAGTCCAATCAAATAAGCCTAAGTGAAAAACAGATATGTGGTCTTCAAGACCACCTAGCAAACTACAAATGGACCAAATTTGAGACCCTAAAAAGCTGTATTGAACCTTGTGCAGAGGCTGCAACATTTGAAGAAAACTGATTTTGACATAGTTTTGACTTTTAAGAACAGTTATGATGTTTGACTTTTTTAAGATTTGAGATCAAATTTTGGACTGAAGTTGATGAATATTGATGAAATGCAACTACAAAAAGCTGGTTTATCAAATTCTAGGCCTATATGTTATGATATCAGTAACTGGTTTCAACAGTTATGCCTATAAGATCAGTGGACTTATGATTTTGACTAAGAGTGCAAATGGCAGCAAAACAATGACAGAAATGAATGCAATAAGCTATGCAGACCAACTCAACTGAACTACTACTATGTTTTAACCTCTAAAACAGGATTTAGTCCTAATCAAAAACACTCCTTAAAGCTAATCTAATGAGCAGATATCCTAACACTTACTCCTACTTATGAGACATGAAAAAAAGTAACTTACTAAGATAGAGAGCATTCTCATAACATTAAATCGAGCTTCAATCATCAGCCACATGATCACAATTACCATAGCATACAAGACAGTTTGAGCTTAAAACTTACAAGAAGTCAGTGAGTTTTAGCATAACAGAACCAAATCAACCCAATTCACCACCAAAACTTAAAATCAGACCCCAAATAGGATCATATCAACCCATTCCATTTTCTGAACCAAATGAGAGTATGACAGTTGACTTCGTTGACTGAGATCTTTTGTGAAGAAATGAACAAGTAACAATAGATAAGCTCACAAAGCTATGGACAGTTATATAAGCTTATTCAATCTTAAAAAGCGGCTTATTTAGTATTCAAATGATGAAATGCAAGATCAAAATGAAACTGGAACTTTTATGAAACTGAAATGAGAGTACAAAGAAACTAAGATTACATAAAAACTTTTAGAAATCATTACTTAACACTGAAAAGCTTAAAAATACAAGAAACATTAACAAATTTTAGGAAAATAATGCACGAAATCCATTGTGAGCTCAAGGGTCTTTATATAGCCTTCAAGAGCTTGGGATTCCTTGATAGAAGAGCCTAGAAGCAAATAGCAGCCACACAAATCCCATGAATCATCAGCTCCAATCACATTGCTCCAATTCACCATATGAGGTGTCATGTCCAATGGTAGAGCTTGGATGGCAAGTAGGTGATCTTATCTGACAAGTCAGAGGTTCTAGAAGCTCTTGATAGATTCTTAGTACGATGTGGGTGATTGGGATGGGTAAATAGTGGTAAAAGTGAGTGGGTAAAGGGTTGTTTGGGTTGGGGAAGAGGACTGTAGAGAGCGTTTGGATTAGTTTAATGTATTTCAAAGGTGGTTGACCGGTCACTTGGTTTTGACTTGGGTAAAATAACCGGGTATGGGTATAGGGTTGGTATAAAGGGGGGGTGTGGTTTGTTTATTGGACCGGGTTTGTGGGTAGTGGATTGGGCCGAATGTTTTGTTTATTGGATTTGGATATATATTGGATATATCTTGGACTAGTATTGGATCCATTTGGCTACATAGGGACTAATGATGTAATTGGATATTCAAGGACCAAAGGTGTAATTCTGAAAGTATCTCCCAAGGATTGTTTTTGACAATCTTCAAATAAACCAAGGGCCAATTTGCAATTTCTGAATCTTCAAGGGCCACTTTTGCCAAATGTTGAAACTTGAGGGGCCAATTTTTACATTTCTTTAAACTTGGTTTATTCTTCCAAAAATCATCCTCGGAGAATAAAATCTTCATAATTGCTCAATTTTGATCTTAGGCTCGAGCTTAAGCTCTCTTGATCTCTCGTGCTCAGATTTACGTCTGATTTGGTTCCTTTTTGTGTGTTTTTACATATCCGTACCTGCACAAGCACAAACTCAAGAAAACCACAAATATTAGCAATAAACGGCTCTTTCTTGGTTATTTTGGGTCTATTTTGATAATGAAAAGGTATGTGTTTTAGCACATACCATGGAGCTAGCTAATGGAAATAGGGAAAGGATAGGCACTGTAATCCGAAGTTGCATACTAAGTTTCCTAGACCATCCGTTTATCATAGACCTTTTGCCCGTTACCTTAGCTAGTTTCGACGTCATCATCGAAATGGATTGATTGTCGAGGAACGGGGCACACATCATCTGCGATGATAAGATCGTGCGTGTATCGTATGGTGGAAAATTCCTGAGTATACAAGGAGATCGGAGCGACTGCGGAGGTCCCTCAAAGTTGAGCATCATCTCTTTTATTAAGGCACAGAAGTACATTGACAAAGGAGGTTGTCTTTTCTTGGCTCAAATTTCTGAAAAGAAAAGCGAGAAGAAGAGTGAAAGACACCTTAAGGATGTACCCGCCGTTCGAGATTTTTTGGATGTGTTTCCTGACGATCTGCCAGGGATTCCACCTGTCCGACAAGTGGAATTCCAAATAGAGTTGATACCTGGTGCTACACCTATAGCCCGGGCACAGTATCGACTTGCTCCAAGAGAATTGGAGGAACTGTCTAGACAGTTGGAAGAATTGTCAGAGAAGGGATTCATTCGACCAAGTTTGTCACCGTGGGGAGCACTGGTACTGTTCATGAAGAAGAAGGATAGATCGTTCCGCATGTGTATCGACTATAGGGAGTTGAATAAGTTAACGGTGAAAAACCGATACCCGCTACCTAGGATAGATGACCTATTCGACCAACTCCAAGGATCTAGTATCTATTATAAGATCGACTTGGATCCGGGTATCACCAGCTTAGAGTCCGAGAGGAAGATATCCCGAATACAGCGTTCAGAAATCGTTATGGGCACTATGAGTTCCAAGTGATGTTGTTCGTTTTGACCAACATGCCCGCGGTATTCATGGACCTTATGAACCGAGTGTGTAAGCCTTACCTAGATAAGTTTGTGATAGTATTCATAGATGACATCCTGATATACTCCAAGGGTAGGGAGGAGCATGAAGAGCATTTGAGGCCCATATTAGAGTTATTAAGGCAAGAGCGACTGTACGCTAAGTTCTCTAAGTGTGAGTTTTGGATTTCAACCATACAATTCTTAGGCCACGTCATAGATAGTCAAGGAGTTCACGTAGATTCCGCTAAGATAGAGGCCATTAAGGAATGGGCCGCTCCTAAAACCCCATCGGAAGTTCGCCAGTTTCTAGGTCTATCAGGCTATTACCGAAGGTTCATTGAGGGATTCTCTAAAATAGCCAAGTCGCTGACCATACTGGCGCAGAAGAACGTTAAGTACGAATGGGGAGAGAAGGAGGAAGAGGCGTTCCAACTAGTGAAAGAAAAGCTGTGTAGTGCGCCCATCCTAGCCCTACCTGAAGGAAGCGAAGATTTTTTCGTATACTGCGACGCTTCGCATAAAGGCTTAGGAGTTGTTCTGATGCAACGAAAGAAGGTGATAGCGTATGCCTCACAGCCAACTTAAAAAGCATGAGAAAAACTACACCACCCAAGATTTGGAGTTAGGTTCTGTAGTATTTGCCCTTAGGATTTGGAGACATTACATGTACGGTACTAAGTGTGTAGTGTATACAGACCATAAGGAGTTGAACATGAGACAGCGCCGCTGGTTGGAATTACTCAGTGATTATGATTGTGAGATTCTTTATCATTTGGGTAAAGCCAATGTTGTTGCAGATGCCCTTAGCCGAAAGGAGAACATCCCACCATTACTCGTTCGACCTTTAGGAATGACGATTAGTTCACCTTTATCGTCTCAAATCTTAGCCGCTCAAGCCGAGGCGGTAAAGGAAGAGAACCGTCCATTTAAGAGCCTCTATGGAATGGTAGAAAGTGAAAACGGCTTCTTGAAGCGTTCTGACGGAACCCTATGCTTCGGAGATAGAAGCTGGATACCATTTCATGGAGGAACCCATGAATTGATTATGCACGAGTCGCATAAATCAGAGTATTCTATTCATCCCGGAGCCGATAAGATGTATCACGACCTAAAGAAACTCTAATGGTGGCCAAACATGAAAGCTGACATAGCTCTATATGTCAGTAAGTGCTTGACTTGTTCTAGGGTAAAGGCCGAATACCAAAAACCGTCAGGATTGTTAGTACAACTCGAACTCCCTGTCTAGAAATAGGAGCGAATCACCATGGACTTCATCACCAAATTACCAAGAACAGTTAGCGGCAGTGACGCTATCTGGGTAATTGTGGATCGATTGACTAAATCTGCTCACTTCTTGGCCATTAGCGAAGTCGATAGTATCGACAAGCTCGCTCAGCTGTATGTTAAAGAGATAGAATCTAGTCATGGCGTGCCTATATCTATCATTTCTGACCGAGATAGCCATTTCACGTCAAACTTCTAGTGATCCCCTACAAAAGGCTTTAGGAATGAAACTGGATATGAGCACCGCTTATCATCCTCAAACCGACGGTCAGAGTGAAAGGACCATTCAAACGTTAGAAGATATGCTTCGTGCTTGTGTCATCGACTTCGGCAAAGGCTGGAAGAAATACCTACCTTTATCCGAATTATCCTACAACAATAGTTATCATACCAGCATTAAGGCCGCACCATTTGAGGCATTGTATGGCCGAAAATGCCGTTCTCCGATCTGTTGGGCGGAAGTTGGCGACATCCAGCTTACCGGTCCCGAACTCATTCTAGAAACCACTGAAAAGATAGTCCAAATCCATAATCATTTGCAAGCTGCATGCGATAGACAAAAGAGTTACGCCGATAGGAGACAAAAGCCCTTAGAGTTTCAAGTAGGAGACCGTGTCATGTTGAAGATTTCCCCTTGGAAAGGCGTGATACATTTCGACAAACGTGGAAAGCTCAACCCCCGATACATTGGTCCCTTTCAAATCCAAGAAAGAATTGGACCAGTAGCTTATAGGCTTAAGTTACCCCAGGATTTGAGTAGTGTACACGATGTCTTTTACGTAAGTAATCTTAAGAAATGTCTTTCCGAGGAAAACCTAGTCATGCCTATGAGAGGTATCCATATAGATGAGCATCTGAACTTCGTTGAGGAGCCGATTGAGATCATGGATCGTGAGGAGAAACGACTAAAGAATAGCCATATTCCGATCATCAAAGTTCGTTGGAATTCCCGTCATGGACCAGAGTTTACGTGGGATCGTGAGGACGAGTTTCGAAAGAAATACCCTCAGCTCTTTTCATCATTAGGAAACTCAGAGTGAAACCTAGGACGGGTTTCTTTTGAGGCTGGGAGGCTGTGACAATTGGCACATTAGAAAACCTTTAGGTAATCACGTTACGCTAGTTAAACCGCGTAGTTTGCCTTTAGGAGCTATCCCGGTTAATCATAACTTGTCTTGGTATTGTTTATTGGCTTTTATGATTTATTTTAGTATTGAACGAGTCAATGTATGAGTTATAACCCGTAATGAAAGGCACTACTTGATGTCGGCACAATAAAATCCTATAACGAGAGAAAACGTAACTTTTAACCCGTAACAAGAAATACGACGTATTGATAATAAAAATTCGTGGAAAAACATAAATAAAAACAACATAATTATAAATAAAATTCGTTGAACACTAATAGAAAAATGTAGGAGCTCGGGAGAGGTAAAATGGGAAAGTTTACGAAAAATGCGGGTTTGGCCCCCCCTGTTTCCCTTGGCCGGCCACCCCCCCCCCCATCCTAAATAATTATTTTTTTGGCCCTTGGCTTCCCATATATATACCACCCCTCCTACACATACACACACCTTTGTTTCTCTCTCTACAAAACCATAATACACACTTTCTCTCACTACTCTCTATCCCTCTCTCTCTCTCTCTCTCCCTCTCTCTCTAACCCCAAACCCTAGTCGCTACCCTCATTCCGGCCACTTTCTGGCTACACCACCACCAACACTTTGTAGATCTTCTTCTCCTCTTTCATTTGACATAGGGCATGCGCCCTAACTCACCTTTTTGGTTCCTCAAATCGCGTAATAACGCCGCGTGTGTTCGTGTATTCGTGTTATGTTTGTAGACCGGGATAGATAAAGGTAAAAGGAACAAGAAATAGACTCGTTTGAGTCAAGAGAGGCCACGTACGAGGCCCTAAGGCTCGTATTCGTAGGTCTCATGGGTTGGGTTTGACGAAAGTGGAATTGAAACAAGTTTAAAACTATTAAAACATAAAAACAAACGTGTTGGTATCATGTGTTATGTAGGTTGTGTGTATGAATTTTTATCATTTTTATGAGGTTTTGATTGTAGTTAGATGATGGTTTTTTATGTTTGATGGTGTTTGGATGTTATTTGGTTGTGTTTGGGAAAGGAATGAACCATTAGGGTTCGGTTGGTTGAAGTTGTGAAGCTTGGAACGAGCCATAAGGACCACTAGGGTCCATATGGGTGGCGTTGGGTTGGAGCCGAGACCCTCTAGGACCAAAGGGTTCGGGTCGGGTCGTTGTGGTAACATATTGGTTATTGTTGTTGATGTTTGGATGGGACGCGTAGAGCCGAAAAGCTTCTAGAGCTTGTTTGGTTCACGTGGTCTTAACTGGGACCATGTCAAGACTATTAGGGTCGCGACATTGGTTACGGGTGTGTTTGGTACTTAACTTGGATGTCAGGATTGATATGAGGTTGTTTGGAGGTTGATTGGCGATTGTGGAATTGTTTATTTTGGACTTAATATAATATATGTCAACTTTGTGCAACGTCGGTGTTACCGTGACTTTCTAGTCTCGGTTGAACCTGACAACGCCGTAACATGGACTTTTAGTTAATTATTGGACAATATGACGTATAAAAGCCGAGAAGTCATGACTCGGACTTGTGAACTCGAGACGGATAATAACTTGAAACATATATTGAAACTTGAATAAATATATAGAAACTTGTAATTAAAACTAGAAATATAGAAAATAACGTGTTCTTATATTAAATATTCGATAACAAGACTCGCCTTGTTATCCGGTATTTAAGAAAGGAACCGACGTCTTAAAATGGAAAGGTTTTCTAATAAATGAGTTGGGCACGTTTACCGAAACGAGTCATTTATGTGTATTTAATAACTATTGTGCATTGTGCATGGGTTACGAATGACCTAACATTAATAGGTTTAACCCACGTGAATAACGGACTTATTGGGTTGACGAATTCAATACGAGACCGTTATATGCGTAGGATAAAGATATTAATGGGTGAATTATCCTTATAACTCGTTAGGATGTGACTGGTTTTGGAATAGTAAGTGAGACAAATAAATGGTTGAGTTTATCGAGTTGACGAATTCGATAAGATCTAACGATTTATTTCGAAACTTATTAAACTATAAAGCTTATCGCTTAGAAGTCTCATTGTGTCGTTATGAGTTATATCGGTAGAGAAATAGTGCATTCATGGAGTCTTATCGAGTCGATACCACACACACGATGATACCAAACGCTTGTAACTAAATAGTGAAACGAGACATTTTTGGAGATAAGAATTGGAATATATTCGGGGTAGATAATATTGAAATTGGAAAACATATTAAGAATTAGTTTATCTTAATAGGTTGTGTCGAGTCAGTATTTTCCGAGCCGAGTTAGCTGTTTATCGGCGTTGCTAGTGACTGTTTTTGCTTTGCTTGTTTGAGGTGGGTTTCATAACCCCATTTTTTTCTCTGTTTTTAACTAAATTGGGGTGAGAAATCATGCTACTCTTTTCTTGGACTTGATCAAACTATTTTGATTTGCTTATGTGTTGACGAGAACTGATAGATATGTGGTAGATATTGCCTTAGTCTAGGGTAGCATCCTTGCTATAACTACGTTACCTATCTAAGAATAGGTATCTACTCCAACCTAGTCCAGGGTAGCAGTGTTCTAGACCTGGCTACAAACTTGCCTGGCTAGAGTTGCACGGGGCCCTGCTGAGATCTCGATTATGTTATTGGATTGTGGATGGAATGTGATTGGATTATTTATGGAACGTGATTGGAGTGTTTATTCTGTATCTATCCTAGTCTCACAGAGCAAATAAACTCTCTCTCATGTACACTATTGTATTTTATATTTAAACCTATAAACTCACCAGCGTAAGCTGACCTTTTAAGCATGTTTTCTCAGGTAACTAAGCTATGTTGGAATGCGTGTTAAATGGAGGCTTGGCAGAAGAGGTATGGTTGAAGGATCATAATAAACTCTGATAATAAAATGGGGACCTACTTTATAATCTCTTTTGGGCCTTCCATTTAAATACTTTTTGAGGAATGTACTCGGATAATTTACTTTGGGATTGGTTACGAACTATTTATGAATATCTTGTTTTATTATACTTGTGCTGTGTACCAATCCAGTAACGCTCCGAAAGCTTGTATAAGTCTTCCGCTGTACCGTGATTTGGGGGTGTTACATATTGGTAACAGAGCCAGGTTATAGAGAACTAGGTACTTATTAAAACCTAAACTATAACCACTTTTTAGAAAACTTGATCCTAGACCGACGCACGCCAACCTGCCAAGCCGAAGCCTCTTGAGTCGAGTATGAAATGAGCTGTAACTTGAATGTTGAGATGATATGATTTATGATATGTGTATTCATCTTGGTATATTGTGAGATTACTATATGATTGGTATGACTTGGAAATATTGATGCATGAATGATATGGTAGAATAGAACTTATGCGGTTTTGTTTAATACATGTTTTGGGTAATGCAATGCCTCTATTGTAGAAGTTTACCACTATTTGATATATGTGTCGATATGATGATGCGCTATTAAGATTAGTTATTCTCATATACTTATACCTACCCTACGCCATTGTCACATACCATGCCTTCACTAGCTTATGATGTGTCTGAAGAGATCCTTGTTGTTGCTTCTTCCCCAGCACGGACTCTGATGACTTCTGCGAATGTTGATCCTTATGTGATCGTCTGATATCCTACTCTTACTTCATCATCATCAGTCATTCCAGAGCCACAGACTTCACTTTCTTCTCAGTTACCATCAACATCTGATCGCCCTAGTTCCTCTAGACAGCTTACATTACATCAGGTTTTAGCTCGAGCCCAGTCATTGTCCACCCTATAAGGCAAAAAATAATAATAATAATAATAAAATAAAAAAATAAAAATAAAAATCGCACCTTTTATTTATATAATTAAATTAGTAAAATAATTATAAAATAAATAATTAGTAATCGATTATTAAAAAAACACAATATATAAAAACTCGCGCGTGCGCGATGGTAATTTTGGTGAGATGTTGCATACACCCGCTTTTAAGAAAAGCATGTATAAGGTTGTATAATGTTTGCATAAGGTTGTATAATGTTGTATAAGGTTTTATAAGGTTGTATAAGGTTGTTATCATAATCTATAACTATGGCCTAGTTGTAACCGAGATTATATATATATATATATATATATATATATATATATATATATATATATATCCGCTCATATTTCTCTAAGAACTTGTTTTCTTGACACTTAAACACACACTCGCTCTTTTAAACATGGCGGACACCGATGTATGTACAATTTTCTCTATCTTTTCAGATAAAATTCATTATTATAATTTCACATAGTAAGGCCGATATTTGTGTTTTGTTGTTAAATTAGAAGTTAAATTTTTGCTGATAAATCAAAATAGTCATTGTGTGTTAATTTGTTGATTAAGGTGTTGTTATGTTAAGAGTTAACTACATACCCTCGTCTTAATAATGGAAATGACTAAAATAGCCTTCATTTCATTCTTTCCTTTATTATTACTATTAAATTAAATAAAACTAATTTTTTTGTCCTTATCAAAGTTTAACTAGTTGCTAATCAAGTTTACTCCCTCGTCTATAATAAATGAAAATCCAAATAATCATCTTCAACCTTTTTCTCAAAAAAACCATCAATCAAAGTTAATCCACCGATTATCACCTTTCAACAACGTCGGAGATAAAAAATAATAATAATAAAAAAAAAAAAAAAAATATATATATATATATATATATACTATAATCTTTATAACAATAACACAAAAATCAAAGCACACACATACACATATCCAGATACATAATCAAATATACCCGGCTAACCATAATCCCATAAATGCTTCTGAAAATGGCGCCACACCTTACAATATGGTGCGCCTTTTCCCGCCTTTTTCTCACCTTTCCAACGCTACGCCTATATATTTGGAAGTATTGGTTATTCCCGGGTCGTTTTGTCCCAGCGAAGTGTGAAATAGAACGTCGAATTTGGTTCGTGATCGAGTGTGAAACAGATTTTAACACTAATCCAAATTCCATGATTCGGTAAATGGCTTAGACCCGAATTCGGTCTGACTCGACCTGACTTGACACGATCCCTAGGATTCCCAACACATGATACGTAAATCATAATGATGTAATCGATACTTTATACCGAGCAAAACCCTTAAAACAATTCCAACTTTAAACGACTGAATTTAAAAATCCCACTTTTAACGTGGATCGCAATGAATGCAGAAAAGAAATAAATAAACATCACTACATGCTCATCTACCTTTTAACATTGATATTTCAAATCGGATCGTTTATGTGTTTGTATCGATCTCTCTTGTGTGTATGTTTTTTTTTTTTTTTATTTTGTGTGTGTGTGTGTGTGTTTGGACATTTCCCCCGCTTCTATATACCATGCTTTATGCCCTAAAATGACATTGTTGAGAATGTCCAGTTTATTAAACCCCAACGAAACGACCACTCTAGCTGGCCCACATGCTCAAAACGGTACCATTTGCTTCAAAGTTGTAATGTAACTCCAAAGTTAAATTTAAACAACATCAATGTCAACATGTCATTTAAACAAAGTAATATACTTCATCCAACAAATATGTATACGAATATACATAATGAAAAATTTATATAAACCCGATTATGCAAAAATATTGAAACTATGAAAAAAAAAAAAAAAAAAAAAAAAAAAAAAAAAAAAAAAACCTTTTAACGTATATGGGCCGAGAAAGCCCAAGGTACAGCTACATGTGCCTTTAATATAAGACACATACGCAGCCGTCATATATCCTCGTACTTTCATCTACACTTTAAAAACTCCTCTTTATATCCATGCCCATTCATGGCTTTTTTTTAGCAGGCAATATATTCATCCTTACTCTCTTTTATTTATTATTTGGGGTTTTTGTTTTTCTATATATTCAACAAAAATGCGTAGATTAGCAGGAACACTTTGACTTCAGGTGCCTTTTGGCACTAGCCATTGTCTACCCTATAATGAAAAAAAAAAAAAAAAAAAAAAAAACCCTCTTGTTATGTAAAAGATATACCAATGCAAAAATTGAAAATACGGAAATATAAAAGATATATATATTCTTTTTATATAAATGTATTCAGCAACCTCATATATGTAATGTACGGGTTAAAAACTAGTTATGTTAGAGGCTATATATAGGGGTGTTGATCGGTTCGGTCATCGGGTTGTTCGGTTAGTTCGGTTCGGTTAATTCGGTTAAAATATTTTTTTAAGTCAATCCGAGAACCGAACCAAATTCAAATTCGGTTTTCGGTTCGGTTCGGTTGAATTCTAATTCGGTTTGTTTTTCGGGTTGACCCGAATAACCCGAATTACACTATTTAAAAAAAAAATTAATAATTAGATAGATATTTAGCAAAAAAATATATTTCAAGCATAAAAAGTATTTTATTATATTATGATAACCTTTTAATAGTATTTATTTATATATAAATATACTTAAAATATATAAATATATATATAAATATATAAAAAATATAAATATTTATATGAATTCGGTTTTCGGTTCAAACTGCCAAACCCATACCCAAACCGAGAACCGAATTTGTAATTCGGTTTGGTTCGGTTTTAGAAAATTCGGTTCGGTTATTAGTTCGGTTCAGTTATTTTCGGTTTGGTTCGGTTTTGGTTTTCGGTTTATTTGGTCTTTTCGGTTTTTTCGCTCACCCCTATCTATATATGAGGAAATATTTGTATTAAATGCAATGTAACAAGAAAATAGGCTTTTAACATATATGGGCCGAGAAAGCCCAAGGTATAGCTACGTGATACCTTTAATATAAGACACATACACGACCGTCAAATATACTCGTACTTTGGGGTGAGCGAAAAAACCAAAAAGACACCGAAAACCGAAACCGAACCGAACCGAACCGAAAATAACCGAATCAAACTAATAATCGAACCGAATTTGCTAAAACCGAACCGAACCGAACTACTAATTCGGTTCTCGGGTTTGTTATGGGGTTGGTAGTACGAACCAAAAACCGAATTCATATAAATATATATATATTTTTTATATAATTATATATATATTTATATACTTTTATGTGCATTTATATACAAATAAATACTATTAAAAGGTTATCATAATATAATAAAACACTTTTTATGCTTGAAATATATTTTTTTGCTAAATATCTATGTAATTGTTAATTTTTTTAAAAAAAAATAGTGAAATTCGGGTTATTCGGTCAACCCAAGAACCGAACCGAATTAGAATTCAACCGAACCAAACCGAAAACCGAATTTGAATTTGGTTCGGTTTGGTTCTCGGTTTGACCTAAATTTTTTTTTAACCGAATTAACTGAACCGAACAACCCAATAACCGAACCGATCAACACCCCTACTCGTACTTTCATCTACACTTTTAAAAACTCCTCTTTACGTCCATGCCCATTCATGGCTGTTTTTTTAGCAGGCAATATATCCATCCTTACTCTCTTTTATTTATTGTTGGGGGTTTTGTTTTCTATATATTCAAGACATGGGTATTGCTAAAGATTGGATTTTGATGAAAGGATTTTAAGGGTTTATGATTTGGAGTGAATCTTGAAATTGGGGTTTTGCATATTATGAAAGTGTGCAAATGATGAAGATGATTCAGAGACATGTCTTGTTGTGTAACATATGAGATTGTGTTCTTTAGATTACAAACTGAAAATGGAACCAGTTTTGTTTATCCTTTAAGTTATTGTATGAAGTAAATTGCAAAAATGGTGCTTGTATATTCATATTCATATTGCAAGTACGGTCTTTAATTTTTTGAAAGGGCAATTGTAGTTTTTTCAGGAACTATTGGTGCGGATATTTATCACGGACGAAATTGAAATGACTAAAATGCTCTAAAATGAAAGTCGTAGTCTTACTGAAGTTAAGGGCATTTTAGTCATTTCAATTTGAAGTATGAAAGAAATTTGCACCAAAAGGTTCCTACAAAAACAGAACTTTCATTTCCGAAATGGTAAGGACTGCAACTTCAATTTGAACATACTACAAGGGCGATTTTTTGCAATTTAATCAATCATATGTAATGGCCTCCTTATCTTGTTATATTTGATTGGGCTAGAAAATTAAGCATTGTAAGGCTTAAATGGGCTTTTGAATTTGCTTTTGGTATAAATGAAGGATAAATACTATACTTGCGAGTAGTCGTAGAAAAATTCTCCTTTTCTCGTTTTTAGTTTCTTTGAGAAGGGAAGTGTATTTCTAAAGAAGTGTTTTCTGAAAACTCATCTAGATAATGCAAAGGTTATAAATAGCGTGAGACCTAACGTGGCGGCATGATCAAGCCTCAAGCCTTATGAACCATGGCGAAGCCTTGGCGTTTTCTAAGGCGTGACTAAAGCGACAAAAAAATATTTATAGATTTATGTAATAGACTATCACAGTAGTTGAAAATATGAATAAAGGTTTTGAAATTAGGAAGCCCAAGTAGAAAATAGCCCAAATACGAGAAATTCAAGCCCAAATCCTTAAATCCCATAAATGCTTTTGAAAATGACGCCACACCTTACAATATGGCGCGCCTTTTCCCGCCTTTTTCCTCGCCTTTCCAACGCTTCGCCTATATATCTGGAAGTATTGGTTATTCCCGGGTCGTTTTGTCCCAGCGAAGTGTGAAATAGAACGTTGAATTTGGTTTGTGATCGAGTGTGAAACAGATTTTAACACTAATCCAAATTCCATGATTCGGTAAATGGCTTAGACCCTAATCCGGTCTGACTCGACCTGACTTGACCCGATCCCTAGGATTCCCAACACATGATACGTAAATCATAATGATGTAATCGATACTTTATACCGAGCAAAACCCTTAAATCAATTCCAACTTTAAACGACTAAATCTAAAAAATTCCCACTTTTTAACGTGATCGGCAATGAATGTAGCAAAGAAATAAATAAACATCACTACATGCTCATCTACCTTGTAAACAATGATATTTCAAATCGGATCGTTTATGTGTTTGTATCAATCTCTCATTATGTGTATGTTTGTTTTATTTTTATTTATTTTTTTATGTAACAAGAAAATAGGCTTTTAACATATATGCGCCGAGAAAGCCCAAGGTAACATGATGCCTTTAATATAAGACACATACGCGACCGTCATATATACTCGTACTTTCATCTTCACTTTAAAAACTCCTCTTTACGTCCATGCCCATTCATGGCTGTTTTTTTAGCAGGCAATATATCCATCCTTACTCTCTTTTATTGTTTGGGGGTTTTTGTTTTTCTATATATTCAACAAAAAGATGTAGATTAGCAGAAAGAAACACTGACTCCTGATGTCTTTTGGCATTAGTCATTGTCCACCCTATAAGGAATAGCAAAAAAAAAAAAAAAAAAAAAAAAAAAAAAAAAAAAAAAAAAACTGTAATTAATATAATTAAATTAGTAAAAAAAAAATAAAATAAATAAATTAGTAATCGACTATTAAAAAAACACAATATATAAAAACTCGCGCATGCCCGTTGGTAATTTTGGTGAGATGTTGCATACACCCGCTTTTGTATAAGGTTGTATAATGTTTGCATAAGGTTGTATAATGTTGTATAAGGTTTTATAAGGTTGTATAAGGTGGTTATCATAATCTATAACTATGGCCTTGGTGTAACCGAGATTATAAAATAACCTTATGCTATTTTCTCTAAGAACTTGTTTTCTTGACACTTAAACACACACTCGCTCTTTTAAACATGGCGGACACCATGTACGACTTTCTATCTTTTCAGATAAAATTATTATTAATTTCACATACTAAGATATTTGTGTTTTGTTGTTAAATTAGAAGTTAAATTTTCGCGATAAATCAAATAGTCATTGTGTATAATTTGTTGATAAGGTGTGTTATGTTAAGAGTTAACTAACCCTCGTCTTAATAAGGAAATGACTAAATAGCCTTCATTTCCTTCTTTCTTTATTATCTATACTATTTATAATGCATTTGGCTTTAAAATTAGAAGTTAAAATTCAGAATTTTTATGCTTATATGGAAAGAAGTCATCTAACTAAAAATTAAGATAATGAGATCCAAATTGAGGGACATGTGTACTTCTCTTAAAAATAACAAAAGGAGGAGCTCTAACAAACTAAAATAAGAGCTCCTAATGGGGGACACGTCAATTCTTAAATATTAATCACCTTTATTTTTAATTTAAATATCTTAATTCGTTAATTTTTTATGATCTAATTCATCATATTTTTAAATTTGTGCCTTTAATTCAACATCCATTTTGATATATTTTATCTTTTAATTTTTATATTTTAGTGGTTTATTTTATTTTTGTTAGTTTAATTAATTGATGTATTTGATATATCTTTATTAAATCCTACATTCGCTACCCATCTATTAATATTAAATTAAAAACTAATTTTTTGTCCTTATCAAGTTTAACTAGCTGCTAATAAGTTCACTCCTCGTCTATAATAAATGAAAATCCAAATATTCATCTTCAACCTTTTTCTCAAAAAAACCATCAATCAAAATTAATCCATGCACCAATTATCACCTTTCAACAACATCGGGAAGAAGAAAAACAAAAAACAAAACTATCATCTTTATAACGATAACACAAAAATCAAAGCACACACATACACATATCCAGATACATAATCAAATATACCAGGCTAACCATAATAAGTACCAAAAATATAGTTAACTCTTATGTTAATGATTGATGAAAAATGCCTATACACTATTAAGAATTTTGATGAATTTATGTGAAGTTTATTGTTGTGGTAGGTCATTAACAAGGTTAATTTGGTTGCAGCTTTTGTTTGTGACGGGCTATCCTGCGCACGCTACCCACCAAGATGTATGTGCATAATTAGGTGTTATTTTAATATTTGAACTATTGTTATTGCAACTGTATTTTTTTGTATTTGCAGCTTAAAGAGATGTTTGGTCACTGCGGAAATATTGATCAAATTATGATGTACAAGGAGTCCGAACTCGTCGAGAGGTATCTTTCTTCAATGTATGTTTATGCAATTATATTAAAAGAAGTAATCGTGAAATTTTATTATTTTGTGTTTTTAGATACGCGTTAGTGTCGTTCACCTCTCAAGGCGCCGTGCAAGAAGCTTTGAAAGTTGATGGATCTTTTATGCACGGCCAGTCGATCCATGTTTCGTTGGACGACCCATTAGATCTCTAACAGTAGTGGACTTATTTTCATTTATATGTTTGTAATCAAACTATGACTTTCGTACACCTAGCTGTTGGAACAAATATATTTACGCGATATTTGCTAGTGTGGTATACTCGTATGTAATGAACTAATGACCACCTCTATTATGTTTACTGCTACTTTTTTTTTTTTTTTTTTTTTTTAATGATACTAGTCGCCTTAAGCATGTTCACTATTTAGCATTGTACGGAGTATTTCTTTCTGGGCCGAATCTAATATAGCAACTCAATAACAACTTGAACTACTCGAACCAAAATGACCCGAACCAATAACCACCCGAACTTGATAACTTGATTCCTTATCAAGTCGGGTTGCGGGTCACTTATTCTAATATATAACATGATCTTACACAATACACACAACAGTTGCATAAAGATCATAAACGATAGCAAGAAACTATCATTTATATCTAGTTAGTAGACCAAATCAATTTTATTCAATTTACCATATTTACTTAGGTGTTAGTTTTATTTTAGTGTTAACTAGTTATAATACCCGTACACGTACGGGGTTTTGATAAAAAAAAAAAACTATTTTGTATTAATACTGATTATTGTGTCTTTAAAGGGAATTGCATATAATTATATAGTTATAAGTTTCGTGCACGCACGAAGTTTACACATAAATCAAATTTACTTTAACATTTTAGTTCAGTATATACACATATAAGAATTTGCCTGTGAAAATTGTGATATAAGTACAACTAATACTTATGCACGAGTTTTTCATTTTGCATTAGTATCCATTAGAATTTGGTAAAATATTTGTAAAAATTTCTGTTAGATAACTCAAGATTTAATTTTATTTAGCTGACAAAGATGTTGATGTTGTTATTTAAATTTCACTACTGATATTATGTTGTACACATGATGCAAGTTTAATTGCACATAATGAGCGTTGATAACGTTAAAGTATACTCCTTAAAAATGTTTTTCTAGATATCCTTATATAAATAAATAAGAATTACATGAGTTATTGTTATATGTACAATCGCGTATATTTATTTTTATATTAAAGTAACCCGTGCTTACAATTTGATAATTATATTCCCGTTTTCAGTAGTTTAGTAGTATTTAAAATGCAAACTCGTGTCCACATAGATTAAACTTTTAAAAATGAAATAAATAAGTCCTTATTTAACGTCTATAGTAAAAAATTAATATTTATAATCTTATGCAAATTTATATGTTGTTATTATAAAACAACATATACATGGTATTTATTAAGATATCTATACTAATTATAATGCACGAATGCACCTCGCTCTTAATTTTAAGACGTACAAAAAATTAAGCATGGTTTACAACACTTTAATGCACTCAATTTTCAGAATTACAACAAAGTAAACATATTGTATAACAAAATAAAACGTAGTGTCATTTTAAGACCAAAATTCTGTCAAACAACATTAATGCTATTAAAAACACCCATTCACCAAAAATTACAAGCATTTAAGCACAATGTACAATAGCTGCAACCAATTCTCAGATTTACAACAAAATAAGCATAGTGTACAACAAAATAAGCATGATGTAATTTTCAGACTTACAACATTAATGCTATTAAAGTTGTCAGTGTTATTAATGACTATAATGAATACTACTTACAAGAAAATAAACATAGTGTACAACACTTTAATGCACATAATTTTCAGAAGTACAAGACAATAAGCATAGTGTACAACAAAACACCACATTAATGCAATTTAATGTAGTCAATTATTTAACTGGTCAATAAATACAATTAATACAGTTATTAAAACACCCCTTACATAAAAAAATACAAATTATCAAGCATATTGTACAACCAAATTAAACACAATTCCTGGGTTAAACTTCACTACTACAAATAATAAAGCACATTATACAAATATTCAAGCCCGAACGGGCAACGGGCCAAATGGGCTTGAGCCCGAACGGGCGCGGACCAAACAGGCTCGAGCCCGAGCAGACACGGGCCAATGGGTTCTAGCCCGAAAGGGCACGGGCTATACGAAATTCTTGATATCGGTAAATTTATTGTTAAAAAGAACACAATAAACTAAAATACATTATTCATCGAAGTTTTTTATTTCAGGGTACCCGTCGCTGCAACGCGCGGGTACCCTGCTAGTAAAGTATAAAAGATATAAAGTATAAGGGGTTATTTGTTTATAATCCAAAGTTGTTAAAAAACATGTAGGCTTATAATGTTACATTTAACTCTATATAATTTTTAAAAATTCAACCACTAAAGTTTTATTAATTACATCCTCTTTTTTTAAGCTTTTGTTTTCACAAATTTGACACCTATATTTTTATGTGTTTTTTTTATCAACCAAATATCTCCACCAAATTTATTAAAGTTTGACCAAAATCATTTTAATTTTGACTTTATTAACCAATCACATCACACGATTTTGCTTACGTGGCGAAATCGAGCTCTCCTATTAGTCCAATTATTTTTCATAAGAATGAATTGACAAAAAATCACTCCGAAATGATGTAATTCCTTTATTATATAAAAGATGTGTTTGTAAACTTGTATATGACATGGTCCAATAAGTACGTATGATATATTATTAGTTATAAGTGTGACTCGAATTTATTATCTTGTACCATCTGGTCATTTATGAGTTTAAGTGTTAAACGTATTTAACGAGCTTGACATGATTTACGTATTTCACAAATATTAATTTGAGGGTAAAATGGTCTTTTACACATTTAAGATTTTTAGGGTTTTACATGTTATGCATATGCATAGCAATGTAACCGATTCCTATAAACATGACATGACAACTGCATTAAACTACAATCTGACTCATTCGTACGACCTTTCTACTGGACCAAGAAACCATGTACCTTAAAAATATTGATAGATGTGACAATAATTTCATTTATTTTATTTAATTTTAATTATATACTAAATAATTTACCGGAATTTTTTATTTTTATGTTAGCAAATTTACCGGGACACATCAAAATTTTGCTAGTTATTTTATTTAATTTTAATTATATATTAAATAAAAGTATTTATAATATATTTTTTTATTTTATTTAAAATTATTTTATTTTAAATTAAAGTATTTAATTTTAAACTAAAGTATTTAATTTTAAATAGTAAGTATTTAAGTTAATTATCTCTACTATCTTAAATGGAAAAGAGTCAAAGGTAAATGTGAAAAGTTGAAAATTGAATATTGAAAGTCAATGTTTTGAAAACTCACAAGTATATTCCGGTATAATTCATTCTTCTCCAACAAGCTCCTATATTTTTATTAAGCATTAACACCACCTCATTCAATACCTTCTTCCAAAACATGATACCACCGATTCATCTTAATAAAATTCAAAACACAAAACTTCTCTTACACTCATTCGATCCAAAAACACCTCCATTCCTCTTCTCTATATGATCGAAACTAACAAATTATTGGTTTGTGATAAGTTCATCCTGAAATCCGAACTCCCCCTTCCTCTATATCTTCAGCAAAACACATAGACACTAACTTCATCCTGAAAATCAAAAACCTAACCGCCGACAAGAACCCAAACAGAAAACGCACACACCCATAAATGATCGGCTCAACAAGATCTATCAATTTACGGCCTGAGAAAGCAATAACAAGCCCGCGGCGTCAAAAAAGGTGTGATTTTTATTTATGCTGGTTGATTTTGTTTAATTTTATGGTTTTTAAATTTAGGGTTTTTAATTTTTAGGTTTTATTTTTATTTTTCCAAATTAGGGTCCCGTTAATTTGGGGTTTTTTTTTGCCGTTATTGATTTTTAGGGTTAACATTTGATTATGTCAGTTTTGGGTAATTTTCAATTTTTATGGTTACAGGGGAGATGTTTAACTTTGGCCACCCAGCTGATGGTTTCTGGAAGACAAGAAGAGGCACACACCCTAATTGTGAAGCACTTTGACTTTGGACTTGAAATATGGCGGAACCAGGGTCAAAAGTGACAGGGTTATTTTTATTTATATGTATTTTGATGCTAATGTTTTTACTGTTAAGATTTAATTGTTTCGTTTAAAGGTGTCAAATTATTGGTTGTTTGTTATTCATTTGATTGGTAAATTATGTTGGATTTTGGGGTAGATTGAGGAAAATGATTAACGAGGTGTTTGGATTAGCTTATTTTACCGGCTTACGGGCACATTTGTATTTGGAAAAGCTCATGAGCTGGGTTTTTTTGTTTATGAGGTAATTAGGTTGAGCTTTTGTACTTGAATAGGTTGCACTCATAACCGAAAAAAAGCCGAGCTTATGAGCTTAGTGGAGTAAATGAAAAAAAAAAAAACAATTGCAATGGCTTTTTTACAAGAGATGGTTAGAGTTGTGACCATAGGTGTTGTTGCTGTCATAAGTAATCATATTCAGGATATCTTCACCAAAGCACTAAAAGTTAGAGTGCTAAAAAAGATAATTAAAAACCTATATGCGAGTACAGGTAAAGGGTAATGTTATATGTTAGTGCTTTGTAATTATATTTTTTTACAATGTGTTACCATTTTAAGCAATTTTCACCGTCTTTAATAGGTATACCGACTCACATCCATTGCCGACGCACCCACCACACCAGCTCACTGTCGTCGTTGACCCCACCCACCATCACCAGCTCACTTCCGTCGCCGACCTAGCCACCACCACCAGCTGCTAAAAGGTAAATGGTTTGTTTTTGTGTTTTCGAGCTAACTGATCTCTGATTCATATATCATCTGTTATTGTTTGTTGTTGTTGTTGGGGTTTAAGTGGCTTTATATTCTGTAACCGGGTAGCCGTCAAAATATTTTTCGGATGAATTGGATAAGAGATTTGTTAGTAAATATATAAAATGGAGCGAAACATTGTGTTTGGAATGCTTGATGTATAGTTGGAAACATAGTACAGGATGTGTCCTTTAACAACATGCCTTTCCGTTATTTAGTTAACACCATGTAAGAATCTGAAGCTCGCCCATCGTTTATCACTTGGTTGGTTAGAAACACCATATGGTGAAATCTTTAAAATATCATCCGCGTGTATTATTAAATAAGTTTGGTTTGTGGTATGGTCTATTTATTCCAGATACGCTAACTGAGCAAAGGAACTTCCAATGGTCCGGGTAGAAATGCTGGCCGCGGACATCAAAGACACCATGGTTAGTCTCCTCTTCACATATTGCATCGATAACTATTATATTCACTCCTTTTTGGCAGATTGCCTGTTTAGAGATCATAATACCTAAAAGTAACATGCATATACCATATTTTAAAACCCTTAAAATAGCATTCGCGTGCATAATTAAGCAACTCTAATATGTAATGCATGTGTTATTAAGTAAGTCTAATTTGTAGAATTAACTTAACTTAACAATCTCAGTGAGCTTGATTATAAGCTACTTAAAATAGTTTATTGGCAAACTTTATTACCTCTGTTTAAAAAAATGCTGTACATAGTTGGTTTTTGAGCAGTTGTGCGACTGTTGAAAAGAACCACTATGTTTGACATATGATTTTTTTTGGCTTTTGCAGGTATGTTGTACAAACTTTTATTACACTCATATTCCTTGATTCAAGTGGACCTGTAAGTTATTATCTTCTAACTTTGATCAATGTGTGTTAATTTGGTATGTCGTAAGTGGTAGCTATATATAAGCTGAAACAAATACCCTGTTAATGGCTTATGCAGATGAGTTCAATGACTGGGCCAGTTTACTTTTTTAGGCTTATGAGGTTATAAGCCAACGAGTGTACTGTTGAATATGAGCTTCAACCGGAATAGGATCAGGTATAATAGCAGATTTCATAATTTGTTAAAAATAAAGGTACTTTAAGATGTGTTCGTTACGTTTTTTGACTTATATCAGTTTTTTGTTTATTTGCAGTCTCAGTTCAAGAAGTTATGGAAAATGGAAGATAGAACATGTTGGTCGCATATGAAGTTTATGTATGTAACTTTGCAGTTCAAGATCATACTTCCACTGGACAAAGTTACATAACTATATTTGACTTTTACTTTTTGGTCAGTGGTTTTCCTTTGGATCTTATATGGTTATAATAAACATACATAATAAACTACATCTTGCATCGATCATTGTATGTCTTGTTTTAGTAGCTAGCATGCATCTTTTTTTTTATATTTTTCAGTTTACCTGAATGTATAGATGTTCATTAATTTTTTATGATAAGTATGCTACCGGTTTTCGGCTAACCAATTAAAGCCATCTGAAAACGAACCAGAGAGGACCCGTTAAAACCGATACAAACCGGTGAATCAGGTCTCATCGAGATCTTTTCACGTTCTATTTTGAACGTTATATGAAACACTTACTACAATATCGCATATCGTTAATTGTCTGCCGCTAGGCACGGGTACTCGTCTAGTATATTAAATGTATTTATAATAAATAAGTTTTTTTTTAAATATACATTTAATACCGACGTATGTCGGTAACATAACCCCAATATTTCATTTACCCCCCAAAACTTTCATTTATCCCGCCAAATCACAAACAACAAAAAAACTTTATTGGTCCCGACAACATGTCGTCGGGACAATTAAAAAGTTGTGACAGAACTAGATCTGGTCAAACACTTAGAAAAAAATAGTTATAACAATTCTCTCTAATGTCGGCGATAAAGAAGACAGCAGCACCACCGTCTCCGCACCACTATCATCAAAGCTCCACTACACCACCACAGCCCAACCCCTACACCACCACAGCCCCGCTACTACACGAGCACCACTGTGCACTTTTCCTCCTCCTCCTCTCATGTTTAATTCACTCCTCAACCCCTCTATTGTTTAATTCTTCCTTTTCTTCTTCCCCACTATTTCTTGTTTAGCGACGGTAATTTTTAATTTTTTATTAGCATTTGTTAATTTTTTGACTTTGATAATTAGCAAATGTTAATTGTTAATTTGTAATTGTTAAGTTTTTGATTTTATTTTATTTTTTAACACCGAGAGCTGTGAGCCTGTGTTAGCCGAGAGCGAGAGCGAGAGTCGAGGGTGAGAGCCGAGACAACCAAGACATAGGCAATGTTCATCTTTTTAATTTTTTTATTAACTTTTTGTATTCCGACAACATGTCGTCGTCGAACGTTATTTGTTACATATCCGTATTGTTATTTGTTACATTGGACAGCCCGATACCACAGCTCGAGAGACCGCAGCCCGAGACCACAACCCGAGAGCCCGAGACCACAGCCGAGAGAGTATGTTGTTATTTCTTATTTTTTTCATTTTTTATGCTTTGTTGTATTATTATTTTTTTATATATGTTGTGAAATGTGACTGATTAAGTATTAGTTTCCAGATGGGATTGCTAAATGAACGTTTAGTATATTAATAGCGTTAGATAGGCTAAGATTTGTACACCTATCATTTTTATTTGCACACTCAAATTGTGCAATAAGCGGATATTTATCATTGCTTCATCAATTGTAATTGAGTGTGCAAATAAGATTTGAGAGTGTGCCAATCAATTCTCTTTAGTATAATGGTAAATGTGACAGATCAGTAGGAGGATGGGATTGCTATATGTATTGTGGTGTGTACCAGTTGTGTCAAAAATGAGTTTTTGAGCTCGGGCATGAACTAAAACATTAAGGTTTTGAGCAACAAAAGAACTAATAAATGGAATGTTTGAAATTTGAAACATTTTTGAGATTTATATTCTTCAAAGTAGTTTTATATTCAGTTAACTAATAATGGAAAATATGTTGACGAGCTTAAAAGTTTGATATATATAACCATGGAAAATAAGTATTATTTGTTTACATATAATTTGATTGTCAGACTTTTGTGAATGTTTTAGGATTTAGTGATTAATTTCAGAAATTCTCCGTCCGAAGTTAATTATCCTATAGAAAACCCGTCTGGAATTAATTTATTAGAAATTAATTTAGGAAATTCCCCTGTTTGGGACTGCTTTTTGAATGTTTTGACTCATTTTTTATATGGATGCGTATAACTTATTAACTATTTGAGATTATTTCGACAATGTTTCTCCTTTACTCCTACGAATATGTGTTTAATGCACATATTTGGGAAGTTGAGGGGAAATGCTGCCAAAATTTTTCTCAAATAGTAAATCAGTTATACGCATCTGTATATGAGATGAATCATTCAAATAGTGGGTTTTGATTGCCTTCCATAGTTTTACTAGGTGAACAAAACACCTTGTAATAATTCCACAATTATATTTGTTTATGTGTTTAATCTTTTGAATATGTTTACCTAAGTACATATAATAACTGATTGCATCATAAAAATGCAGTTATGATAACTGATAAGAGTTGGACCTTTTTAGAGAGTCGTTGCTCAAAACCATTTTTTGATGGTATTGCTGCATTCCTGGAGCATTGCAAGCTGTTATTGAATAGTTACGAAAAGATAAAATGTCCATTTTTTTGTGTCGTAATGTTGAATGGGTATCTATGACCACTCTTAAAGACCACATAGGCGACTTTGGGTGGGACCCAAGTTATTAACAATGGTGGAATCACGGTGAACTGGATCCTCCGCCATTAGTACATAACACAACACAACGTGAGATGATGAGTGACATGGGTGCATACCTTAATGATATTTTTGATATTCCTCCGATTAATGAACAAAATGAGCCAACTCAAGTAAATATTGGCGAGACAAGTAACGAGCCGACTCAAGCTGTTGCACCTCCTCAACGTAACGAGTTTGAAGAGTTGCTTGCCAGTTCCAACCAGGCTCTGTACCCGGTATGTGACTTTATGACAACATTGGATTTTATGGCAAAGATTACGCATCTCAAGGTCAGTTGTAATGGAGTGATACTTCATTTAACAAAACGCTAATATTTTTCAAGGAGGTATTCCTGCCCAGGTTAGGTTACAATCTCCCACCGACATACTTTACAATAAAGAAGACATTTAAAAAGATCGGGTTAGGGTACGAGTCGATACATGCTTGTGAAAATGATTGCTTTCTATATCGGGGGGATGATGCCAAAGATTTGGAATATTGTCCGGTCTGTAAAACGAGTAGATGGAAAGACAAGAACACAACGGGGAAGAAAGTTCCTAACAAGGTGTTGCGTTACTTTCCTATCATTCCTAGACTACAACATTTGTACAAGTCTATTCACACTGCAAACCATATGACTCGGCATGCTACTGGAAAGTCTACAGAATACGGTAAGATGCAACACCCGATTGATGGTAAAGCATGAAAGAAGTTTGACCAACTTTATTCAGATTTCATTAAAGAAACAAGAAACGTTCGATTAGGGTTGGCCGCTAATGGATTATGTTAATACAAATAAACCGTAAAAACGTTTATTAATATTTTTGCGATCTCTTTGTGTTTTGTTGATAACAAATATAATGTTATCTTAAGTAAAATTATAAGGATACATGTTATTTTTGTAAAGCACTTACATATACCATTTAATACAAAAATGTTGTAATAATATTTATTTGTAATAGTTTATTAGGATGGGTAAAAACCATAACCCATGGATCATAACCCATACCAAAGATGGCTAGATACAATGTATACTTTAGATACATTGAATCTAAGGAAAACCAATGGACCAACCCATAACCAAAACCCATGGGCAAAGAGGAGCGCCCCACGGATCCCTAGGATTACACTAGGCGGATCCCAGTGGGAGGGATCCGTGGGATCGAGGCAGTGGAAGAAATTGCCTATAAATAGAGAGCCATTTCTTCATTCTAACTTACCCTTCTTCTTACTAAATCTCTCAAACACTCTCATTCTCTTCTAACATATAGATCACTTGATCTAGAGAGTTGTTCTTCCTTTTTTCTATTGTGATTCTCATAAGGTCCTTCTCTAAGAAGAGATCACGAGCATTCTACAAGTCATCCAAGCAAGGGGTCCTTGATTGATTTGTCACCCTTAAGATTTACGTAGCGAAGATCTTGTATTTGATATTTAACATATTTGTTGTGTAATAGTCGTGTTGGTTTGGTCCACCGTGTTCTGGACTTCGGTATTTAGCCCGTTCGGAAAAGGTGTAAGCAACGTGAGAGGCTTCTCCGCCAAGTTCAAGGAGTTTGTTGACATAGTGCTTGAACTCTCGGGTAGGTGACTCGGGGAGTGGAGTAGGGCAAGGAAGGTGTCCTTGTAGCCTAACCACTATAAATCGGTTGTGTCATTTCTATCCCTTTTCTTTACTTTATTTACTTGCCTTATCATTAGATCTATACTTTCTCAACATCCATAAGATCTCACATATTAACGAATCTAAAGTTTTGAAACCAACTTAAAATCGGCAAAACTATTCAACCCCCCCTTTTAGTTTTCCACAATTGGCATCAAGAGCTAAGTTTATAAAAGGTTTAAAGTAAAATTGTATTTTTAAAACTTTTCGATCGCTATGGGTTCTGAAAATTATAAGGAAGGGCAATCTATGCAACGACCACCACTACTTGAAACTAATGATTTTATATACTGGAAAAATAGATTCGAAACATATGTGAAATCTAAAGATATTGATCTTTGGTACATTATTGTTGAAGGCGATTTTGAGGCTACCTCAAATAATGATAAAAGAAATTTAGTTAACATACCTCATGATAAACTTAATGATGAAATGAAGAAAAAGCTTTCTAAAAATAGTGAAGCTAAAATGGTTTTGTATAATGCTTTACCCGAAAAGGAATTCGAAATAATTTCTATGCTTAAAACCTCTAAAGAAATTTGGAATTCTTTAGTTGTAACTCATCAAGGTAATCAACAAGTTAAAAATAATAAAATTGATTTATTTGTTCAACAATATGAACAATTTTCAATATCGGATGAGGAAACTATAGATCATTCATTTGCTAACTTTAATACTATTATTACATCTTTACAAGCACTTGATGAATCTTTTTCTAACCGCAACCATGTTAGGAGATATCTAAGGACACTTCCATCGAAGTGGAGATCCAAGGTGACGGCGATCGAAGAGTCAAAAGATTTGACAATCCTTACCCTTGATGAACTCATAGGCAACTTAAAAGTCTACGAGCTTGTCCTTGCTAAAGACTCAGAAGCCTCAAAGGTGAAAGAGAAACACAAATCTCTTGCCCTTAAAGCCAAAAAGGCTTCAAGCGATGAAGAGAACTCCTCTTGAGTAGTGACAACGAGAGCACGCTATGGCGGTAGGGACTTTAAAAAGTTCTTTATAAGAAAGGGAAGATACGTCAAACAACCGATATGGCGATAAGAAGGCTTTGGAAAAGAAAAGAGGACGAAGCCAAAGATGACCGTGCTTGCTTTAAATGTGGGGACCCAAACCACTTTATTAGTAAGTGTCCCAAACGGGATGATCAAAAGCGTTAAATGGCGGCCGTGGGGAATGAAGCGGCGAGGAGGGCGAAGAAATTTGTCTCATGGCAAATGACGAGGTATGTCACGAATACTATAGTAGCTCATCACTTGATGGCGACTCATTGCATAATGAATATGACAAACTATGCAATATTAGCTTAAAACTAATTAACAAAAACAAGCTTTTAAAGAGTCAAAACCAACGTTTAGATAAAGAATTCATAGAATTAAAAGCAAAACTAAAACGTTTAGAAAAGGGTAAAATAGCAAGTGGTGAATGTGAACTTTGCATTCAACTTCAAACACTAGTTGATCAACTAGATTCTAAAATTGCTAGAATGAGAGTGAACACTTTAGATATGATATTAGATAGTGTTAAAACCGGAAACAACCAAAAGGTTTAGGTATTCAACAACTTGATCCATCAACTAGTGAAAACAAAGAAACACAATTTGTTAAAGCACTAGAAAAACCGAAATTAATTGTGGTGGATCCGGTGTTGGGTCTATTATAGATTTGATGATACAAAACAAGAAGAATGAAACATAAGGACTAAAAGTGACAAGAAGGAAAAATACAAAAAGATGGAGGATTTGGAAGATTCTAGAAGATATGCTTAAAAGAATAATTAGTTTCCTAATTATATTATGATTCCTCTTGTAAACCCTAGATGTCTCTAGTATATAAAGAGACATAGGGTCATTAGTTTTATAATGCGTAAGATGTAGGCGTCTAAAGGTGTGTGTGTAGGAACCTAGGTTTGGAAGCGCTGAGGGTTTAGTTAGTTAAGTGTTAGATCAAGTCTTTGATCTTTATTATAGTTAGTTAGTTAGTTTTTGATAATGAAAAACCTTATTCATAATAATGTTGATTCTATGTTTGAATATTCCGCTTTCATTATTATGTGTTCCTAGATATAATATTAGACCTCGTCTAAGAGCTTACAACGATCTTCACATGTGGTATCGAGCACAGGGCTAAATTGATATCTAGGGATCTACAAGGTTTTCTTGAAGAAGGAAGAAAAATTTGAAGTTGTCAAAAATTCGTAATATTCTGCAGACTTTTTTTAAAACGTTATAACTTTTATTGAACCGTTGGATCGAGATAAAATTTGAACTGGAGCTTCTTGGTATATCTATCTTTAATCTCACGGAAGGGATTGTCAATCGGAGCTCTCAATCAAAAGTTATATGCATGGAAATTCGCCTGCAGAAAAATCCGTAAGGTTACTATGCAGTGTTTTGTAGATCATAACTTTAGTTAACCGTCGGATCATAACGAAATTTTGGGTGGATGTTCTCTATATATCAATCTAACTTTCCACTGAAGGGATCTTCCATCTGAGCTTTTATGTGAAATCTTTTGCTAGAAGTCTTTCTTTATTATTTTTTAAGAAATCTTGCTCCTTGAACATGAAAATCTTGTTTGGTTTAAAATTCTTTCTTTGGTATTTTCAGAAATCACTGTGCGTTTGGAAAGAAATCTTGCTTTAAGCGTTATGTTCAAAGAAGTCTTGCTCTTGAATTTAAAAGTCTTGTTTAGTTTTCAAAGTCTCTTTGTTTTAAAAGTGCTGATTTTAATGAAAGTCTTGCTTCTTCTCAAATCTTGCTCAAAGTCTTTGATTTTTCTCATATGGTTTTCGAAGAAGTCGGCGTGATAATGGTTATGTATTTTTGGGCGACACACACACGGGTTATTGTTCACACCTTGAGGAGTTTGGTGATTTGTTCTTAAAAGGATTTAAAAGCTCGTTTTGGAGATTTATTGAAGAATTAATTACGAAGAGGATTATTTATCACTTATTTGAAGGTGAAATGGAATTACTTAGTTTGTGTTCTTATCATATAGCTTGATGAATCTAGCAATGTGTGATTTTTCTTATGATGCTCTATCTTGCACATTGGCTATCACTTGAAGGAGTTACATTGTAGTCTCCGATTAATACATCTAGTTGAAATTCTTGTCAAGGGATTACGGTCTACTTATATTTGTTGATTTGTATAAGTATGGAGTTAAAAGTGGATAGTAAAGATTTAAGACCTAAGTTTGGGAAATTCTACTTCTTCATGAAATTGTTATATTTGGTTTTCTTCACAAGTGATCATTACATAAAGCCTCTAATTTTGAAGAATCAAGAAGATGGTTAACATATGGATTTTTAGGGAAGTTTATTCTTAAATGTTTAACTATCTACATGCATCACTCAAGGGGAAGTGTTTGATTTTACTATTGTTGATCATTATTACTCTTTGCTAGTTGAAGTTTTCTCTTGTTTGGATCCATTTTTCTTATGATGCGTGTGGTAAGTGATTTGAAGCATTGGAAGTCTTAGATGGAAGTATGATATTGGTTAAGTAGTGGTCAAGATCATTATTTGCATACGTTCCCTATTTAGATAATAACAAAAAGGGAAGAGATGTTTGAGTGACATGTTCAAGTCGAGGAAGCATGGAGACAAGATTGTTTCATTCATGGTGAGATTTAATTATCTCAACCACCTACTTAGTCTAGGAAGTTCATACAAGATTGTGGTTGTTTTGTTACCGTCAAATATGGGAAGATTGTTCGGTCTATTATAGATTTGATGATACAAAACAAGAAGAATGAAACATAAGGACTAAAAAGTGACAAGAAAGGAAACTACAAAAGATGGAGGATTTGGAAGATTCTAGAAGATATGCTTAAAAGAATAATTAGTTTCCTAATTATATTATGATTCCTCTTGTAAACCCTAGATACTCTAGTATAAAGAGACATAGGGTCATTAGTTTTATAATGCGTACAAGATGCTTAACGTCACAAGGTGTGTGTGTGTGGTAGAACCTAGGGATTTGGGAAACGCTAGGGTTTAGTTAGTGAGTGTTAGATCAAGTCTTTGATCTTTATTATAGTTAGTTAGTTAGTTTTTGATAATGAAAAACCTTATTCATAATAATGTTGATTCTATGTTTGAATATTCGGCTTTCATTATTATGTGTTCCTAGATATAATATTAGACCTAGAAACAGAAGCACAACGATCTTACGCTCCGGATCCCATCAAAAGGGAACGGCTAGTGATAAGCCCGAGGATCCGTGGATCTAACAGTAAGCAGTAGTAATAACGTAGCATCTTCATCTAGAACTGATTTTGTTATCGTTAATAGGAAGAAACCAACTCATGTCACCACTAGACAACCACCTCCAAAATATAATCCTACTTTTGCAAGAAACAATGGTCCATTTTTTTCAAAACCAAATTCATGTAGGAGACCTAATAGTGTTTACCCGAGAAGTAACCATCAAATGGGATGGAACCCAAACATGCAAAATGGTTTTCCTTTTCAAAACTTTGCTCCATGGAATGCATATTCATCTTATCCATACATGTCTAACATGAATGGAATGTTTAACACTAATGGACCCATGAACAAATGGGGACCAAACTTTTGAGTTATTTGTTTTCTTAGGTGTGCTTAAAGGTCGACCTAGACCCGGATGAATGGGTCAAGGATAGCGGGTGCACGAGGCACATGACCGCCAATAAAGATCTATTCTCTACATATGAATCCTTCAATGGAGGTAATGTGGTGTTTGGAAATAGCAAAAATAAAATCATCGGTAAATGTACGATTTCTAACAAATCTCTAACCATTAACGATGTGTGTCACGTAGAAAACCTAAACTTTAACCTCTTAAGTATAGGACAAATATGTGATAAAAAGTGCAATGTACTTTTACTAAAACCGTAGTAAGATATTAAAAAATGGCATAACCATAGGAAGAGATATTAGGAAACATGGAGTCTATGTCATTAAAATCGGTAATGAACCTAAAGACAAACTATGTCTTACCTCTATGGATGATACTTGACCTTATGGCATCAAGATTGGTCATGCCAATATGCGACTTCTTCAATCGCTATCATCCAAAGATCTAGTAAGAGATCTACCTAAGTTAAAATATGAACATCACTTTTGTGATGCTTGTAATGTAGGAAAACAAGCTCATTCTAGTCATAAAGCTAAAAACATGGTGTCTACAACTAAGTGTCTAGAATTACTACATATGGATTTATTTGGTCCATCCGCTATCCAAAGTTATGGAGGCAACTACTACACTTTGGTCATAGTGGATGATTATTCTAGGTATACATGGACAAAATTCTTAAAGAACAAAATGGAAACCTTTAATTATTTTGAAATATTAAACAAAAAGATCCAAAGACAACTAGGAAGTCCTATAGTGTCTATTAGGACGGATCATGGTAGGGAATTGGATAATGAAGTGCAATTTGGAGCCTTTTGTGACGCTAATGGTATTACTCACAACTTCTCGGCTCCACACTCTCCCAATCGAATGGGGTATAAGAAAGAAAGAATAGAACCCTACAAGAAATGAGTCGAACCATGCTTAATGAACAATCCATACCTCAAAAGTTTTGGTGTAATGTCGTTGATACTTCAACGTACATACTCAATCGAGTCTTAATTAGACCAATCTTAGGTAAAACTCCATATGAGTTATTCCGAGGCAAAAAGCCTACGTTAGATCACTTTAGAGTCTTTGGTAGTAAATGTTTTATTCTTAACACTAAAGATTACCTTACAAAATTTGATCCTAAATCAACCGAAGGTATCTTTCTAGGTTACTCTCCAAATAGCAAAGCTTACGTCATATTAAACAAAGAAACAATGAAGGTAGAAGAGTCATTAAATATAAAATTTGATGAAAGTCCACCCAAACCCTCTCCACCTCTTGTTGATGACGAGATTGTAGAAAGTGAAGCTATAATAATAAAGAAAAAGATAAATGAAAAAGAAGAACCTTTAAATGATGAAGTCATAAACATTAAAGAATCCAAAGATCACCCGTAGAGATAAGGTCATAGGAAACCTAAACGAACGAACATTAAGGTCTCAAGTTCAAAACCAAAGTAGCTTGTTTTGTTTCGTTTCAACCATAGAACCTAAGAATACACAAGAAGCCATAAAAGATGAGAGTTGGGTAATGGCTATGCAAGAAGAACTAAATCAATTTGTTTCTAATGATGTTTGGACACTTGTCCCTCCACCTAGTAATCAAACCATAATAGGAACCAAATGGGTTTATAAAACAAATTAGATGCAAACGGAGTAGTGTCTAGGAACAAGGCTAGACTCGTTGCCCAAGGGTATAACCAACAAGAAGGAATAGACTTTGATGAGACCTATGCCCCGTGGCTAGATTAGAGTCTATAAGAATACTTCTTGCGTATGCTTGTGCTAATGATCTAAAGCTTTATCAAATGGATGTCAAAAGCGCTTTTCTAAATGGTTTCATTAATGAAGAAGTATATGTAGCTCAACCTCCGAGCTTCATCGATTTTGAAAAACCTAAACATGTGTATAAATTAAAGAAAGCCCTTTACTGTCTTAAACAAGCTCCAAAAGCTTGGTATGATAGACTCAAGTCATTTTTAATTAAACACAACTATACCATGGGGTTAGTTGACAACACACTTTTACTAAGAAAAGAGAGTCACATATAATCATAGTGCAAATATATGTAGATGATATTATATTGGTATCCACTTGTCAAGACATGTGTGATGATTTCTCTAAAATCATGCATGACGAGTTCGAAATGAGTATGATGGGAGAACTTAGTTTCTTTCTTGGTCTACAAATAAAACAAGTAGAAGATGGTATCTTCTTTAATCAATCTAAATACATAAAGGAGATGTTAAAGAAATTCGGTCTAGAAGAGTCAAACCAATTAGGACACCAATGTCATCCGACACCAAACTTACAAAAGATGAAGACGGCGAATCCGTAGATAATACTAAATATCGTGGCATGATAGGTAGTCTTCTCTACCTCAGCGCAAGTAGGCGGATATCATGTTTATTGTTTGCTTATGTGCTAGGTTTCAAGAAGACCCTAAAACATCACACCTAGAAGCCGTAAAAGGATATTTAGATACATTAAGGGTACAACACAATTAGGATTATGGTATCCTAAGGGCACGGGAGTAGAAACAATTGTATATGCAGATTGTGACCATGCAGGTGATTACGTTGATAGAAAAAGTACAAGTGGGGTATGTACTTTCATGGGATGTTGTTTAACATCTTGGTTTTCAAAGAAACAAACGGCACTAGCAATATCAACAACCGAAGCGAAGCACGTCTCGTCGGAAGCATGCCAACAAGCACTATGGATGAAACAAGCGTTAGTTGACTTAGATATTCATCTAAGCGACATAGCCATTCTATGTGACAACAAAGGTGCCATCGACTTAAGCAAGAATCCGTTATTGCATTCTCGCAAAAAGCATATAGAGATTCGTCATCACTTCTTAAGAGATAATGTTCAAAAAGGGAACATCTCTATTGAGAAGGTAGCATCCAAAGACAACATAGCCGACGGCCTCACCAAACCATTGAAGTGGGAACAATTCAACCTACTTGCCTTGGTCTTGGTCTCGGTCTCATGGAACAAACGTCGTAGCTTATTTGACTCTACAAGGTATGTAAACACTAGCCTTCTTCTTTCTGAGTCTAGGATCTCTATTTCACGCACATCTCACAAACAATACGGGAATTTTCAAAACCCAAGATAAGTTTTCCACTTATAGTTTTCTTATTTTCTTTATAAATACAAGTTGCAAACACATAATTACATACACATTTTCAAAGAAACCTCTTTTCAAAATGTTTTCTAAAAGGATGATACCTTCCTGTATCAATTTCACAAAAGCAATTTCTCACGTCTAGGACAAATCGCTTTTTCATTGTTAATACAAAGTAAAAACCTGTTTTCATTGCATCTCATGTCTTGTGAATGCTAAAGGAGATACATAACTAATATGTATTTTCGGATACATTCATTTAAGCAACAATGAATTAGGAGCATTGATAAACACAAAATTACGTACTCAAGTACTAAATATGTTTTTCGGGTTATCTCAATAAGTTACTTTTTCACTTCTAGTTTATTTTTTTTTTCTTTTTAGGAGTCGAGATAACCGCAACTCCAAATAGTTTGCATATAGGCACAAACTAGGCAAAAATGTTTCCAAAAAGAAAATTTTGTGTTTTCGAACACCGACCACGGATCCCAACCTTCATGCCGGAGGATCCTCAAGGAAGGATCCGTGGGATCCGTGAGATAGAGCTGTTTTACCTTCTATTTTTCTCACTTTGGATGAAAAATCCACATTTGTTTTATTTTTGGAGTATGTTCTTTAATGCTTGTGTTCTCATGATCACATGCCTTAAATTCATATCTAATCATTAGATTTTAATCCACATTTTGGGTCAAGCATTCATTACAATGCTTTGTTTTTTCTATATATAGAACTCCCAAAATGCTTGCATAATTCATCTCATCTTCACAAACAAACTACACCATGTCATCCACAAACCCTTTAGATGAATCACCTAGTACAAACAATCATCTCCATGAAACCCAAACCTTTGTACTTCCACTTTCCAAAATACCAAAATCAAACTCTAGGATATCCATGCGGATTAACATATCCGATCTTGTTGCTTTGTAAAACCATCATCATATGGCTCATCACCATCAACTAACTCACCACAAGATGCTTCCATTATAGCACCTCCTTCATTACCAACTTCATCACCAAATCATTCACCACCTAAAATCACTCTTTTGGAACTCCTTACGACTCCAACAAGATCTCAACAACCAAAGCAAAAAGAAATAGCCTTTTTTGACACCTCCAACTTCTCCAAACACAATATTCAATGATCTTGAAACATCACCACCTTTAGCTCCCATTAAACTACAAGAACATCTAGGTTCTTTTCCACCACCACTTCCAATCATTCCGGACTTTGATCCGTATTTTCTTATTTTTCCACCACAACTTCCGCAACTCACAAATCAAAACAACCCGGAAGATTTCCGTACTCATTACCCACATCACTTACATTGTGAACATTGCCAATCCACTAGGGAAATTGCAATAGAAGTTAGGGAAGAAATGCGACTCATACTTAACCTCATCCTTGATCGCATCAATACAATTACACATCCAAACCTCCATCCATAACCTTATGCAAGCATGGAAGGAATCATTACTACTATTTTTTCTATCTTTAGTACTTTTCTCTTTTGAAGTCATTTCAAGAACAAGTCTTGTTCTTATTTTTATGTTTGTAGGTGGCATAAAACCACTACACTTTGTTGTTTTATTTCAATGCCTTGTTTACATACCTTGGCTCACAATCTTGATTTCGCCAACCACAAGATTACATAAGCATGTTACTAACCTTTCTATTTGTAGGATTTTTTTCTTCACTTGACGCCCCAAATTAGGGGGAGCTACCGTCAAGGGGGAGTAAGCAATACGTGGACTAATTTTTCCACACTTTTATTTCTTCAAGGGTTAACTTTTGTTTCGACAAAAGGGGAGAAAAAACTTAGAGCTTTCAAAACATACATATATTCTTAAGTTTTACTCATCATAACATTATGTTTTGTCATCAACAAAAGGGGAGAGATTGTTAATACAAATAAACAAGAAAAACGCTTATTAATATTTAGCGATCTCTTTGTGTTTTGTTGATAACAAATATAATGTTATCTTAAGTACAATTAAAATGATACATGTTATTTTTTTAAAGCACTTACATATAGCCATTTAATACAAAAATATTGTAATTAATCATTTGTTGTAATAGTTTATTAGGATGGGTAAAACCATAACCCATGGATCATAACCCATACCAAAGATGGCTAGATACAATGTATACTTTAGATACATTGAATCTAAGGAAAACCCATGGACCAACCCATAACCCATGACCCATAACCAAAAACCCATGGGCAAAGAGGAGCGTTCCACGGATCCCTAGGATTACACTAGACGGATCCCAAGTGGGAGGGATCCGTGGATCCGGAACAGTGGAAGAAATTGCCTATAAATAGAGAGCCATTTCTTCATTCTAACCAACCCCTCTTCTTACTAAATCTCTCAAACACTCTCATTCTCTTCTAACATATAGATCACTTGATCTAGAGATTTGTTCTTCTTTCTTTCTATTGTGATTCTCATATAGGTCCTTCTCTAAGGCGATATCACGAGCATTCTACAAGTCATCCAAGCAATGGGTCCTTGATTGATTTGTCACTCCGCAAGATTTCTGTAGCGAAGATCTTGTATTTGATATTTCACATATTTGTTGTGTAATAGTCGTGTTGGTTTGGTCCACCGTGTTACGAACTCGGTATTTAGCTTTGTATCGGAAAAGGTGTAAGCAACGTTGTGAGGCTTCTCCGCCAAGTTGAAGGAGTTTGTTGACATAGTGCTTGAACTCTCGGCGGTGACTCGGGAGTGGAGTATGGCAAGGAAGGTGTCCTTGTAGCCGAACCACTATAAATCGGTTGTGTCATTTCTATCCCTTTGCTTTACTTTATTTACTTGCCTTATCATTAGATATATACTTTCTCAACATCCATAAGATCTCACATATTAATGAATCTAAAAGTTTTTGAAACCAACTTAAAATCGGCAAAACTATTCAACCCCCCTTCTAGTTTTCCATAGATTCAATCTGTTTGGTAAACTTAATCAGTCTTACAGCATGTGGCTGGTCATATTAACAACATACAACTTGCCTCCGTGGTTATGCATGAAAGAGTCTTCTTTGATGCTGACGTTGTTGATTCCTGGCACTAAATCACCGGGGAAGGACATTGATGTTTACTAGTTGCTCCAAGACTAGCCAATTTTCTTAGTTCAGTTTAGCTATGTCTACATCAAAGGATTATTTTTACAATTTCGAAATTAAAGCTATATGATTTGGCAATTGACAACCACACTCATATGTACTCCACCATCTAAACGTAGCAAACACATACGGAAAAGAATCTCGTTAGGTAAAACCGAGTTACTACGAGGAATGCACATGTTCTCATCATGAAAGTTAATGACCGTGATTAATGTCAACCAAAATATAGGCGGGATGACAAAATGGTGCAAGAACAACTACCGTATTTAAAGATAATATGGCGTGAAAGCTTATGCCTAACTCTCATAATTAAGTAAAGTAATGTTATGTAGCTAATTCAGAAATCACTAAGAGCAAAATTAACAAAAGTCCAATCTTTCAAACGAAGCTGAGAAAAGAACACCGCCTCACTCGATGCCAAGCCGGTGATGAAACAACCGTGTTAGAAATCAACGGCCGACCACTAAGCGTTCTTACCAAAATCGTCCCATGATAAAAATCTTTGCCTGACCACGGGGCCACCACTTAGTGCCTCATCATTTTTCACAATTCCAATTTTCCCATTCATCATAAACTCGTCACCATTCTCCTCAAAATCACACAACAAATAATCCAACTCTTTTTCATACAAAGGAAGCACTTATTTAGTCAACATTGTTCCTAACATATCCATGAGATATTAACATCTAGCTTATACTCACAAACCAACAAAAAAACCTTCTTATCATCATCCTTATTATAACCATCCTCCTCAATTGACACCTCATCATCACTATTAGTCTCATCTACACTTTTCCATCCCTAAAAACTTATAAAAGGCTTAAAACCTCATCTTTTCGGGCTTAATGTGTTCAACTCTGAACTCTTCGTATATACTAAATGGCATTGGTTTTGGTGATGGTTTACCTAATAGTCCAAGCTCTTCATTTTCATTTTCTTGACTTTGGGCCAATTGGGTGTTTGCGAAATCATTAAAATTTTCATTTTTAGAGCAATTTAAGACATGGGTATTGCTAAAGATTGGATTTTGATGAAAGGATTTTAAGGGTTTATGATTTGGAGTGAATCTTGAAATTGGGGTTTTGCATATTATGAAAGTGTGCAAATGATGAAGATGATTAAGAGACATGTCTTGTTGTGTAACATATGAGATTGTGTTCTTTAGATTACAAACGAAAATGGAACCGCTTTTGTTTATCCTTTAAGTTATTGTATGAAGTAAATTGCAAAAATGGTGCTTGTATATTCATATTCATATTGCAAGTACGGTCTTTAATTTTTTGAAAGGGCAATTGTAGTTTTTTAGGGAACTATTGGTGCGGATATTTTTATCACGACGAAATTGAAATGACTAAAATGCTCTAAAATGAAAGTCGTAGTCTTCTTTGAAGTTAAGGGCATTTTAGTCATTTCAATTTGATATGAAAAAATCACACCAAAGGTTCCTACAAAAACAGACTTGCATTTCAAATGGTAAGGATACAACTTCAATTTGAACATACTACAAAGGCGATTTTTGCAATTTAATCAATCATATGTAATGGCCTCCTTATCTTGTTATATTTGATTGGGCTAGAAAATTAAGCATTGTAAGGCTTAAATGGGCTTTTGAATTTGCTTTTGGTATAAACGAAGGATAAATACTATACTTGCGGTAGTAGGTAGAAAAATTCTCCTTTTCTCGTTTTTAGTTTCTTTGAGAAGGGAAGTGTATTTCTAAAGAAGTGTTTTCTGAAAACTCATTTAGATAATGCAAAGGTTATAAATAGCGTGAGACCGGCGTGGCGGCATGATCAAGCCCTCAAGCCTTTTCTAAAGTGACTAAAGCGACAAAAAATATTTATAGATTTATTTAATAGACTATCACGATAGTTGAAAATATGAATAAAGGTTTTGAAATTAGGAAGCCCAACTAGAAAATAGCCCAAATCTGAGAAATTCAGCCCAAATCCTTAAATCCCATAAATGCTTTTGAAAATGACGCCACACCTTACAATATGGCGCGCCTTTTCCCGCCTTTTTCCTCGCCTTTCCAACGCTACGCCTATATATCCAGGTATTGGTTGGTTATTCGAGTCGTTTGTCCCAGCGAAGTGTGAAATAGAACGTTGAATTTGGTTTGTGATCGAGTGTGAAACAGATTTTAACACTAATCCAAATTCCATGATTCGGTAAATGGCTTAGACCCTAATCCGTTCGACTTCGACTGACTTGACCCGATCCCTAGGATTCCCAACACATGATACGTAAATCATAATGATGTAATCGATACTTTATACCGAGCAAAACCCTTAAAACAATTCCAACTTTAAACGACTAAATCTAAAAATTCTCACTTTTTAACGTGATCGGCAATGAATGTAGCAAAGAAATAAATAAACATCACTACATGCTCATCTACCTTGTAAACAATGATATTTCAAATCGGATCGTTTATGTGTTTGTATCAATCTCTCATTATGTGTATGTTTGTTTTATTTTTATTTATTTTTTTATGTAACAAGAAAATAGGCTTTTAACATATATGTGAGAAAGCCCAAGGTAACATGATGCCTTTAATATAAGACACATACGCGACCGTCATATATACTCGTACTTTCATCTTCACTTTAAAAACTCCTCTTTACGTCCATGCCCATTCATGGTCATTTTTTTAGCGAGCAATATATCCATCCTTACTCTCTTTTATTGTTTGGGGGTTTTTGTTTTTCTATATATTCAACAAAAAGATGTAGATTAGCGAGAAACACCTACTCACGATGTCTTTGGCATTAGTCATTGTCCTTATAAGGAATAGCAAAAAAAGCTGTAATTAATATAATTAAATTAGTAAAATAAATATAAAATAAATAAATTAGTAATGAACTATTAAAAAACAATATATAAAACTTCATGCCGTTGGTAATTTTGGTGAGATGTTGCATACACCCGCTTTTGTATAAGGTTGTATAATGTTTGCATAAGGTTGTATAATGTTGTATAAGGTTTTATAAGGTTGTATAAGGTGGTTATCATAATCTATAACTATGGCCTTGGTGTAACCGAGATTATAAAATAACCTTATGCTCATATTTCTCTAAGAACTTGTTTTCTTGACACTTAAACACACACTCGCTCTTTTAAACATGGCGGACACGTGTATATGCGACTTTCTCTATCTTTTCAGATAAAATTCATTATTATAATTTCACATACTAAGGCTGATATTTGTGTTTTGTTGTTAAATTAGAAGTTAAATTTTAGCTGATAAATCAAAATAGTCATTGTGTATTAATTTGTTGATTAAGGTGTTGTTATGTTGAGTTAACTATTACCTCGTCTTAATAATGGAAATGACTAAAATAGCCTTCATTTCCTTCTTTCTTTTATTATATAACATAATGTTTGACTTCTAAAATTAGAAGCTTAAAAATTCAGACTTTTCTTAACTTATTATGGAAAGAATGTCACTTCTCTAACTAAAAAATTAAGATAATGAGATCCAATCATTGAGTGACATGTGTCACTTCTCTAACTAAAAAATAACAAAAAGGGAGGAGAACACATAAAATAAGGACGATAATGGGGTAACTGTCACTTCAACTAATTAATCACCTTTATTTTTAAATTTAAATATCTTTAATTAGTTTAATTTTTTTATCTAATTTCATCATATTTTTAAAATTTTTGTGCTCTTTAATTCAACATCCATTTTGATATATTTTTATGAGTTTTTAATTTTTATATTTTTAGTAAGTTTATTTTATTTTTGTTAGTTTTTAATTCGTTTAATTGATGTATTTGATATATCTTTATTAATCATCCTACTTCGCCCATTGTCGATCATCAGATAATATTAAATTAAAAAAAAAACTAATTTTTTTGTCCTTATCAAAGTTTAACTAGCTGCTAATCAAGTTCACTCCCTCGTCTATAATAAATGAAAATCCAAATATTCATCTTCAACCTTTTTCTCAAAAAAACCATCAATCAAAATTAATCCATGCACCAATTATCACCTTTCAACAACATCGGAGAAGAAAAAACAAAAAACAAAACTATCATCTTTATAACGATAACACAAAAATCAAAGCACACACATACACATATCCAGATACATAATCAAATATACCCGGCTAACCATAATAAGTACCAAAAATATAGTTAACTCTTATGTTAATGATTGATGAAAAATGCCTATACACTATTAAGAATTTTGATGAATTTATGTGAAGTTTATTGTTGTGGTAGGTCATTAACAAGGTTAATTTGGTTGCAGCTTTTGTTTGTGACGGGCTATCCTGCGCACGCTACCCACCAAGATGTATGTGCATAATTAGGTGTTATTTTAATATTTGAACTATTGTTATTGCAACTGTATTTTTTTGTATTTGCAGCTTAAAGAGATGTTTGGTCACTGCGGAAATATTGATCAAATTATGATGTACAAGGAGTCGAACTCGTCGAGGTATCTTTCTTCAATGTATGTTTATGCAATTATATTAAAAGAAGTAATCGTGAAATTTTATTATTTTGTGTTTTTAGATACGCGTTAGTGTCGTTCACCTCTCAAGGCGCCGTGCAAGAAGCTTTGAAAGTTGATGGATCTTTTATGCACGGCCAGTCGATCCATGTTTCGTTGGACGACCCATTAGATCTCTAACAGTAGTGGACTTATTTTCATTTATATGTTTGTAATCAAACTATGACTTTTGTACACCTAGCTGTTGGAACAAATATATTTACGCGATATTTGCTAGTGTGGTATACTCGTATGTAATGAACTAATGACCACCTCTATTATGTTTACTGCTACTTTTTTAATGATACTAGTCGCCTTAAGCATGTTCACTATTTAGCATTGTACGGAGTATTTCTTTCTGGGCCGAATCTAATATAGCAACTCAATAACCACTTGAACTACTCGAACCAAAATGACCCGAACCAATAACCACCTGAACTTGATAACTTGATTCCTTATCAAGTCGGGTTGCGGGTCACTTATTCTAATATATAACATGATTCAACCCGACAGGCTAACACGCTTACACAATACACACAGCAGTTGCGCATAAGATCATAAACGATAGCAAGAAACTGTCATTTATATCTTTGGTAAGGTAAAGTAGCAAAAACATTCGAGAATGAACAAAGAAAAACAAGTTATAAAATATAACTTCATAATGGGTCGACCCAACTCCAAAAGGTGAAGATCGGTGGGATCACCCTGGTCCCATGCATCCTAAGGATGCCAACCGGACCCTCCCCCAAGGACCCGGCCCCGGGCAATGAGCACCACGGTGGTACATCTTATCGAGGAGGTGGGCTTTGAACCCGGCCATTTTCTCCAATAGGCCCTCGACTGATCAATCGAGCATTTGCGGTGGGATGATGGTACCAAATGATCTTTAGTGCCATGGAAGAGGTTTGAACCCGGGTCTATTGACCCAAGCCCAAAGCTCTTACCAATGGACTAAAGCATCATTGGTTGGGTCGACCCAACTAAATGAAACGACCAGCTGGGTCTCTAATTGACAGGCCTAAACAGAGGACTTGTGAAGGGTTTATTTTGAGAGAGGGGCACTTACTTATGAGGCGTATCCCGTCAAATTTCCCTTAACTATAATTACATAAAATATATTGTACATCAACAAACAATTATGAGTCTCACTGAATTATTAATATATATACAATCTATATAATTCTCATCACAAAAGTAAGTTGGTGGTGGCGTTATCCTGTACTCATCACTATCCTTAAGCATATAGTCAATAGCATGATTCTTCATCTCAGAACCGTTTGGAAAGAGTTCCAAAGAATTGTAGCTTTTCATAACCCAAATACCACAAGAGGGGAAAGCATATTCATCAAAAGCGGGAAAGATGCATAGACGACCTTCAATGATCCCCAGAGCGTAACAATAATTCCAAACATACCTCGTGTCATTCGGTTGGGGAATTTCTCTAAATTCCTCTTTAGCTAAATCGAAAGACACAAGTAATATATTTTTCCTGGTGTCATCATTGGGATTTAGCCAAAACCAGTGAAGTGCCCCATTGAATAAGATACCAGGCTTGGCTAGCGCACTGTCATCAAACCTATAATTGACTTCTTGTCCAAGAGGTTCCCAAACATTAGATTTCAAAGATAGCATTTGAACAAGTGCCTTACCTTGTTGGCAGATGGCCAAAACAACTTTGTAATCATCTGAGGATGAATCATAACCAAAGCCATAGCATTGCATCTCTTTAGGAATTCTTTTTGGTGGCTTTTGAAGTTCTCTAAACTCTCTAGTCACAGGATTCGTTACACATATTCGATTTTCATATCTAGAATATATGCATCCAAGGCTGTTGCAAGAACCTAGCATACTCAAACTGTGGTAGTATTGCCACTCTGAAGGTACGACAATTTGCCGATATCCAGGCTCAACAACCGTATGAAGATATGATGTAATCATAGCGATCTTTCTTGTCTTGTCCTCCTCCTCCTCTTTGTTGTTGCAAATAAATTTAACATGAGTTTTAGCAAAACAAGGACTAGAAATCAAAGAATACCATGACTTACTAACGCGCGCTTTTGCATAAGAGAAGATCTTTCACAAGACATCGTACAAGTATGCCTCAATTACACCAACCATCTCTACCGTGATCTAACTAAGATAGCCTAAGGTTTTTGCCGTATCTATATATAAGCATCATATAGTCGGTGTTCAAGCCCAACATTGGCCCGAACTCACTCCAAAATTTATGTAAACACATTTCACAATGTCCAAATAAAATGATCCGGTCTCTTACTATCAGATACATTTGGTCTTCATCGATGGCTTCTTTGCCCGCCGCCAGGTTTTGATTCTAGATCTGTTGGGTTTTGCTATGGCTCCTTTTAGGATGCTTAGTTTTATCTTCTATGTATGTTATATGTACTTTGTGTACTTTTGTCAAGCTACATCTTCATATGGTTGTGTCTAAAGCTTCGCTTTGGTCTTCCACTCGCGCTGTATGGTGTTCTTCGCTAGTATTATCACAATTATTAGGTTGTATGCTTTCTTTTGGCTTAACTTGTTGCTTTCATTATTATTTTGTTTGGCCGTCGGGCGATTTTGCCCTTTATGTTCGATGTAACTTATTGTGTTCAAATTACCTAGTTTGTGAGGAGTGAAATGAAATCTCTGTTAAAAAAAAAAAAAAAAAAAAAAAATCATTTAAAATTATTTAAAATCACTAACAATTTCCTATTATTTCGCACATACGAATTCAATTCACTCTTCTCATCGGTCATATTAGCGAAAAATGTGAAACATGTTTCTGAATATGTTTTAATATAAGGAAATTTTGTGAAAAAATTATTGTCATCAACAACCTTGTTAGCATTTCTCTTTTATTTATATAGTAAAAAAATGTTTTGTGGCAATCAATCTTTTATTAAATACTCTCTCCATCCCAAATTGTAAGTTCATTTTGACTTATTCAAAGTCTTTTTATTTCAACTTTGACCTTAAATATTTTTTTCCGTGTTATATAATACTTGATGAAAAGTATACCAATAGAAATGCAGTTAAAACACAAGTCTATTTATATATTTTGCATCACGTATTATATAACGCGAAAAAAAATATTTAAGGTCAAAGTTGAAATAAAACTTTAAGTCAAAATGACTTATAATTGAGAGGAAGGAGTAATAAAAAACTCAATTTTATAATCAGACTCTCATATATGCTACTACTTCCGTCCCAAAATTTAAGTCCATTTGGACTTTTTGATTCTAACTTTGACCTTAAATATTTTTGTTTGTACCATATAACTAGCAGGGTATCCGCGCGATGCGGCGGCGGTTATCCTGTGACTGAATTCTAGTAATGTGATGTTATGCGGCCATACTTTTTTAACAATTAATTTAGAAATAATAATAACGGAGATCTTGTTTAGTTTCCTTTTCGTTTTCGAGTCTAGATAGATCTTTGTTATTCGTGTGTTGGGGGTGATCGATTGGGTAGCCTAACAAACAAACAAAAAAAAAAATCTTACAAAGTTAAAAATGTTTTTCAATAATGTAGCGGTTCACTTTTTGTTTTTAGTCGAGTGAGTTATCGGTTACAGGGGATGAACCCTTGCGTCAATTTTGGAGCCGACCACCCGAGTTCGACCCTCATGCTTTTAAATGGCGGCTCGATCGGCGCAATGGCTACCGAATCGGTCGACCGACCACTGCGGGCAGCCTAATGGTTTTTTTTTTAAATTCTTGGCTTAGTAGCTTGATTAGATTGTACATTGTGGTTAAATTGTTGTATATTTTGGTGAAGATGTAATTAAATAGTGTATTAATTGTATATGTTGAATAGTGTTTTTTTAGTTTTATTTGTGCTTCAAATAGTTGTAACTTATGTTTTTTTACTTGTATTTTCTTAAAAGTTCTATATTATGAAATCTTAAAAAATTAATAAGAGGGAAGGTACAAGATGTATTATAAGTTGTATAGATAGATATATATTTGATGCAAAATATATGAATGGATTGTGCTTTAAATGTATTTTTCATTGGTATAATTTTTATCAAGTATTATATAATACAACTAAAAATATTTAAGATCAAAGTTTGATTTAAAAAGACAAAACGGACTTATATTTTAGAACGAAAGGAGTAATAAAAGTAAAATTTGACTTTCATTTGGTTAAGGTCATCTAAATTTCTTCTACCAAAACAAATCTTTTATATAATAAAAGAATATTATTTCGGAGTGATTTTCTGGCATTCTTATTGGAAAAAATTAGACAAACAAAAGAGCTCGATTTTGACACATAGGCGAAATCAAGCAATATGATTGGCCAATAAAAGGTAAAAATCCAATTGATTTTGGTTAAACTTTAAAAAAATTGGTGAAAAATTTAGTTGAGGAAAAAAAACCATATAAAAATATACGTGTAAAATTTATGAAAACAGAAACTTAAAAAAAAAGTATGTAATTAATAAAACTATAGTGGTTGAATTTTAAATATATTATATAGAGTTAAGTGTAAAATTATAAGTCTTCATATCTTTAATAACTTTGTTTACAATTACATGAGTATTAATATTAATTTAAGACTTTCATCCAACTAAATTACAAAACTTTGTAAATATACAAATTAGTTTTAATATACGTTAATAAATATTAGTTATAAACTTTCATCTATTAAATTATTATTTTTACTATATACGTTAAATAAGTATTCATGTTATCCTATTTAAAAATTTAATTTATGCGTACATGGGTTAAAATATTTAATACGGCTAAATTATTTTTAGCGGTAAATATCGAATGGTTAGCACAAGTTACTGTGATATGAAAATAAATATACGCGATTGTACTTATAACAACGAGTCATGTGATTATTATTTAAATTTTATATACAAATACCAATGATGCTTTAGTCCATTGGTAAGAGCTTTGGGCTTGGGTCAATAGACCCGGGTTCAAACCTCTTCCATGGCACTAAAGATCATTTGGTACCATCCCCCACCCAAATGCTTTCAGTTGGTGGTGTGAGGGCTATTGGAGAAAATGGCCGAGGGTTCAAAGCCCACTCGATAAGTACAGATCCATTGGGACCAGTCTTCATTATGCTGGGGCGGGTCCTTGGGGGAGAGTCCGGTTGGCATCCTTAGGATGCATGGGACCAGGGTGATCCCACCGATCTTCACCTTTTGGATAAATTTTATATACAAATATCCAGAAAAACATTTTTTAAAAACTTTACGGAGTATGTTTTAACTTTATCAACGTTCATTATGTGCTACTAAACGTTGATTATGGAATACAAATCATGGAGCTATGCAGTTTAGGGAATACAAAGAAGTGCAGTTATAGTTACAATAAATACAGAGATTACAACCCAAAGGCTGCTAAAATTATAAATAAGTTGTGCCTACTCTTTCAATGACACCAATTTACCCTCTTCAACAATTACATCAGCAAAAGCATATATCACGTCAAAGGCAATCGTGCAGGTTGAATCCAAAGTTTTTTTTGGACCAGCTGGATCTTAATGTAACAAGGCCCATTGTTGCCATGGTGTACTGAAAATGGGACATCAATGATGTTACTAGTCACGTTACCTAAGCACTGATTTCCTGATATCTGATGCGAGGGTAAACTGCCAGTTACTTTTCCTGAAAGTAAATGAAAGAGGATTATGAAGAATTTCAATTAGTGGCATGTATGTATGATTCTTCTATGTGTATGCTAACAATTAAATTTTATTTTGGGCCAGGGTAAGATAATGCATTGCACTGCAAAGTCGAAGACATCACGCACCTTTATAACTAGGTTGAAAGAGGGCAACATCTATACCATTAATGATTTTGTTGTAATACCAAATACAGAAGAATACACGATTATTGAAAAGAGTGCTTACATCATTGAATTTCATGGTGGCACCACTGTCAGAAGATCTTCGGTGAAGTCAGATGGTTTTGTGAGGCATCCTTTTGATCTCATGGTTTTGATGATATTCAAGTTATGGATAACAATTACTTGATTGGTAATGTTCAATAACACTAAATTTACTCTTATAGTTTAAATAACAGGTATGGGTTAAATAAATGAATACCTTGTAGATGTTTTTGAATACATCACAGATGTTAGCGTAAACATTCTAAACGACTTTGAATCTATGAAGCCCAAGCGGAAAAGATTGATCAAAGCCTTAGATGTGTGTACTCCATCAAAAATTTCAAAGGACGAAACAAAGAAAAGGTTAGCCTCGGATATTGCCAGAAGTTCTGGATATTAGATAATATTAACATGCTTATATTCTATTTTTGAACGTGGGCGTACTTACTTGCCTTCTGTTACTATCTAATTAAAGCATTGCTATTCAGGACTCAGAAACTGCAATAGACCCTGTTGAAAGTGAGGTTCCCGAAGATGATAATTATGATGCCGAGGTTGCAACAAAAAAGAAAACAAAGTGGTTATATCCCAACCAAAAATATTACTACTAATTTGATATTGTCACAAATTTTGAAGTAAATGTCTTTGCTTTTCCTTTGTAGACTCGTTGTGAGCGACTCCGAATCTAGGTAGGCAGTTGAAGACACAAGGCTTGGAATCGGCTAACTTATTGAATGAGGGCATCATCTTAGTGTTTGCTGAATAGTAGTAGGTTAGGAAACCAAAAAAAATAAGAATGCACTAATAGGTAGCATGGTGTCCTTTTGTCTGTTTCGTATGAGAAAACTATGTTTTGGTTAGCTTTTTTATAAAAATTAATATAGTTTGATTTTTGCTTTATAATTTATGTTATGTCTTCTATATGAACAATGGACAGATTGTGTAAGACATTACCCATCTAACACTAATTCAACAAGAGCCTCCTGCTTGCTCCATCTCCTTCTTAGGTTTGAATAATACTCTATTTGTGCTCTCTAATCTCATATTTGTATAGGTGGCATAAGGGGTAACTTAATAAACAGATTCTGTCAAGACTCTTTGCACCAATTTGCAGGCATCTAACCTAACCATAGATTTTGATCTACCACAGATCATAACTACATAAAAGGCCACTTAATGAGACTACAAAGACCACAGCTCAATACAATGTTGTTACAATACATTCAGTCAACTCACTTTATCAAGTACATAGCTCAAGAGAAGCACCAAAGGTGATACAACTTTATGACTTAGCTCTAACACATTGCAGCATGATGTAATCAACGTATTTATAATTGTATAGTGTCTGGATTCAATGTAACAGTGATGTAACAGTAGCATAGAAGAAGTAGTATAAGTAGCATTGCATAGTTCATTTCATTGTAACAATTTCATTTCTATCATTACAATTTACACAGTTTTCCCTTATTTCACTTCTTAAGATCACTTGACAAACCTCTGCATATAAATTCATTTACCAAACTTCTTTTCAATGTAAATGTATTCAAAGTCTATGTGAAAGCAATCCCAGAAAACATACTACCAAATCTTACACAAAATACAGGGGGCTCTACTTCCAATAAACTCATAAACAGACCTAACATTGTTCCACAAATTCATTAGGTAACTGAGCTCGATAGCTTCTAAATAATGGAGTTTAGGCTCACATTTGCAAATGCCTAATGAGGCAACAAAATGCTTAATTAAAAAATATAGAAGGCACAAAGCTGCGTTACCTTATTCTGAATAACACATTTCATTAGTTTAAAATACTTGATTAAACAGCATATTAAATTTTTATTTTAAATTTAAACATGGTCTTCATTACTACAAATTTGAAACCATATCAATCAGGTTGTAACTGATGTTGTTAATTACACTAGAGTCACAAAACCTTTTCAAGTTTTAGCATTATTAAATTAGGACTCTCAACAGTCATCACCAACTTACCAATGCTTTTCATTTGCTTACCAATAAATGCTTTAGTTTATTAACCCTTCTATGGCATAGTAGAAATAACATAATGCTATCTATACACCAAAATATTCCAACACTATGTCACAACATATAGACATTCAGCAAATGCCATCTCACGTCCTAAAGCTCAAAAAAGAGCTACGAGTTGTGCTCATAAGAAATGTTAATCCAAGCCAAGGTTTGTGCAATGGCACCCACCTTATTATCAAGCATCTAGGAAGATTGGTTATTCAGGCGGAAATCATCACCGGTTCAAATGTAGGGGACACAGTTCTAATACCAAGAATTACGCTCACATCAACCATATCTAAATGGCCATTCAAAATGAACAGCAAAAACCTTCCCATAAAAAGATGTGATACAAAGATCATCAATAAAACTCAAAGGTGGATCACTCAACCATGCAAAAAAACATGATGATTGAAGAGCTCCATAAATAGAGAGTTAGGAAAAAAAATAATAAGATGAATCACAAGCGTTGTTAGGATCCTGCTCCATATGTAAAAATTGTTTATCAATACCCTGTGTGTCAGCTTAATCGTGTAGCGTTTTTTCAAGAAAAATAAAAAATTATTCTAACTGGTATTCATAAGTAAACACTTATACGCTTTCTTACACCCTACCGATATCAACCCAATAGTACCAAACTCATGGTGTTTTCATACCAGGAAAGGAATTGAACTTGGGACCTCACACATTTTAGTGGTATTAGTCGCAAGACTTTTACCATTAAGCCACCCCGAGTAGTTAAATATAGTTAACAGTCCGTCAACAAATTGTGAGATGTATAGGAAAAACTAATAAGTTTCATGTTCAGCTAACCAAACATATATTTAGAAAAACACCTGCTTATTTAACTGAAAATATGTACGATTCAACAGTTCTCTACATTGGGTATTTTTTTCCTGGAACATACTAAAGCCAAAGTATCGCCATCTTAACAAATACACCATGCATTATGTATGCTACATAGTCGACCTACTTTACAAGTACATGTATATCTGTAACAAGACAATACATACATATTGGGACACATAGACTCAAGCTCAATCTTACGCTTTGTTTATAAAAAATCTAATACACCCGGTTCGGATGACAACTGATTGAGAGGCCTAAACTCATGTCTATTTTTGGGCTTAAAGCTCAACTAATTGGTTTATGATTAAGTATGTTCCTTTGTTGCAACTAATTAAAAACTCACAACAAGTTTAGGCATACAATTAGTCATGAGTTTAGGTCTCCAAATCCTTTTTCAGTTATAATATAACAACAAACTGCTCTTAGTTTCCATGAGACTTTCAAACCTTTCTGGCAATCACAGTAAATAAACAACCAAATCCATAAAAACAAATGTAAATAAATATATTGTTGTATATTGTGTTGCATTTGGTTATTTGTTTACAAGATAGTCAATAGATATATAAAAGATTAAAAAACAAATGCAGGTACATAGAAGGCCACTTAACAAACCTATGCATACAAATTCAGTTACTAAACTTCTTTCCAATATCTAATAAAGTGCCTTTATGAGTGAGTAAATTGACTTTATGACTAAGCATAAATTACAAAAAAGCCTTGGTAAGGCTTATAAGTGAGTTGGTATAAGTTTTTGTGTGCAGAGCAAGGATATGCAGGCCAAAGGATGAGAATCTTTGCTAGCAAACACTGTTTTTTTCTTTAGGAAGTGACTACAATTGGGAGTAAAGTAAAGATGAGAATCTTTGCTAGCAAAAAATGTTTTTTTCTCCTCATCCCTGAACATTAACTGCTTTCTGTATAATTGACACACCAAAAAACCTTTCACATATCCACTATATAAAAGCATAAGCACCAAACAACCCTTCACACATTTGCAACAAAAACTAAAATTGCAAAAATGAGTTCCAACAAGAAACCATGTATTTAACATTGTCTTTTTCATGTCATTTCTCATATATGTAACACATCATTCATTTTTATTATTATTATTTTATTTATTTTTTTTTGTGCATAAATCATAACCATTTCCAGCAGTGAAAGTTCTGATGCATCATATCCAATGCCATGGGCTGACTAGCTTTCCAAAGGTTGAAGATTCAAGCTTTGATCCTGGCTATGATGACATGCAGTTTTATCAACCTAAAATGGTTTCAAGCTCAAAAAAGGTTGAAGCTAGCAAGAGTCTAACCTCAAAACAGATTGCAAAGCTTGCTTTTGCTGATAGGATTAAGATTCTAAGGCTCCAAATAAGGAAAGTTGTGATTTAATTAGTATCAAGCCATTTGTTATCAAAAATCCAAAAGATGCAAGAGATGGTTCAAAGGGGAAGGGAAAAATAGTATGGTTTAGTTGATGTTGGTGGTTTATGTATGGCTTAAATGCCCTAGAATAAATCTATTGTAATCCTTATGCTTATGGTTTAAGTACGAATGCAATGCTTTTTGCTTATGGTTTAAGTAACAGTGCAACTGAAATGCAGTCATGGTAATTGATTAAATGATGGTGTTTGGGTAACCTTATGCTAATTTGCTATTGTGTTTTCAAAAATCCCCATCACTAATCTTGGTCAATCTGTTCTACGCGCAAAAATCCTAACTGGCTCAAAGATAGGAGACACCGTTCTTATACCCACAATTACACTTACATCCACACAAACACAATGGCCATTCATAATGAAACGCATGCAATTCTCAATGAAACCATGCTACGCAATGACCATTAACAAACATCAAGGCTAATCACTTGCACATGTAGGAGTCTATTTGCCTAATCATGTGTTCACTAATGGGCAACTTTATATTGCAGCATCTAGGGTAACGAGTCCCGCTGGATTGAAGATACTGATGCTGGGAGACGAAGACACTGAATTCAAGCATCGAACCTGAAATATTGTTTACAAAGAGACTTTTGAAAATCTACCTTAAAAGATCTAATTCTATTTGTGAAACCTTTTAAATAATATAATCGCAATAAAAATTGCATACATAAGTACACATAAAAAAAATTAATATATGTTTTGGCCTAATTAATCGCACAAACATCCACCACTTTTTTTACTTATTCTCTCAATACAAATGCAACACAATTCTTATAACAGATAGTCAACCTAAGCCTAAGAATAAATAACCCTAAGGGGGTGTTTGGATTAGCTTAATTTGTGATCTTATCAGCTTATTGAGATTTGGGAATGCTAATAATCCTATTTTATTTTAATTTTTTGGCCTTACCCATTTGAGCTTATGACTTAAACAACCCATAAGGTTAAGTGGATAAGCTAATAACCTAATAAACAGTGATCTTATTAGCTTTCATAAATCTTAATAAGCCGATAGCCCCGCAAAATAAGCTAATCCAAACACCCCTTAATATCTTTTTTGCTCAAATTATTCGCAAAAACATCTGCAAAATGAAATACCAACCAACTATTTCAAACTACTTAGCTTTAACTTTACCCTTATCAATACAATCGCAGACATCTAACCTAACCATAAAGTAACAAGTTTTTAACAAATGCAACACAAAAACGACTAAATTCATCAAACTAACACAAAGTCCAACAAATCAATATAATGGTGTATCATTAAAATACACACCTGAGAATAAATAGGATTTTCATTATCTTTATTTTTTATTTCAACCAAACCCTAAGACGATTAAAGAATCCCCAAATCAAATAGATTTTATTGTAATCTATTTGCTGAATCATTTTTTATTTCACCCAAACCCTAAAAGGATAAAAGAAAACCCTAGCTTTGTTTGCTTAGTCAATTGTAACAGATCCAATTTAAGTGTGTGTTATATTCATGTGTATGACTAAGAAAAAGTCAAAGTACCAAAACCCACTCTGTATATACCATCTCCATTAAAAATTATAAAAACAAAATTTAAAAATTAAATTTAAGGAAAAAAGAAAAAAAAAATAACATAACAAAAGTAGAACTAATATTTTTACTACCATTTCATTTTTTTTTGAACGGCATATATTATAAAAAGAAAACTAGCAAGGAGCTAGAAGAAATTACAATATAATGTTACTAGGATATTTCATCCAAGTAACCCAATCAAAATTAGATTTGCATCGACTAGAACACCAATTATACGACAATAAAACAATATCATCAAAGAGGAGCTCCATGCGTGGGTGACTTCTCCCAAACAAGACCATGTTCCGAAACTTCCATATAGACCACCACGTGACATAGAAAACACCTTCTAAAACCTCCTTTAGACGGATAGGAAAACGAAGATTATTGAACCAAATAAGCCAATCTCCATACGAATGAAAGTCATGAACCTCCAAATCCCACCAACGAGACACTTTAAACATAATTAGACGAGCTAGATGACATGAAAATAGGAGATGCGAAGAGGACTCCACAGCAATGCAACAATTAATAATAGTTAATTACATCAAGACCATTTATGTCTTCATCAACATCCATTCATGTGCCACCAAATAAAAAAAAAGAACATAAAACCAAGATGATAAAAAACACAAAAGAAGCTAACCAATTTGTGCCCATCAAACCCTAATCATACATATCCATAATGATGAGGTGATGATCCTTCTCAGATAAACCATCACGCACCTCAACCAAGATGGCCGTAAGGGCCTCCGACCTCCTCCTATCCCTGATCTGAACCTCACACAAACACTCATAAGTGTCACCACCAGCTTCTTCTTTAACATGGTTGAGCGACCATACTTCCGCCATTATCTCTGTCCTTTTTTGGATTTTCCTTAGAAGCTCATTGCGTCGCTCCCCAAGCCACATGAGGAACGCTTCATCTTCTGTATGCTCTTGGACAAAGAGAAACTTGAAGGCTTTGTGTAGCTTCTATGACCCAGAAGCTTCTTTGAGTGGTTAGGTCACAAAGGGTTTTTTGAGTGATAAAAATTAAGAGATATTATTAAATTTGAAACAAGTACTAATGCATTATAAGTAACGAAACTGAATTGGAACTGAACATACTTCATGATTACAAAACTTAAATCCACACAGTTGGTTATTTTCCCATGTAGAAATATCAAATCGGTTTTAGACATAAGTTTTGCATTAACGCATTCAATCCTTCAACTACAAAAAAAGATTGGCAATATCACATAACTATTCCTCAAAGTTTGCCAATTATGATAAAAGATGCCTAAAAAAGACTACAAAAAGCATTATCATACCAAACCATCTTAATTATTAAATAAATACATAAAAAATCTTAAAAACTAAAAATAAATATCAAAACTTCATTGTCTCCAACTTTTCGATAAAAGATAACAGAGCACGAAGACGAACATGTTTTTGTGTTACCACAAACATCAGCCTATCAACTTCATCCAAATCCTCTTCTTGCATTTTCCTAAGACCCGCAACGCTTTGAACCGAAGAATCATAAGTACCAGCAACCTTCAGCTCCTTTATAATTTGATCCCTATGATTTACATGATCAAGAATTTCTGAGACTTTTTCCCTTAAATATTCTTCATCAGCAAATGTGGATTTAACTTCTCGGCCATAATGTACGAGCATCATATCTTTAACATAGTTCGACTTAGCTACAACTGCTAACCGGCCTAACAAAACAAGAGGAGAAGACATATGTGTATTATTTTTTCATAATGTAAATTTCCATGTTATGCTAAGCATATATAGCCTACAGAAAGGATTATTAAAAGCACATTCCAATTAAATGACCAATATCAAGTTAAAATAAAATTTGAAAATAAAACACAACTACAATACCCAATAATTTATAAACTAATCAAGAAAGTTAGATTTATAAAAACATAAAGAGAATCACCAAGTAGACAATAACATTAGAATACACTTTATACCACAATCATATGATTTTAACATTTTTCTATAAATAAGTCCCGAACATTACGCAAACAACAATTAGATCAAACCGGTATGCGTAGCACGGATCTGAATGACTCGTCTAAAATAATTTAACACCTTTGGCCCAAAACTATTAAACATGCCATGTCAACTATATGTGTATATTTGAGTTTTTTTTTTTTTTCTAGTTTTTATATACCTATTTGTCATGATATGAATTTTTATAAACTCTTGCCAAATAAGGAAGAATTTAACCTTTTCAATTAGGCATAATTATAAAAAAAAAAATTAATAATTAAAAAAATTATTACATAATAAGCAAACAATCTCATTTTTTTTAATACGAAGTTTCCCACTTAATGTTTTGTTTTATGATACAAATATAAAGATATAAATAACGATAAAACTTGCTAGGCCTCGCAAACAATACATTGGGCCTAATGTAACAATAATCCACTACATTAGAGTCGGCTATGCATCTCTCACTTCTATATAAAAGGAGGTCAAGGGTTCAATCACAAGAACCAACATCAACCGGTTTACGATTATTGAAGTTATAAGTTTTGTTTCTGGAGTGATTGTCTTTCTTGTCGATTTCTGGACTAACAAATAACCAACATCCTTACCAACAACGATTGCTTATCAGGTTTGTTTTATTTTTTATATAGTCTATATAAAGTATTTAAAGTTGATTGCTAATTTGCTATATATATATTTTTAATTTGCTACCATGCATGCTATGTATAACTTGCAGCTGCTGATCAGTTATGTAGTAGTACATATGTTAAGATACTTTTTAATATAAAAAACAAAACTTATTTCTGTGTTTTTTACTGTTTTTGTTTTAGGAAATCAAAGGTTTTATAAATGCCAGAGGTACACCGGTACCTTGATATTATTGAAGAGATACTAGCAGCAAGATCGCAAGTAGAGGATCTCATCCGATGCAAAAGGGTATGTAAGTCATGGAATTCGTTAATCTCAAGTCACCGTTTTGTCAAATCTCATCTTAACTACAATCTTAAAAAGAAAGCAGATAATAATGAAATTGGAGATACACGGATTGATTTAAATGATGGTGGCTATCGTTGTTATCATCTTGTTGGTTCTTCTAATGGTCTTGTATGCATCTACTTTCGTTACGATCGTAAATTTGTTGTTGTTAATCCCTCAACCCGTGAGGTGAAAGAACTAAGAAATCCTCCTCAAGATATTGGTATTGAAGTGTACTTTGGTTTTGGCTATGATTCATCCATAGATGATTTCAAGGTTGTAATAGGAATCTATGATAAAAATAGTGATAACTTTGTTTTTAACTTGTTAACATTGAAATCAAATGTCTGGAGAACAGTTGCTGCTGGAGAAGTGAGCGATTACCCTGAGGTCAAATATGGTACTTTATGCAATGGAGTGATTCACTGGCTTTGTAGTGATCAAATTGTTTCTTTTGATTTATCCAAAGAGGTTTTTATAGAAATGCCCAGACCAGATCACCAATGCGACAGGTTAAAAGGCAACATGTATACGGTTAAGTTGGGGACCATAAAAGACCGTCTTTGCATCATTTATAATCCAATATATACGTGGTTTAACAAAACTGAGGAAATTGAAGTATGGGTAATGAAAAACTACAATGTTATGAAAACTGAGGGAATTGAAATTGAACGATGGTTACCGCCACCTGGTTATGTTAAACACAAAACAATAATGAATTACACTCCACACGAGAGTTTCTTATATGGTCATGTTAACATATGGATGTTAGAAGAAGGTGCAGGTGCTCCTGTATTGGTGCACAGCCTTGAAGGTCCCCTCGGTCGAAATGCTCATCATATCAAGTTATCTACAATTTCGGAATGTAATTTTAATTTTGCTTTGCCTGTATTCGTGAAGAGCCTTGTATCTCCCCATGGCATGGGTGACGATGACAGTGGCAATGGGGGGAGACTCGAAAGCAATGGGATGTTACAAGAAAGTTCAGGTGCTGCTGTATTTGTTCATAAGGTGAGAGGTAAAAAACGAAAACATATGTTATAGAGGATGAAGAAGGCACTGATATGTCGGGAGACGAATATGATGGAATTCTTGATCATAAAGGACTTCCTTTATTTTTGAATGGAAGGAAGATTATCCAGCCTTATAAAAGTTGAAGCTATGATCATGGAGCACATGAAGGCAAAGTTCAAATAAATTAAAAGATGGGAACTTGTAATTTCTTAGAAATATGATTTCTTATCACATCCAAAAACAGTATATATGAAGAATTTATGCATGTATGTTATTAACTGATGCTTTTGAAACATGGGAGTAATAAAGACTATTCACTTATTTGGTTCAATCAATGAATATATTGTCTAGCTAACAAGTTACTATTGTATATCGACATTTATTTTATGCACATAGAGTCATACATGATGCATCTACGACGAGCACCTACACTTATCTTTGAAGAAAAGTTAGTCACGATTGAATGATACATGTAATTGAGCTTGTGATAGCGAACACAACTCTAGTGGTGAATGGAAGTATATAGGAAGGAGAAATATTATCACCTGATGTTAGATGCAGTTAAAGCCTCATCGATTTCCCTTTATCACCACGATTATGTAGTTAACTGTAGTGTTCTTTCAGTCGAGTATGCACATTCAAAGAAATTTTCTGATAGTGGTGGTCTTGTGGACCAGCAACTAGGGTCACCGATGAAAATTACTGTGTTACGAGACTTGAGGGGCTGTTAAAATCAACACTGTTTTATTTTTATGGTTCTTTCTAACTATAGTGTTTTCATTAAGGGGTGTGCACGGTTCGATTTGGGTCGGTTTTTGGCTAAAACCAAAATCGAACCACAATGTTCGGTTTTCGTAGAACATAAAACCAAAACCGTTCAGTTTTTGGCGGTTCGGTTTTTTTGGTTTGTTATCGGTTTTGGTTCGGTTTTTTGGTTTTTTCGGTTTCTAACCGTTAATATTTGGGTATGACCAAATTATACCAACAAACTTGTTTTACGTACAAAATTATTTATTCTTTTTTATTTTTTTTCAATCTAAGCATAATAATGTTTATTGCATAATTCTACAATTACAAACATATAAATGAGACATACACATACAAGTGAACATACACGTAGTATAATAATTATCGAATACTTATTGATATATTCACACAAAACACGCGACACGACAAACTCACATATAAATATAAATGTTAAGATAAATATATTATAAATCCACTCACAAAATGAATATAAATTTATAAATTTGATTTATTTAGTTATTTAATAATATTATATTAATTAGATATTATTATATAACAAAACTGGTTCGGTTCGGTTCAATTTTTGCGGTTTGGTTTTTGGACGAAAACCGAAACCCAACCGCATTTTTTGGTTTCTGAAAAAGTAAAAACAAACCATCGGTTTTTAGTTTCGGTCGATTTTTTCGGTTTGGTTTTTTCGGTTTCGGTTTTTTCGGTTTGTTTTGCTCACCACTAGTTTTCATGGTTGACTTGACTAAACTAAGTTGATACTCCATCAGTGTAAAACGAGAAACTAAACTTAATTTTAAGCCAAGTATGTCGATCATAGCCCAAATCCGGCCACTTGAAACCCTTCTCTTGAATCTTGCAGCTGATTATCAGTCAAGAATCTCAAAGGGGTTAACACGAGCTTATACCAACTAAATCATTCGGTTTGCAAATGCTTAATGCTATTCGTATAAGTTTCACATAAACCTGGTGCGTGACTCTCAAAATCTTTTCAAGTATACACTAATTTCCGCCTCAGATAACTTTACAACCGTGAGAAGAGGCGTAGCATCGCTAACAAAAGCTCCCTCTCTTTCAACATTCTTTAAACTTAATGTCCATAAAGACATACAACCTATCAAATACAAGGCACTAAAGTTCAACTCCGTCATAAAAAACTTCTACTTTTCATTAATATAGCCTTCCGATTTACTCAAACAATAAGGTTGCACCTAAAGCAAAGCCGCTATTTCATAATATTTTTAACCAGAACTTTTAAAAGCTTGTATATTCTTTTCGACTTCCATTTCACTATCATATATAACAGAAACCAATCCGTGAATAAAGTTCTCTTTACTAGACACATCCAATTTTTCATCAAGATACTCGATCTTTCTCTGGATCACAACCTGATTCTGCTTCATATTTGTGGTTACTAACCAATAACTTCCTTAATTTCTTATCACACAAACCATATCTCCTCAAAACCGTAACATTTCCTGAAATCCTTAAGAGGTCTTATTCGTTAACAACATCCATTCTGGCTTATTAATCATTGCAACTACTAATGCATCACATCCAAACAAACTCTTATAAAACTCAGCAGTTGGTGTGATTTGTGCATACAAAGCTCTCCCAAATATAAACCGATTTCATTTAACTAAGAGAGTGTTCGTTTAAGCTTATTTATGGGCTTACCTGTTTTCGGCTTATGATTCATAAGCTTATTTATGGGCATATATGTTTTAAGTTTATTATATCATAACAAACTTATAAAAGCCACAAGTTTCAAAAAGAATCCTAAAATTAAGCTTATGAAATATAAGTCGAAAACATCTAAGTTCATAAGCCCATAAAGAAGTTTAAACAGACACCCCCTAAATGACCCTTAATTTGTATGTTTAAAATTTAAAAATTATTTGTTAATGTTTAAGACATGTTATGAGTAAAAACTAAAACCGGTATAAATAAGATCTCATAATTGTAAAACTTTGCGCTCACTGGTGAGCGCGTGTAGAAAATCCTCGTTTGAAACATGATGTTAATTATTTATAGAGTAAATTGCAAAAATCGTCCCTAAACTATGGCCAAATTGCACGTTTCGTCCCAAAACTTTGGAAAGTGCAAATATCGTCTCTGTGGGGAAACTTTGGAGCGAAATCGCCCGCCTAGATCAAATGATTAAAATACCCTTCTCTCTTTATTACTTTTCAGTTTCTTGCGCAAATGGTCCCTGTGTTTCAACAGATTTTGCAAATTTAGTCTTTTTTTTTTTTTTTTTTTAATTAACAATTAATATTAGTATTATTTTTTTACGTTTGCCGTTTTTTACGTTTTCGTCCGATTTTTTACGTTTTCGTCCGATTTTTACGTTTTTTTACGATTTTTTTACGTTTTGGTCTTTTTCGTTTTTATTTTACGTTTTACGTTTCGTTTTCGTTTTCGTTTAGATTTTTTACGTTTTCGATTTTTACGTTTTAGTCGATTTTTTAGGTTTTCGTTTTTTACGCCGTCCGATTTTTACGTTTTCTCTTTTTCGTTTTACGCTTTTTTTACGTTTTTTTCGTCTTTTTACGTTTTGTCTTTTTTACGCTTTTTGTCCGTTTTTACGTTTTGTTTTTACGTTTTTGTCCTTTTTACGTTTTTTTTCGTTTTTTTTTTTTTTACGCTTTTGTCTCTTTTTAACGTTTTGTCCGTTTGTTTACGCTTTTGTCGTTTCATCCGCTTTTACGTTTTCGTCCATTTTTTTACGTTTTCCTCCGTTTTTTTACGTTTTGTCCGATTTTACGTTCCGATTTTTACGCCATTTTTACGTTTTGTTTTTTCCTTTTTTTACATTTTCATTATTATTTTTCTTTTTATTTTTTTTTCGTTTTTACGTTTTCGTCCGTTTTTTTTTGTGTTCGTCAGATTATTTACGTTTTCGGACGAAATGTAGTATTAGAACAAATGTAGTATTTGAAGTAAATTGTATACTTTTTATGAGTGGATAGCTCGGATTGCGTATTCTTTATGCTTACTTTTAAGCAATATAACAACACTTGTGCTTTAGTCTAATTGTAAGAGTGTTTGTGCTTGAGTCAATAAAACTCAGGTTCAAGTCTTTTTTTTAGTTTTTGGCTTAGATAGGTACCCATCTCCGTAAAATCAATGGGCTCACTAGAAAGACTTTTTTTTTTTAGCTTAGATAGGTACCCATTTCCGTAAAATCAATGGGCTCACTGGAAAGACTTTGTGGAATAAGAGCTCGGGGGTTCGAGTCTTGACTCGTGCTCACTCCAGTTGGTGCCCACTAGGCCAGGAGAGTTGATGGAGCTATTTTTTATGGGGTGGACAATGATTTGTGCCAAAAGACACTTGAGATTACGATGTTCCCGTCAATTTACACATTTTTGTGAAATCTTTAAGCAATATAATTGATATTGATATGTTTGGATATACAAATCTTTTATAGGCGAATAAAAATAGTCAGTACGTGGTTGAGATGGAATTCATACTATTCTCAGCTCTCCAAAACCAAGCTATTAGGCGATAAACACGACTCAAGCTTGATTGTGGGTTTCGGTCTATTAGGTTTTTTTTATGTGATTGCATTATAAATATCGTGTCAATAATACAATATTTTCTATGGGGTTTACATAATCTAACATGGTATGAGAGTTGGTCTGATCCGTATACATAGGTGCCTAAGTTGAGCGCCTCCTTTATAGCACCACATTAGACCTTAGCCGCTACCATTTATCCTTTTCCAAAAAAATATAATCTTGCTTCTATTTTTTTTTTCTTCTACCTTTGCTGTTGCTGAATACTGAAGATTAATCTCCACCTTGTTGTCAGATTTCTTCATCAAGAAATATATTATTTACTTTCGCTACTGCGTTTATTTGCTTTTAGTGTTGCTTACAGAATTGCTTCCGCTTGCTGGCGGAATTCTTTATCAACAAAATATGTTTTTATTGCCTTAGTCGATTTTTTTTTAGTTTATCACTCAAATCTAAGCTTTCGCGATTTCCGGATTATGCGGGAGTATTAGACGATAAATACGGCCCAAGCCTGATTGTGGGTTTCGGTCCATTAGGTTTTCTTGATGTGATTTCATTATAAACATCGTATAAATAATACAACGGTCCATTAGGTTTTCTTGATGTGATTTCATTATAAATATCGTATAAATAATACAATATCTCCAACGGGATTTACATCATTTAACACAAGCTAGTAATAGAATCGACCTTAAAAACTGAAAAAAAAAATATATCTTAAAACTTTTTAGTTAATAGTAAATAACATTTATATACAAACTTTACATACCTATACTTTTCTATAATGTACTTAAAGTTGATTGCCATATATGTTTAAGAGTTAATTACATAATTGGTCCTTAAGGTTTACCGGAACTTGCATATATTGTCATTGTGTTTTTTTAACGGGTCATGTCCTCGTGATATGCAAAATTATGGGTCATGTTCAATTTACTAATGGCGTTTAAATAGTCGTTAAAAAAGGACTAACGTGATATGTTTGCATAACGTGAGGGGCTCAAATTGTATATGTGAAACCCGGTAAACCTTAGGGACCATTTATGTAATTAACTCAAAAAAAAAAGAAAAAAACTTTTTTAAAAAAAACAAAAAACTGTTTTAAAAAAAAAATTATTATACTTAAATTTTGAGCTTATGTATAATGTAAGGGTCTAAATTTTTTTAATTAATACTTAAAAAATTTATATATATATACATACATATATATATATATATATATATATATATATATATATATATATATAAATTTTGAGCTTATGTAAAATGTGGGCCTAAATTGTTTTAATTAATACTTAAAAAACTTATATATATATATATATATATATATATATATATATATATATATATATATATATATATATATATATATATATCTATATATATAGGGGAACTTTATTTTGAGAACCCTGTTAAGTGCGAGAACTGCGAGAACCCCTTATGTACTCCTAGTAATGCATATTGTGCAACATATCAATGCAACATGGCATTTTTGAATTATTAAACATTTTTATTTAATCCAAAAGGGTATAATAGTAAAAGTCATTTTTATATTATTTTTGATTTTTTAAAATAAATCTTGTTTTACAAAACCAATCAATTTTTATTTTTTATTTTTTTTTATTATTTATTTATTTATTATTATTTTTTTTTTGTATTTTCTTAACATGCATGTTTTAAAACTGATTTAGTGCATATGTATTTTTATAAATTAATTTTATTATTTTGGTTTTTGAAATAATTTTTTGGACATTCATGTTTTTCAAATGAAAAGGTGCATATGTGTTTTTAGATAATGTAAATTTATAATAATCAAGAACATAATGTTAAACACAAAATTCGATGTAGATTGAAATACAATTAAAATACAAATTTACAATAAGAAGAAATACATGAATATAATCTATCTTTACACTTGTGCGCTAACAATAATTAACGTAAACAGACATATGTGCACAAAACATATGTGTTTGAAGTTTCTCATCAGATTATTTTTGAACATGTGTGCATGCCTTTCCAAAAACATACATGCACGCCTTCCAAGAACATATATGTACTTAGGTATGTGTGCACGCCTTCAAAAAACGTCACGCCTAAAAAAAATAATAGCTAAGATTAAATACTTTTAAAATAAAAGTCAAGATAACATTACACACATGCACAAGCTTAAACTAACAAACACAAATAAAACGGAGACAAATTTATTTATGTATGCAAAACATATATAATCCAAACACAAAACATATATGTTTTATAATTCAAACACAAAACATATATGTTTTATACGTAAACATATATGTTTTTATATGTAAACATATATGTTTTAAACGTAAACATATATATTTTATACGTAAGTCACAGGTATAGAAAAATCCTTTAAACAACAACTACAAACAGGTGCCAAACAAAATCTCATTCAAAACCATTAATCATTAAACTATAATTGCACGGTTTGTACAGTGGGAGCTCGCACGCAATGAGTTTATAGTTGCAACAGGTAATCTTAAAAAAAAATCATAAAACAAGTAACATTAATCACTAAACCATATCTACAAAACACATATGAATAAATAAAATAATGAATACCTTAAACGGAATACAACCAACGTTTGAACAAGCATTCATACTTAAAAGTCAAGATTCTTTCATCAAGCTTTTCTCATGTCATTCATTCTTTATTGGTAAAGATCAAATCATATATTCCGTCAAATATCTTGTTTTTGGACTTTTTGGTTCTAATGCGTGGGTTCCTTTCATATTCATTACACAATGAATCGACATTTACATATGCTATACAGCATGTACCTTGTATAATACATACATACATTCAGTTTTTCTAGAATCATTACGACAAATGATCGATCTCTAATAAAGGCTACCACGCTTATTTATCTTCTATGTTGAATATTTCTTTTACAGTGCTTAAAATAATTTTGCAAATAGTAACTTACTTTATTGTAGTTGCTCACAATCTTGAATACTAAACAAGACATCTGATTTGTTAAATAATTTATTCTATCCTTATACATCTATCAGTTATCAAAATTCACACATGCTCAGGTGTTATCAACTAGTTTATGCTCTTGCTAGTTTTTTATTTCTTGTGTTTTTTAATGTTTAAACCACCAACCATAAACTATCTAATCTGGAAAAAAAATTGTTTTATTCTGGAAACACGAATTGGAGCAAAAAAAAAATAACGAATTGAAAAAATGATTTAAAAACGAATTGGACAAAAAAAAAAAATCATAATCTTACAATGAAAGAAGTCGTAAATGATTGTGCCTTAAGTTATATTTTTGATGGTGGAATGTTGAAGAGGCCAGATCTGCAAAAACAATGAGATGAATATAGAGAGGATTGTTGGTGGAGGCTAAGGTTTGTGGGAAAGATTATGTGAGAGAAGGGATAAAAAAAATACTACGTAACTGATTAATCAGTTTCCAAAAAAATAGAAGAATTTTAAAAATTATAATTAGGAAATACCATCCATACCCTCATTCATTTACAAAACCTAACCAATCTTTCAATTAATTACATTTATGGCATAATCAATTATAGCCATTGATCAGACAATCTAACAGTTCAAAGGGAGTTCAGTTCTCATGACTTATGAGTTCGAAAATAAAGATACACTATATATATATATATATATATATATATATATATATATATATAGAGTTAATTGCATTTTTGGTCCTTGTGGTATGTAAATTAGATTTGAATCCTTAAAACTTTAAAAGTGCACGAGAGGTCCCCATTTTCAAGTTTTAGCATGTTTGGTCCCCGATTAACATCAAATGACTAAAATACCCTTGTCTTCTACTTTTTCTATTCTCTTTTACCATCTTTTGAGTTTCTTACATAAATGGTCCTTGTGTCTTGCCATATTCTATAGATTTAGTCCATTTTTTTTTAATTATTTATTTAACTATTAATATTACATAAATTGACCAACAGTGTAATATTCAAAAAAATTCGAAATTTTCAAAAAAATTTTAAAAAAAATTTTTGAAAAATTTATTTGGAAAATTTTTTGAATATTTTTTTTTTCGAAAAAAATTTTTGAAATTTTTGAAGTTTTGAATTTTTGAATATTTTTTGAAAAAAAATTTGTTCAATATTTTTTTGAAATTTTTGAATATTTTTTTTTGAATATTTTTTGAAAAAAAAAATTTTGAAATTTTTTTTTTTGAATATATTTTTTTTTTGAAATTTTTTTTGAATTTTTGAAAAATTTTAAAAGTTTTTCGAAAAAATTTCAAAAAAAAATTTCGAAAAAATAATTATTCGAAAAACTTTTTTTCAAAAAAAAATTTCAAACTTTTTTTTTCAAAAATTTTTGGAAATTTTTTGGAACTTATTAGAAAAATTTGTTAACTTATATTAGCCATTAGATCAAAACCGGATGAAAATATATAAAAACAGACAAAAACGCATAAAACCGTTATTAAAACGGAAGAAAACGTATAAAACGGATAAAGACGAATACAAACGTGAGAAAACCGGACAAAATCGTATAAAACCGGATGAAAACGTATAACAACAAACAAAAACGCATAAAAGTATGTTAAAAATGGACGAAAACATAGAAAAACATACGAAAACGGACAAAAGTGTATAAACGGACAAAAGCGTATAAAAACGGACGGATGAAAACATAAAAAATGGACGAAGACGTAAAAACGGACCAAACGTATAAAAGCAGAATATAAAAGTTTTATTAAAACGTAAAAATGAATGAAAACGTAAAAAAATAGACGAAAACGTATAACAACGGACGAAAACGTTAAAAAACGGACAAAAACATTCACTTGACGGTCAAACTAACAAAAATAGTGGTTAAGGGACCAAACCCGTAACGGGTCAAAACAATAGGAAGAAGATTTGCAAATTAAAAAAAAAAATGTGTATGGACTAAATATGTAAAACCCTTCCAACACAGGGACTATTTATGTAAGAAAACTAAAAAGAAAATAGAAAAAGAAAAAGACAACATCAATGACTAAAATACCCTTAGTCTGTGGACCTGGGGACCAAACATGCAACGAAAACTTGAAAATGAGGACCTCTGGTGCACTTTTAAAGTTTTAAGGACCAAATCTGCAATTTGACCATACCACAGGGACCAAAAATGCAATTAACTCATATATATATATATATATATATATATATATATATATATATAGAGTGCGGTTCTAGAGAAAAGTGTAATTAGAGAGAAAAGTGAGAAAAAAAGTTATAGGGTCTAATTTGAAACATCTCAAACTTCAGGGGTAAGTTTTGAAAACCATCCCCACCCACCCCCACCCTCACCAAAAAAAAAAAAAAAGGCAAAAAAAATTCCCTAAAATTTATCACAGATGCACCTTTTTTTGTGTGCATCTCGCTTATAAAATTGGTGCATCATAGTTATAACTACTTTTTAAGCGTGATTCACCAAAATAAAAGGTCATCATCGCATATGTTATTAACTTATTCTAGAAAAAGTTTTGAATTAGAACCGTCAACCTTTGTGTATAAAAGAGAGATTTTTCAACTGATTCAACACGCTTATTTTATTAATTACATGGTTAAATATGCAATGAAATCAATTATCCTAACATGTTTCAGAGTCATTTTATTAATCACATGGTTAACTTACCTTTCATCAATTCACGATTGTTAATATATGCACTAGCGTTATCCCAATGACAAAGCATGCGACGCTATCATAGTTCCGTCTCTGGTTGTACTCAAAAGATAAACATTGGACTCAATCAATATATATATATATATATATATATATATATATATATATATATAGAGAGAGAGTCTGGTTCTAGAGAAAAGTGAGAAAAAAAGTTAGAAGGTAGATTGCGAACACAACTGAAACTTCATGGTAGAAAATGAAAAAAAATAACAAAAGTAAAAAGGAGCTTCATTTAATCAGATAACACACACACACACACACACAACCCTCTACATCGCAATACCGGTTTCCTCCCACTCATCATCTACATCGCCACCACCACACAGCCACCGCACCGTCGCCAATCACTATCACACCACAATAGCATCACACCATACCTCCACCACAAACATCATACAATCACTTCTCAATCTAGTTAGTTTTATTAACAAATTGATCTTCCCGTTCATACGTTGGTTTAAACATGCTACAATTATGTATAATTATCAATTCCAGCCACTGGAATAACTTTTTAAGTATGTAAGTTTTTAATTATGTAAAATCTGTAAGTTTTTAATTATGATGTAATGGTTTTTTTTTTTAAGTTTTGTTCAAAGTTTATCCTCATATCATCATGTTTTCTACAAGATTTAGAACAAAGTTGATGTAAAAAAGCATGAAAAATGTGTTTATTAAAGTTGCACTCCAGGTGTTTGATAAAATGTATGTATAAGATTTTATAATTGTGATGCACTAATTTGTAGCATATGTGTTTAATATTGAATGATGTGGCCTCTTAGGGTATCTATATGTATATTTGCATTATCAGAATTACAAGTTAGACCATCAAATTGTATTAGTGCATCTATGTTTGTGGTTGTTACATCAGGTTAAAATGTTTGTATGTTTAGTGAATTGTTGAGCATATTAGAGCATCAGTGAGTATGATTAGTGCATCATCATATACATTAAGACATCAGTATGTGTGCTTAGTGTATCCTCTTGTATGTTTAGTGCATCGTAGGTCATAGTAGAGCATTCATTTGTATGTTTAGTGCATCGATGGAAATACTTCAACATCTGTTTGTATGTTTAGTGCATTGATAAACAAATTAGGGCATCAGTGATTATCATTAGTGCTTCGTCAAACATATTAAGGTATCAACGTGTATATTTAGTGTATCCGTTTGTATGTTTAGTGCATCGTTGGTCATAGTAGGGCATTCATTTGTATGTTTAGTGCATCATTGGAGATACTTGGGCATCCCTCTATATGTTTAGTGCAACGATAGACATGTTAGGGCATTAGTGAGTATGATTAGTGCATCATCAGATATAACTAATACATTTCAGTTGAAGCAATTAATTGTAACTAATTATTAATAAATGTCACAATTAATTATTAACTAACAATTAGTTTCCTATAACTAATCATTTTTGTAAGTAACTAATTTGTATTATGTTAATTCAATTATGATTGAAGTTGAATCATATGGTTGAGAAGGAACAAAAATGCAGTTCTTGACCGATGATATAAGTGATCCAATGTTGCTTCCTGTATCTGATCTTTGGTATACCAACTTCTGCTCCTGCAATCCATGTGTTAGAAACAAATGAATCTCGAGAATTTCCTCATAAAGGAAAATTTTCAGATCAGAACGTTATTATGTTTTTGTATTCAAGGTATAGTAGTCTCGTTTTTAATGGTTATTATGTAATTTACTAGATTAGTCAAAAGTAACTAATTTGTGGTATGATTTTGTAAGATTATAAGAGCCCAGTAGAGTTCTTTGTGGCACCTTTCTTGGTTCAAGAATGGAAAGACAAAGACTAAAATGATATGAAAAAAGGAGACCTTGTGGCTTGAATTGATAAGTAACTTAGCTCTTCAGAAAATAAAATACTGTAGACGTTATAGTAGTTAACAATGGCCATTGGTGGACTCATGTAAAGACTGCCAAAGGGTAAGATTGCATCTGTGTTATACATTAGTGCACCTACATTATACATTACAATTGTTTAATATTGCATAAGGATTATTCATCGGCGTAGTAAACTTTGGGGGTGTTTGGCAAAATAATAATTTCTATACATTTTTAGTGCATCCGTATTAGAAATATAAGCCATCTGTATGGAATATTGCATAATGATTATTAACCAGTGTTTGGCAATTTGTGTACATTTTAGGGCATATGTATTAAAAGAATAAGGCATATGTATGGAACATTACATAGTGATTGTTCAACTTATAATGATTGTTCAACTAATTCAGGTTCTATTTAGCAATACACATTTGACATGTCCCCATCTCTAACTTCCTGGAATGGTTGAATTTAGTAACGAATATGATTTTGTCATACGAGAATATGACATTTGTTCTTGGTTGAACGCTGATGATTTGTTACAAGATGACGAATTTATAGTCATCGAAAGGTAAACGATTTGAGAGGCTTCTCTGAATGTTTCAGATTCTGCAAGAATTTGAAGATAGTCATTGCTTATTCTTATTGGCAAGTAAATTTTATAATAAGATTAATACATTCATAACATGATTAGGTATTTGTATGTTTAATGCTATTTTTTTGTTTAACTATATGTGTTGGTTGATATTTTTTACTCCCAATCACACAAGAAATGTATTCTTTTTAATATAAATCTTTAGCCGTTCATCTTCATTACATTCAGTATATGCATTTGTTTATCATTTACATTAATGGATGTGTTCATTCTCATATATTACTTTAGTGCATATGTTTGAGGCACTTTAGTGTATCTGTTTGAGGAACTTTAGTGCATATGTTTGATGCACTTTGTGCATCCATTTGTATCATAAAAGCAAAACAAGTGAAATACTTTTAGGTTCATGAAATTGACAAAAAGGAGGCTCCAAACAATGATAAGACAAACACGGTTAACGACCAAGCAAAGATTCAAGTTGACGAGCCTTTAAAGAAAGACTCTACAAAGATATCACCTGTTACATCATCCACTGATAACAACATTCCAAAGCAATAAATGTGATAAAGAAACAGATTTATATTAAAACCACAAATATAGAATATAGAACTTTATTATAATGAAATCTTAAATATGAAGTAAATTCATATTTCTAAACACGATGCTAATATATACAAGATCTATACAAGTTGTATATCTTCTTTACTATAGGGAGCTTAAAACACAAGATGTAAATGGTATTATCTATTTATCCTGTTGCACTTATTCAAAACCAATGCCTTTGCGCTAGTTTCAAAAGTGGGTAACTTTTATGTATGAACATTCCATGTTGTTCTGTATTAGGTTATGCACTTTACCATCCACTCCAGACACTGTCAAACATACAAGTAGAAATCAGTAAACTATATGCATTTGTAATAAGCATCCATAAAATACGGCAATTACACACAAAAGGGAAACATGATAAAATATGACGCAACTTTATTGCATCTGTTTGATGAACTTAAGTGCATCTGCTTGAGTCACTTTAGTGCACCCGTTTGGTCATGTGAGTGAATTTCAGACATAAATCAAATGAAGCTCTACCTAATGTGTCTTGATTTGACTTCTGATACTCATACATAAATTTTACAGTTTAATACTCGAACGAGTATTTAAAATATTTGCTAACCATTAAAAAAAAGCAAAAAAAGGTGCAACGCAACTGTCCTTCTGGTGCTTTGTTATACAAGTCACGTAGATCTGCCATGGTGATTTTTCACTTGAGGAAGATTAGTAGAGATTTCACTTCCTCACTCAAAGCTCATATTGAATTATGTATAGTTAGGGCAACAACTTTCAGTTGATTAACAAGCACCTGTACAGGAACTAATGTGAATAGGAAGCCTATTTCACTTGAAATTTGACAATAATTTAGGTTGATATAGGACACCACGTAAGAAGCTGACACTAATTCTTATTGAAAAAGCTAGGTTTAAAAATTTCAAATATAAAGATCAGTTATCATGAAAAGCAATTACTATTATAAATATGCATGTATACTAGCTAAATATATGGACCTTCACCATCGTTATCTTTTGCCTATAAGATTAAACGTTACAGGGATCAGATGTATCACCCAACATGATACATATAATGTTTCTAATAAAGTAAATTCCAAAAAATTTACATCCAATTATAAATGTCATGCAACAAAATTTACCTTTGGATGTTACAAAAATTGGTAACTTTTTGCTATTGTATCTATATAATAGCTAAAACTTGTAACCTAACGTCGTAGCACATGGTATGATGATGTGGTATTACATAAAATAGCAACAAACGTGATGTTGATACAATTGTCTTAGCGAGTGTTTTCATCCAAATCTTATATCCTCTTACCTAAATTAATTAAGGCATCACAGTGTAGCTAGAATCTATTCACAAGAATTAGGGCATCACAGTGTAAAATTAGTACATCGCAGTTATAAAAACCCATTCAGACATTTTACCAAACACTTGGTGTGCAGTCTTTTGTAAACATGTTTTCCATGTATTTATTTCTCAATTTCATTTCAAAATAACTATTCTATGCAATGAATAATGTCAATAAAGCCTGAAAATAGTTACATCTATAAACAAAGATGATGATTAACGAATCAAATTGCATAAAAACAAAAACCTAACTCCATATGAACAACAATTCATTCTGATAAAACAACAAAAATCACATATAACAGCTTTATAATTGATTTTAAGTAGAAAATATAACAAAACTATAATCGAATTCAGTTACATACTTTATTTTGATTTTTTATTTGATAAATTATGATGAAATGATATTAAATCTGATAACACGATATGATATTGAATCTGATAACACGAAGTCAGTTACATACCTTACTGATTATGACAACACGATATGACTTCGTGATGAGATGATTTCATCAATCTTCATGGTAGTGATTTCGTGAATCTGAAACTAAGAGAAAAAAAAGTCCAGGTTGTGGATTTAGACAAAGAAGAAAAAAAATTAAAAAAAAATATATGAATTATATATGAAAGGTGCGAATTTACAAAAACTCACCTTTAAGAATGAAAGAAAATACAATTAGGTCCCTGTAGTTTGGTGTGAAAAAAAGAAATAGAAGAAGGGGTGATCTAATGGTTGAGATTACTTCTCTCACTTTTCTCTTGAGATCAACTTTTTAAATGATCCAGTGAAAGTTATAGGGTAGAATTTGATAATAGTGGAAAGTTCAAGGTGGAATATGAAAAATTAAATAAAATCACACAAAATGAGTGGTATGAACCAGATACCTCTCATAAACTTACACTAAACACACACACGCTCTCTCTCTACCATTTTCAAACCAAACTGGTCGTATTTCAACACCTCCGGTAACCACCATTAGAACCATCACCACCAGAAATAATTACGATCATTCTCACCACTTATAACCACCATTACAACCATCGCCAGCATCACCACCATTGAAACGCCACGAATAACCATCAAATCACTAACATCAATTACTGGCCACGTTTGTTTGCTCTCACGAATAGTCCATCGTTGATGACACTAGCCGAAAATACATACAACAGTAAGTGAACTAATTACAACAACTAAAATAAGTGTTTAATTATGTAAGCTTTTAATTGTGTATAACCTGAAAGTATTTAATTACAATTTTTTTATTTTTTATGTTATTTTAGTTTTTTACTAGATATGGAAGAAATTTGATGAAAAAATGCTTGAAAAATATCTATATTAAAAGTTGCACACCAGGTGTTTGATAAAATGTCTGAGTAAGATTTATAACTGTGATGCACTAGTTTTCTGCATATGTATTTGATATTGAATGATATGACATCTTAGGGTATCTGTGTGTAAATTTGTAGCATCATATTACATGTTAGGGCACCAGGTTGTATTAGTGCATCTGTATTTGTGGTTTTTGCATCAGGTTAAAGTTTTGTATGTTTAGTGCATCAATGAAACATATTAGGGCATTAGTGAGTATGATTAGCATCGTCAGATATTTAAGGCATCGGCTTTTATGTTTAATGTATCCGCTTGTATGTTTTGTACATCGTTGGTCATAGTACGACATCCATATGTATATTTAGTGCATCGCTAGAAATACTTGGGCATATGTTTATATGTTAAGTGCCTCAATGAACATATTAGGGCATCAGTGATTATGATTAGGGCATCGTCAGACATATTAAGGAATCAATGTATATGTTTAGTATATTTGTTTGTATGTTTAGTGCATCGTTAGTCATATTAGGGCATCCATTTGTTTGTTTAGTGCATCGCTGGTAATACTTGGGCATCCATTTATATGTTTAATAAAACACCTTTTGTTAAAATTTCTTGTATTAACGTGTTAGATTTAATCACGGGAAAAAGAAAACTACTCTACTTTTTGAATAATATGATATAGCGGGTATGCATAAAAATACACCTTGTCCAACGTTACCTTTTATGGTTTTGTGCATTCGACAGTCATGATTAATGGTGTGAAATTGCCAGCACCAAAAAGTTAGAAATGTAAATATTTATGGGTTCAGGTTGTTCACACTCAAGGATAGGTGATTGCTGATGAGTATGTCATGTACAAATACATATAAAAAATATGATGTTTGTTGATACTGTTTCACCTAAAGCAAGTGGTTCGATTAGTTTGGCAACTCTAGATGAGGCAGTGCCGACGATCCATCTTGTAGATACTGTAACTGGTCGCATATTGCATCGCATGACTCACTTAGGATCGCAGGGTCCTGTTCATGTAGTTGGTATGGATATTCTCTTTGAATTTAATAAAAAGTAACTTGCATATACAAGTGCACCATCTTCTCTTTTTTTAAGGTCCTTAGAGAGAACTGGGTCATATACCATTACTTCAACCTATGATTTCACAGATATAAGATGTCTGTTATTGAGATTTATGATCAGTCTCGTGCGGACTACTCTATATACTGTAAAGTATCTAGCATTGTATTTTTTATAAATATATTTTTTCTGATTATGATTACTATCCACGGGAAATAAAGATGTTTTGAAGCTGACTGTTGGAAAACATAATCTCACGACACCCGTCTCATTTTACTCTCGGCCTGAGGCTATGACAAAATCACAATGTTAGTATTTCACTCATTCTGTGAGAGAAATATCAGTAACTTCAACTGCAAAGGGTATTTCATCCAAGCATCTTCTTACTGGCACAGTTGGTGATCAGGTTAGTGTGGAATATATTGATGTATTATAATCTATTAGGTTGTCAATTTGAGGGTAAATTTCAATGCTCGAGAAGGAAGGAGTACAGTAGGGGTAAAGGACTAGTACCTTATTAACATTTTAAATTTCATTTCTTCTTTAATGTTCAAAATTTATGAGCTTTTTTACTGTCAGGGTGTTTATCATTGTATTTGATAGATATTCATATTATTTAATATTTGGGAGCAATAGTAGATTAAATGGGAATTAGGGCATCTATGAGTATGATTAGTGCATCGAAAGGTAGATACTAGGGCATCTATGAGTATGATTAGTGCATCGAAAAGGTAGATATTAAGGCATTTATGAGTATGATTAGTGCGTCAAAAAGGAGATATTAGTGCATCGAAATTAGTGCATCAAAAAGGTTGATGTTTACGCGAGGACTCGAAAATTTTCAGCACTTCTAAAAACACGAAAGAATATGGTAGTGTAATTGTCTTTTTTAGACTGATGTTGTGGTTAATGTGGAACCCGTTGTCTTCGTATCTACTTCTAGTCCAAATCCCATATTGGTGCAACCTCTACCTTTTCAACCTGGGACTAGCTTCGGAGCATGAATGTTTAGTGAATCACAAAAAACCTTATAGCATATGTGTGTAAGATTAGTGCATCAACTTACATGAGGGCACCAATTTGTATGCTTAGTGAATTATATGACATTGTACGACATCTCTGTATTGTTGGACAAATTATGGAATCAAATGTGTATGATTGGTGCATTGTTGTAGGAAGAATTACATACATATCCTTCTTGAAGTTCAATATTACATCAATATCATTCTTACTTTTGTAATTACATTAATATCCTTCTTAAAAATTTAAATTAACATATATATCCAAAAATCAATTAAATCATAACTATATTAAATTTAAAATCTGAAATTAATATTTATCTTTTATTTAACAACTAATTGTCTAATTTACCCTTATTGCCTAATCACAATAATTGACTCTTTAATTCTCAATGTTTTCATTTCCTTTAGCCTCTTCATCTTCTAATCCAGGAATCATCATTTCTCACACCCTGTAAACAAGTTGTAAGTTGTTTATGTATTCTTGAAATATGTTTGAGTTAATATTGAATAAATATATGGACAAAAACTTGTAGGTTTGTGAAACATGTGTGGTTATCTTTTATTTGCATTCTAATATACGAACATGGTTATTGCATTGTAACATACAAACTGTTGGTTTATTTTATTATAATATACGAACAACTTGTTGGTTTTATTCATTGTCTCATACGGATAGATTTTTTATTTAAGATATGCATGTTTCTTTTAGTTTATTTCATTTTAACATACAATCAGAGTGTGTGTAGTTTTATCATCATCTTCATTTTGTTGTTGTATGTGTCTTTTAGTTTGATAAGATATATTAAGAGGATAAACTTGTAATATTCAGTGAAGGGTAAAATGGTTATTTAATTTATTAAGTAAGAGGTAAATAATAATTTTATAAATTAAAATGAATATAAATATAATTTAATTGATTTTTGGATATATATATATATATATATATATATATATATATATGAGAATATAAAAGTTTGGAAAGGATATTGACGTAATTACAAAAGTGAGAAGGACATTGACGTAAATTGAACTTTGGCAAGGATGTAGATGTAATTGCCCCTTAAAAAAATATTCATCAAATCGTAGAAATAAATGCATCAAATTTGAAAAATAAAACTTGGATAAGTATATTAAAAAAATGTTTATATATTTAATAGATGTGTTTGTTATTGTCACTTTTATTGACATGTTAACACTTTTTTTGAAGCTTCTTTTTCTGTATTCGAACTTAACAACAATTTCAAAGGAGTTGCAATGAAAGAACCATACTGACGATGAGGCTGTGAGATACCAAAAATTTGAAGCAAAAGGGAATATAAAAAAAGAAACTAGGAGGTTTTGAAATGCTACAGAAAATCCACACACCAATTTCATAGGTCCATGATGCATCTTTCAGGACGAATTTCAAAAAATGTAAAATTTGAACCTAAAGAGGACAAACGAAGGGGTATATGCTAAGCAACTTCTGAGAAACAAGCAAGCAACATGAGTTATATGTTCTGCAACATAGGAATAATGATTTGTGTTAAGCAGTTTCAGTGAATCTCATAAGAAGAATTTGTAAGGCAGATGCATTCAGAAAGATTTCTTCAACGGTTTTTGTTTTATCATAAACATGAAATATGAATAGGTGGGTAGAAGTAGCTTTTTCATGTTTTTAACTTCATTTAATTGCGTTTAGAAACAATTATGTTTGGTTTTATAAGGTTATGATGTAGCAAAAGCAAAGTTATGATTTGTACTTTTTCGTCGTATGTTGGGCATATGGAAATAAAATGCTTTGATGCTTTATGTAGATATTGTTTTTTTTATATAAAAATAAGTTTTATGATTGTTAAAGATGATTGAAATGAAATGTCCTCTTCACCTATCAGACACAATCACATATTTAAAGAACTAAGTTGCATCAGTGCTGAAAATAAAGGTGCATCCGTACATAGAAGAAAGTGCATCTGTTTGGGTAAGGTAGAATTCATATAGTAAAAAAATTCAAATTAATTTTGAATTATTGGACTAAAAACAATAGTTTTCAAGAAAAAACAATTGAATGATTGTTAAGAAATGATTAGAATGAAATATCCGCATTAGTACTTATAAAAAATTGTTGTTTAAGAAAAAAGTGCATCAATGTCAATGATAAAGGTGCATCAACGTTAAAAATAATGTGCATCAACAGAAAGTTCTTCTATTTAGGTAAGGTAGAATTCAACATGAAACTCAAAAAAGCATTTATAAAGATAGTAGTGCATTAGTAAAGAGAATGATGCTGCATCACAGTTGCAGAAATTTAAATGATACATTAAATGAAAAACATCTTATATACAGAGTGTTACCATTGACCATTCATTTGTAGTGTTGAGACCTAAGACCTTGATAGATCTTAGAGCACTCGTAGATCGTTAGTAATGCTTACGTAATCACAAACACACTAAAAGACAGTCTCTATTACTTGTATTCAAGCGGAAATTAAACACAAGAACAAACAACTAAGAACTCTTTGATCCTCTATGGATCTTTTAATAATACTAAAACTTGTTTTTCAACTCGTCCATAATTCATACTATTGTATTCCTTTTATACACAAGGAACCCTAACCCGTTTCCCAAGAAACGTATAAACATAAAACTAAATAAGATATACATTATCACTTCCTAATAAAGCTCATGCATATCCTAACTAACTATAGAATACGCGGAACATCTATCTCCGCAGAAACCAACTACACGGTTTCATTACTTCAGCAGAATTATATCTTCAGCAGAATCCTTGCACTTTAGCAGAATCCATCAACAGTAACTTCAGCATAATTCGTACTTAGTAGAATTCCCAACAATCCTCCCCTAAACTGGAATTTGACTAGGTTAAGTTCCAGTTTCATGATAGATCTTTAACAAAGCAAAACAAGAGGATTGTATTCGAACGTCAACAACAAAGAACCAAAACAATGACATCTCTATGATGACAAAACTTCGAAACTCCAGATCTTTGCAGCAACAAATGACAAAATGTACATCAAAACATATTAGTTGTCATACTATTCTCATCAAATCCAGGTGTGTTAACTCCTGTGAGAGGTGAATCATTGAAAATAATGGATTTAATGTCTCTTTACCAATAGCCATTACTACTGGAGTAGCCAAATGTTTGAGTTCGAAAACTATGGTACACTGATAACCATCTGATTTACTAGCAAATCAGCAACTATAAACGAATTTGACATGTCTTTATCTGTAGCCGTTTGCTCAGGACTAGTCAATTCTTAGGTGGAAAGAATCCCCTTGGTGAATTGATAACCAAATATGGTATTCCACTTCCTTTACCACAAGCCATATACTTGTGGGCTAGCCAATTCTTGGATTCCAAAAAGGAATAAGCCATGGTGAATTGATGACCATACAACCCTCAACAATTAAGCATGGGTGAGTTGCATACCCTATGATTTTGAGCAAACCATTACAGCTATCAACAGATTTGATGTGTCTTTACCAAAGTTGTACCCTTTGGACTAGCCAACTCTTTGAGGTACACAAGGCACATCTGGTGAGTCGATAACCATCAATAGAACCATATACAACAAGCATGAAAATGTTAGACAAACAAAAATATACATAATTTTTTTTATAACTAATAAAATGAAACAAATAAATAAATAATACAAAGAATACAAATAATACAAGATACCATAATTAAGATGATGCTTGATGTAGCATAAGCTGAGTCTTAATCAATCCAATCAGCTGTTCAGCATGAAGCATATCATTCCCCACTGGATCTGGAGGTACTTCCAACTTCCTTCTAAGCATTCGTTGCATCAATTTCACAGATAAAGGATATAGCTTATCAGAAAACATACACACAGACATCCTACACTTGGTCTCCACAACATGCACACTGGGTATAGGATAAAATCTCCAAGTCACAACCTTCCACTTATGTGAATCCATCCAAATTGAATAGCCTTTACCATTTGGAGATTGAGAGTCAAACAGAACCTGAAGATCTCCCAATAAGTACAACCCAGAACCTTGTGGAATATGAGTAGTATAATATTGTGTGACTAGACGATGAAGAGTACTCAAATCTTGCCTATCCACCATATGAAGAATATCTTTCAAGAAAGTAAACTGCATAGCAGAGTTATCCAACCTATAGATGGTGTTCAGCTGGTCATCAGTCAATGTCCATGTAGTCAACACACCAAGAGACCCCTCAAGAAAAGTGTCAGAAATCGTGTAAAGAGGGAATCAGTTAATTTTGAGCGAAGATATGCGAGGAAAGTTTTTAAAAGAAGTTACCCAATTTATGGTCAAATATATCGGAACTAATCGTTGACCATATCTTACTCGTAAAATAACTTCAACCAAATTCAAAATTAACCCTTCAGCAGAAACAATGGTCAATCTGCTGAAGGAGGTCAATCAGCAGAAACAACTCAAGTGACTTAGTATCTTCAGTAAATATCTTGAGTTTTACTGTGCCACCCAACTCGCATTAATTGTTATCAAGCCTTGACTTCGCCTATAAGTTAATCCCAATGCACAACTAACACATACCAATTACCCCCAATTAACTTCAAAAACCCTAATTTCTCCAAAAATACCACAATCATCAACAATAACCATGTCTACCAAACCAGAAGTAATCAATCCAACTTCCTCTTTATCATCATCATCATCATCATCATCATCATCAGCCTCCAGTGATGATTCACGCCCATTATTTTGATATCCCTATCAAGATGAACCTCGACCTTTAAAATCCCCCTTTCTCCCTTCTTCTGAAGATCACAGTGTAGTGGATCCAAGTGATTCATCTAGTGATTCTGATGACTCCTCATATCGTCTAGAGCCAAGTGCTGTGGTGATTGCACTTCCTGCTCCAGGAACTAGTGCTTCATGCCATGGAAGAAGTGGAAAGGGCAAAAGAGCAGAGGTGAAGGGAAAGGGAAAAGGGAAGATGGAGTGATGCTTTATGGTGGAACGAGTAGATGGAACAACTGAAGATTTCTCATACCACAAAACTAGGTTCTTGAGCATCTTCATCGTCGTTTTCATCAATCCATCCACTCCATTTTCATCTTCAGCTTCTTCATCGTACTGGTCATGCATATCCACCAGCTTTTGTAATAGATGATAGGAACTAGTATATGTTTGGTAGATCTTGTATAGGAATGGTCTTGTTTTTCATTTGAAGTGATTGTAAGTTGTAAGCTATAAACTGTTTCTAGAATGAATGATCAACATGACTTTTATCTCTTCATGATCAGCACTTGTTCTGTACTTCAGTATTTCCTTCAGTAGAATCACTTGTAACACTACTTGTGCTAATCTTCAGTGGAAACACTCTTTCAGCTTACATGACCATTTTCCCATTAACCAACTTGGTGAATTTCAACTCAAATAAGCATTCTGCAAAACAGACACAAAGTAGCAAACACACCAAACCAAAACAAACAAAACTAAAAGATTATTAGCAGGTTAGTGTTAACAAACAAAAAGATAACCAAATATCTACAAAGTTTACAAAATATACAACTAACATCCTCCCCTGAGGCCTATGCCTCCCCTCAAACATTGCAGTTAAGGGTTAACCATCCCAATATGGACAACTAAGTGTTCAAACCTAGGTCCATCAAAAGCTTTAGTCAATAAATCTGCCACATTATTATCTGTGTGAATCTTAAGCACCTTTATCAAATGTTTTTCATATGCATCTCTTATAAAATGGTGCCTGATCTCAATATGCTTTGTTCTACTATGAAAAACTGGATTTTTAACTATGCATATGGTACTTTGATTATCAATAAAAATTGTGGTGTTCGTGAAGTTAAACCCATAATCCAGCAATTGATTTTGAATCCATAGTACCTAACCACAACAATTTGCAGCAGACAACATACTGCTTCAGATGAGATGAGGTAGCCACAATTTGTTGTTTCTTGCATTGCCAAGAAATCAATCTTCTTCCAACAAATTGGCAACCTCCAGTTGTGGATCTCCTATCCAGATTTGCACCAGCATAATCACTATCACTATATGCTTCCAAGACAAAAGGAGACTCTTTTGGGTACCAAAGACCTAACTTGGGTTGGCCTTTCAAATACTTGAAGATCTTTTTTACTGCATTCAAGTTGGAAGTAAGTGGAGTGACCTGATGTCTAGAACAAGCACTCACAGCAAATGTAATGTCAGGCCTGGAAGCTTTTAAATACATTAATGAACCAATCATGGATCTGTATAAGTGCACATTCACAGCAGGATCTGGTTCAATGTTGTTCTTTGGTTTTGGTGCTTCATAAGGTGTAGTGGGAGTTCTGAAATTATCCATATCAAACTTCTTCAAAATGTCTCTCACATATTTGTCCTGATGGATAAAAATACCATCAGGTTTCTGCCGAACTTGTAAACCCAAAAAGAAAGTAAGCTCTCCCATAGCACTCATCTGAAATTCTCCCTTCATTAGTTCTTCAAACTCCCTGCACCAAGCTTCTTTAGTGGAGCCAAAAATAATGTCATCCACATAAACTTGCACAAGAATGATGTCTGTAGAATTCTTCTTTAGGAAGAGTGTTTTGTCAATGGCACCTCTTCTGTAACCATGCTTCAGCAGAAATGCTGAAAGCCTAGCATACCATGCTCTTGGTGCCTGATGTAGTCCATAGAGAGCTTTTACAACTTTGTATACATGCTTTGGATGATGTGGATCTTCAAAGCCTTTGGGTTGAGTGACATATACTTCTTCTTCTATCTCTCCATACAGAAAAGCACCTTTCACATCCATCTGATATACCATGAACCCCATATAAGATCCATAGGCCAAAAAGATTCGAATGGCCTAAACTCTAGCTAGAGGTGCAAAAACTTCATCATAATCAACTCCTTCCTCTTGCCTGAACCCCTGAGCCACTAATCTTGCTTTGTTTTTAAACACAATACCCCTTGCATCTCTTTTATTCTTCAATATCCATTTTGTCCCAATTGCAAACTTCCCATCAGGTAGTGGTACCAATATCCATACCTGCTGATTCTTGAACTGTTGCATCTCTTCTTGCATTGCTTCAAGCCAACTTGAATCTTCAAGAGCTTGAGAAACACTGGTAGGTTCCACTTGAGAGAGAAAACAAGCAAACAGACAATGCTTAAAGTCTGTGTGATTGTCCCTTTGATGATTTGAGACATAGGAAAGAAAAGCAACTTGACCATACTTAGAACTTGTCACAGTACTTCTAGTTCTAACAGGTGCTTGAGGATCACCAATAACATTAGATTGAGGATGAGCAATGTTGATCCTTTTTGTAGCAGTGGGGTGGACATCAATAGATGAATCAAGATTGTTCACAGTAGGTTCAAAATCACTATCATAGGAAGGTGAGGTGAAGATGCCAGCTTTAGGTTGGTGATTACCAAGATCTGAGGGACTTGGAAATCGTGTATATGGAGCTTCAAAGTCTGTGGACACACTAGTAGTAATAGGAGAACTTTTAGGAGAAACAGGAGAACCTTCAAGAGAATCATGATTTCCACTGACTGTTTCTCTAGCAATCTCCCCAACATGTCTCTCAAATTCTAGGTTGGCTGCATACTCTTTCTTCTGAAGCCTAGCAAGATCCTCTGCATAGTGTGACTCATCTTCACTCTCATCGGAAGATACTTTAGTACAATCACCTGCAAAATGGTTAGGGGAGAAGGAAGGTACAACAATTGGTTGCTCATCGTGATCAGACTCACTCTCTGAGTCATCATCCAAGGTACCTGCATTGTCAGTGGGAGACTCTTGTGTACCTGCAGATTGGTTAGCTACATGTCTAGTATAACCCAAGTAATCAGTTAAGTAATCCAAATCAAAGGACCAAACATGACCTTGACCTTGCACATTGGGCTTATCTTCTAGATACCTCAGGTTAAGTGTCTCCTCAATCTTTCTAGCATTCAAATTATATACCCTGTAAGCCTTACTATGAGCCGAATAACCCACAATATACCCCTCATCAGCTTTCTCATCAAATTTACCGAATGGATCACTGGTGTTCAAAATGGTCACTTGAGATCCAAACGGTTTGAGGTAATGTATAGCAGGAACTTTCCCAGTGAGAAGTTCATAAGGTGTCTTGAAATGAGGTCTAGTAATGGAGACCCTGTTTAGTACATAGCAAGCCGTACTAAATGCTTCAGTCCAGAACATAATGGGTAATTTAGAGTCTGCAAGCATGGATCTTGCTGCCTCTATTAAGGTCCTATTCTTTCTTTCAGCTACCCCATTTTGTTGTGGGGTTCTTGGAGTGCTATAGTCCCTTTTTATCCCTTTAGACTTACAAAGTTCGATTAACATAGCATTTTTGAACTCTGTCCCATTATCACATCGAATTCCTTTAACCTTTTTGTTCAACTGGTTTTCGACAAGGGTAAATGAACTCTTTTAAGACTTGAGATGTTTCATCTTTAGTCCTCAAAAAGAATACCCAACAAAATCTGCTATAGTCATCAGTGATTACCAGGCAGAAATACTTGTGATCAATACTCCTGACTTGGGTTGGACCAAAGAGATCCATGTGCAGCAACTGAAGAGGCTCTGAGATAGTTCTCACAGTTGTAATGGCTTTGTATGAGGCTTTGTGTTTCTTTCCTTTGTTGCATGCAACACAATTGTGTTCATTGGTGAAGACTTTGGAGGGAAGTCCTTCAACAAGACCCAGTTTAGAAAGCTTGTTAATGGTCTTGAAGTTCACATGAGCCATCCTTCTATGCCATTTTGTAGACTCATCCAGGGATGCTTTAGCCACCAAACATGTGAGAGCACCTTCTGGTTGAACATCATTCAAGTTGAATGTGTATAAATTATGGCTCCTAGGAACTCTCAGCAGAATGGATGTATCTTCTGGAAGTGTAAAGTCTTTAGAGAGCACAATAAATTCATTCTCACAAAATAGTACTTTGTTCTTGGTGTCACAAATTTGTGATACTGAGAACAAGTTGAAATGTTGCAGTTCCTTTACATAGTACACATTCTCAAAATCCAAGTGAGGTGTTCTAATGGTGCCTTTCCCTGTGATTCTACCATCTCCTCCACCAAAAGTCACACTACCTCCTCCTTCTATGGGTACAAAATCATGCATCTTTTGTTTGTTTCCTGACATGCTTCTGGAACAACCACTATCCACAATGCCAACATCCTTACTCCTCAGGGGATGATCCTACAACAACAACAAAAAGTATATACAAAATATTAGTACACTATGGAGACTCAAGTCATTACTGACTTGAGCCTGCCTTGTGGATCATTGGATTTAGGCCATGTAGATATAAAAGATCCACTATTGTTCTTGGACCTCCATTGAAAATTAGGTCCCTTTTTAGTCCTAGAACAACCTGCTGAGGGCTTCACAGCAGTACCCCAATTTCCCTTCCCATCATACATTGAGTCAACACATCTAGGCCAATAACCATTTTGAAAATACGAACTTGTTGGTTTCACATAAGGTCTAGCAGCAGATCTTCTCCAAGGAAATGGAGAAGGTTTATTATTAGTTGCTTGTGGAATAAAAGATGGTATATCATTAAAATTTGTCCACATTGGTCTAGGTTTCTTTTGACCAGCACATGCACCCATTCTTTGCTCATGAAAATTACAATCCTTAATCAAATGAAATTTACTTCCACAAACAAAACATGTCTTCTTTTTAGAAGATTTATTCAAAGTGAAAGATGTTCTATTACATGCAAAAGCATTCAAACCACAAACATTAACAGAATTGTTTTTAACAGACTTAAAAGTATTATTGTGCAAAGAATTAAAAGACAAGTCTTCAGAGGAAACTGTCTTGGAAGTTGATTCCTCAACAGCAACTCTAATAGGCTTGTAAGCAGTCTTGGGTGTAGGCTTGGGCAAGGTCTTGGGAAGGTCTGACTTGTCATTTGAATCACACCTGGTAGTAGAAGTAGACCCTTGGTCAGAGGACTTGTCACTGTCACAACAAGAGACAAAGTCAGTAGATGAAGAATCAGGGTCTGGCAAGTCTCTTGACTTTTTGCCATAAAGATGGTGTGATCCATCAAAGTCAACAGTGATGGATAGGTCAATGGGCATATGTTCTCCTCTAATAGTTCCAGGGACAGCATGTAAATTTCCTTCTTTGACATAATTAGCTAAACCTGCTGGTGTAGTTTTACGCCCATCATTCCTAGCTTCTAATCCTACATACTTTTGAAAACCTAAACCTATCCCAGAGGTCTCAGATTGACTAATATAGATATGTCTAGCTAGATTGTCACCTGATATTAACCATTCTTTATGTCTAGCTACTTCCTTATCTAGTTTCTCTTTTAGCACTTGGTTTTCAGAAACTACCTCAGCTTTTTCTTTCTCAGTACGTTTTAAATCAATTTTAGCACAATCTAAATCACTTTGTAACACCCTGATCTTTTCATCATAAGCCAATTGATTCTTTTGAAACCAAACTTTTTTGCTTTCTAATGTTTTAAAGCCTGTTTATAAGCCTCAACTTCGACATAACATTCATTATATTTAGGTTTCAATTCATCATAGGCTTCTTTAAGTTCATTATATCTTTCACTACAACCAAAAACACAATTATGTACCTGAGAGATGCCCATTAAGGAAACTTGATCATGCCTATCCTTTGAAGTACAACTTACAAGCAATGCAATATTCTCCGAACCAGGACCTTCATCATTATCAGGCTCATGCAGATTCCAATTGACATGGTCATCCATAGTGACAAGAGCTGTGGAGGATCCAACCTTTGAAGTTCCAGCTTCCTTTTGATTCTGCTGATAGGTAGAATACCCAACCTCATCACCAACCTTCCTATCCTTGCATTCTCTTGAGAAGTGGCCCATCTGACCACAAGTATAGCACTTGACTTTCCTTCTGTCAAATCTTGTTGGATCTCTTCCCTGGAAACCAAACTTTCTCCCAGACTTACTCTCAAACTTCTTAATGTTCATGGAGAGCATAGCCAGTTGCCACTTCAAGTTCATCTCTTCCATGTCAAATGGATCCACCTGTTCAAAGTCCTCAAAGGCTAGTTGCTGCTGAGTGTCATAATCAGCAACAAAAGAGTGAAGTACATCTTCCAATACACCACTGGATTTAGGTTGAGAACTTGATGAAGTGGTAGTGTAGGATGATGATGCTGAGGAAACAGGACTTGGAGCATAAGTCATCCTATTTGAGGAGGCCCCAACAAAAGCTGTGTGACTAGGAGTGGATGAACGAAATGGACTTCTCACATCAGGCTCAAGAGATTTAAGTCTGTTGTATAGTTCATCAAAAGTGAGCATATCCAGCCCACCTTTAGCTTTGAGGGCAATGCTTACTTGCAACCAAGATGAAGGTAAAGATCACAAGAACTTTGAGTTGCAGTCATCATTATCTGGCTTTGCCTTCAGCTGATTCAATTGACTCAATATCTTATGGAACCTGTCATACCCCTTGTGGGTACCTTCCTCTTCAGAGATTTGGAATTCTTGAAACTGTTGTTTCAGCATTGATTTCCTCATTCTCCTTGACTCCTCATTCCCACCAAACCTAGCCTTGATTGCCATCCATATGTCCTTAGCATCCTGCATGTAGTGAAAGTCACCCAAGTGATCCTCAGGTATAGCCTGAAGGAGAATCGTTCTAACTTTGTTCTCTCTCTGAACAGCCAGGATCTCTTCAGCAGTTTTGGGACCAACGATGGTAACCTTACCATCAGGATATATGATATGCCTCTTCAAACTGTTACCATTCTTTACAACTTCCCAGAGATTCCAATCAATGTTGGAGATCCAATTCTGCATCTTCATAGCCCACAAATCATACTCCTCCTTCTTTAGGTATGGGAACTTTGCATTGCTGTTAGTGAGACTGAGTTGTTGCAGAGATGTGTTGTTATGATTGTTGATGACATCACCTTCATTGTCTGATCCAGGCATGGTGAATGTTGTTTTGGTTGTTAGGGTGTACAAAAAGATTGTTCTTAGTATCACAGAGACTCTCCCGAGGCTCTGATACCACTTGTTGAAACCTAAGACCTTGATAGATCTTAGAGCACTCGTAGATCGTTAGTAATGCTTATGTAATCACAAACACACTAAAAGACAGTCTCTATTACTTGTATTCAAGCGGAAATTAAACACAAGAACAAACACAAATAACTAAGAACTCTTTGATCCTATATGGATCTTTTAATAATACTAAAACTTGTTTTTCAACTCGTCCATAATTCATACTATTGTATTCCTTTTATACACAAGGAACCCTAACTCGTTTCCCAATAAACGTATAAACATAAAACTAAATAAGATATACATTATCACTTCCTAATAAAGCTCATGCATATCCTAACTAACTATAGAATATGCGGAACATCTATCTCCGCAGAAACCAACTACACGGTTTCATTACTTCAGCAGAATTATATCTTCAGCAGAATCCTTTCACTTCAGCAGAATCCATCAGCAGTAACTTCAGCATAATTCGTACTTAGTAGAATTCCTAACATGTAGAAGTATCAAATAAAGAAAAAAAAGTCTATACAAAATGCTCATGATACCAATGAGCAACTATTTGCAAAAGTTTCAATTTCAGAAAAGAAAAAAAATGCACCAAAGTATCAAGTAAGGAAATCAATTTAAAATTCATCAAATATGAAAAAGAAAAGTGATTCTTGGATATGCCAAACGAGTTATGTCCTTGAATATGTTTGTTGGTGTATTATTCTAAAGAAGTCCTTGACTTATGTCATCCCTACTTCCACAAGTGAGGGAGACTCGTCTTTCTTTAGTAGCTTCAGCTTCAACAACCTAAATAGCTCAAACAAAACCTATCAAAATGGAACAAAATGTGAATATAAGTGCATCACATTAACTAATTCAGGGCATCAGTTTGTTAATAACTAGTGCATCATAGAGTTATCTAATAGGTGCAGGGCAATATCAGCAAATGATTTATAAGGTAAAGTAACATATAATTCAACGAATATCAGTGAATCACAATGAAAAACTCAGGGCATCCGTTTGTTAACAAATAGTGCATCATCATTTCAAAACAAATACGTCACACATACAACTACTTATGCATGCCTTTTCTACTGATAAAATAACAAAAAATACCTAATAGATTCTTATTTTTCACAAACAAAAACCGATTGCATCAGCATTACTGAACAAGTGCATCATACATATAACTACATACACCTACTACATTATACAACAATGTTTCAGATCTATATTCGCCACACACAAACACCTACTGAATCTTCATTTTAAAATAGTTGCATCACAATACAACTACACATATAAGCCGTTTCTACTGATAAAATAACGAAAACACTATCTAATAGATCCACATCTATAAAAACAAACACCTATTCATCAAAAAAATTTAGAACAACTACATCATACATTTAGTTACACAAACAAACATTTTCTACTCATAACATAAACATAATTAAGCTTTTAGACCTATATTTGACAAAAAAAAAAAAAAATTGCTGCAATAATAATATAGAACAACTACATCACACATACAACCACATATACAATGCTCGTTCCATTGAAAAAATGACCAAAACAATTAGAGAAACAATTAATGCGACACTGTCACAATTCTCAATTTCCGGTCATTTCTTAAACTCAATATTCATCATATTAGTTCATGCATGAATTTTCATTTCACGTTAAACGTATAATTTTATATTAAATAAACGTTATCGCGTGAGTTATTATTTTGAACATTTAATCCGTTACTTTTAAAAATGATCCCGATATATTTTTATACTTACGTTTAGTTTATAAAAACTATATTTTGAGTTTACCTAGTGTTTTAAATTTATTTTGTATATAAATCGTTAAAGTTATATTATTACGACACTTTTCTTAAAAACTACACGATAATTATTATATCACTCAAATTTTACAAGGAATGTATTTTTACAATTTTTATAATATCATTATACTCTAAATTGATCTATTAAAAATTTACTTGTACCTAAAAGCTACCAAAACCTTACAAGTTATTATTATTTACACATTTACTTACACTTTTCTTACAAGTATACAAGTATATACATAATGTATAAAAAAAAATATATATATATTTTGTTGACATATATCCCCTAAAAACCGGCTAGGGGGGGGGGGGCAATGCATTTAATGGTTTGGTAAAAAAAATTTCAAATGTATAAGTCTACACTCAAACTCTTTCCCTCAATCATTCATCTCATTTTAATCAAGATAGCAAAGTGTTTTCCTCTTGTTCTTCTCTCCATAACCGGTTCTCACAAAGAGTTAGCAAGGGATCATCAATTTTTCAAGTTCAAGTAATTACAATCTAGAACACACTCTTATTAAGGTTTTGAAATAAAAACCTAGAGTGTTTAAGTTAAACCTTGGTTCTTTGCACCTCATCATAGTTTACTTGTAAGCATATCACTTCATTTTACCTCTTTCACTTTCATTTCATATTTATCTCTTCATTTTTGGAGCAAGCATGCAAGACTTATGTTGATTTATACCATTTTTTCATGATTTTTAGAGTTATATATATATATAAAGTCATCCTATAATTATTCCCTTGGTATATATTGGTCTTGATGATGATTAGGAACCCATGACACCCTAAGAAGGTGTATGGTAGGATTAGTATAGCTTTGGAGTTGATTTGAAGGGATTGGAATAGGTTTAGTACGAGAAAAACTATTTTCGATAAGTATAAAAAGTGTTCTGTCCTTGTTTTATTTTTCTGGAAAATCCGACTGTAGGCACGAATTTTTGGCCTTGATATTTAGAAAATATACTTTAAAACGAATCCGTGGCCGCTTGAACGGATTAAAACGGAGTTATAACGAAGAAGTTATGAATTTTTCAAGTTTGACGACGAAATATATATTTTTCTGAATTTTCAGCATACTATTTTTATCTTGTAATGAGTCAAAACGAGCCTTAAGCTTCACAAATTATTTCGACTTATTAAAAATATATTAGTATACTTTGATACGAAGCTAAGGATGTATTATACGTAGAAAACGGATTTGAAACGACTAAGATATGCACGTTTTCATAAAATTGCCGTAACTATTATTTTCAGAAAAACTATATTATTTTTACGAGACAAGTGTTACGGTAACTAAAATGACCATGTTGAAGGCTGTTTTTATCTATGATGTAGAACCTTTTGTAACGAAATGTCTTCTAATAAAATCGAGATCACCAAGCATATTTTCTAAAACGACCAACCGTTTGTATAGCGGAGTTGTAATAAATTAATTACGGTCGCTTAAACTTTGCCGAAACTCACTTTTTACACAACATTTTAGACAAAATCACCATCCTTAACCTCTATTATCTTTATATTCGAGACCTCTATGACGAAAACTCATGTACTGAAACTTCTAGATTTTGATACAAGCTTTCCAAAACCGTCGAGTTCGTTTCCTAACGTTCGACGTACACCATTTTACGACTAGCTTTTCGAAGCCATTTTATCACTTTCATGAAATTTCCGGCGACATTGTTTTTTACGACGAAAAGTGAATATTTCACAATAAATCATTAAGAAACTATCGTAGGATGACATTTTGACGTAAATACTTGTAAAGTAATTTTAGAATGGTCAAGACGTCAAAAGAGTATTTTTCGACGATAAGTATTATTTTCAAAACTCACAAATGGTATAAATAACATACGAAGTGCATGCATATCATTACATCATAACTCATTACGTATCATAACATTCATCATAGGTCAAGATTAAAGTTTCTCTATACCTCGGTGTACTCACTCTTGTCATCATACCGATTCATCAAGTGAGTAATCACACCCCCTTTTACCGTTTTACTCTTTATTTTGGGGCTGAATGCATGAACCATACTTGAATTAAATTGATTCTTACTTTTGTGAACTCTTTTGACTAGAACTTGTGAACTCGAATCAAATCCTTGAACTTAATTACGAAATTATGACTTGTTAGAACTTATTGAACCGTACATGTTATGACCTTGTCCCAAAGTCTCCCATGTTCGGAGCATCACTATAAAGTCTCCTATGTTCGGAGCATCACTATAAAGTCTCCTATGTTCGAAGCATCACTATAAAGTCTCCTATGTTCGGAGCATCACTATAAAGTCTCCCGTGTTCGGAGCGTATCTTTGGGAAGAGGCACCCAATATATCTTTGGGAAGAGGCACCCAGTATATCTTTGGGAAGAGGCACCCAGATATCTTTGGGAAGAGGAACCCAGTATAACTTTGGGTAGTGGCACCCAGCATAATTTGGCTTTATCAGAAGCATCACTACAAAGTCTCCCTTGTTCGGAGCATCACTGCAAAGTCTCCCATGTTTGGAGCATCCTTGAATTATTATATTCGTGGTACTATATTGTGAACTATTATGACCGCTTATACTTGACCATTATACATACTACTTTTGGCAATGGGTTGTGAACACACAGGTTGCAAGTTTTGTATGGGCGGAACTTGGGACTGAGTGGATTTACAATGCCTTTGCTTTGTGACCTCATTTGGCAACGTGTGCATGAGCATAAACTAGACGCTATATTTTGTGCAATGGGTTGTGAACACACAGGTTGCAAGTTTTGTATGGGCGGAACTTGAAACCGAGTGGATTTACAATGCCTTTGCTTTGTGGACTATTTTCGATGACCGAAAGCTTTGAATATTTCTTATGAGTTTTTCTTATTTTACAAAACGTGTATACTCACCAACTATTTTCATAGTTGACCCGTTTTTCTCTCATGCATTTCGGGTGATCGTTAGTAAGTTTTTCTATCAGGTCTTGCATAATGAAGTTTTCACTTGTCACTACAAATCGTTATGTAATAGAACGAAATATTTTGGAATCTAAACTTTGTAATATATTTGCCGATGACGGCTAAACTGGCATTGTAATGGTGTACTCTTTCTTTTAAATATTAACGTTGGTATGTTCTATTATCTTGTGCTTATGTTCCCTTCCGTTACACCTCGTGTTTCCGCCTCTGGCGAGGGTGTGACAGACACAGTGTAAAATTAGCGCATCATAAATTTTTATTGAGACATTTAATCAAACATCTTATGTGCAGTTTTTACAAACACATATAACAGGTATTTTTTCCTCAAATTTGCTTCAAAAAACTAATCTATACACTGCATCATGTCACAAAACTCTTTAAATTAGTACATCTATAAAAAAAACCTGATGATTAAATCAAAATTCATAAAACAAAACCCTTGCTCACAATGAACAATAATTCGTACAGATAAACACTAATAAACACATATATAACATTTCTATTTGAATTAAAATAGCAAAACTAATAAATCTGTAATTGAATTCAGTTAATTACTTACTTTGATCTTCGATTTGAGAAATTATGAAGAGAGGACAGATTGACTCTGATAATAAACCATATCTATTATGTTGATTGGATGGATATTCTCACTCGGGTGAAAGAAGAAGAAGAAATCGGGAGAAAAATGAGAGGAGCGTATATTCGAAGAAAGAAGAAGTAAAAAAAATGAAAAGGATTACATTTTATATATGATAGAGCTGGAAACGTGTAAAAGTTACTGATAACGCTACACGCGTCGTTCGGGGTCAAAGAAACTTCCTTTTCGTCGAGCAAGTTTTTCAACACCCTAACCAAATCGTTGTAGTGTAGTATTAGGGTAAGCCACGGGAATTGATATCGTTCTCTAGGGGAATAGGAATGCTAGTGAGAAATTACTACGCTAAGGTTGGGGTTGAGGAAGATTATTTTTTATCATTTTATGTTTTTTTAGGAAATGGAAAGGTACGAATCTCGGGATTTGGATTTGGGGGTTGGTATTTCTACCGATTACTCTATTATCTAATTATCTAATTAACTAAGGTGATGGTAGTCTATGTCTAATTATTGTGTGCTCGAATGATGATTTAAAGATGTGTTTACTTAGGTTTTATTACTCCTTAATTATCTCCTATTGATGGTTGAATTGTCACGTCCTTATTCTTAATCGCGTTGTGTGTCTAAGGTTGTAGGGTATGCGTTTATCCCTAACTCTTTGAAACTACCAAAGGTTATCGCCTACAAAGTCTCTAGGATTTATAAACTTTAACTCTAAGGTACTCTTCGGATGGTTTAGCCTACAACAACTCTAGGTATTATAAACTAAGGTTCACAAAGATTAATCAAGCATTCACTACACAACGGATGACCTATCGCATTACTAGATCATTAACAATTAAGATAAGAGACAACCAATCAATATTCAATAATTAAGTTTCATATTCCCTAAGCAAACCCACAAGTAAATTAGCCGGACATGGGGAACATGCAAGCATACACACAAGTAATTGAAGACATAATTAAATTAATGAAGTAAAACACTTATCTTGATGTAAGATAGGATTTAGAACCCTAAAATAAAGTACAAGACAGTCTTGGTTCGGTTTTGGTTTTTACTCCAAAAGACTACACACACAAAACTAAAAAATTCGGATTCTATATGTAAGATTACATATGCGACGGCGTCACCCTTTGATTTGTGAAGCCGTCGGGTTGCCGTCATTAGGGTTTCGTCTTGGCCACGTTAGTCTTGCGACGGCGTCACCTTATGATTGTGACGCCGTCCCCTTCAGTATCTGACGTCGTCTGGATCAAATCTAGGCCGTATGAGTTGCGACGACCTACTCTTTTAAAACCTGACACCGTCACTTGTAAATAAGCAATTTGGCTTCGAGCCGTCACAAAAGTGATGCGACGGCGTCGCAGATAACACCGACGCCGTCCCTTCAGTTCCAGCAGCTTGAGTGTCTCTATTCTTGACTTTGGCCATTTTCTTCGTATATTCGCGCCTTTTCGTCCGAATAAGTGTCATTCCAGCATTTTGCCTTCAAGATACCTAAAAAGTGAAAAGGAACGATATTAAGTAATAACGGATACAAAAGTGATCAAATAAGGGCTTAAATGACCCCTCAAAAATGTACATTTTAAAACCTTATCAAATATCCCTACACTTGGTATTTGCTTGTCCTCAAGCAAATGTGCTTTTAGCCAATTAATTTATAAGTTAGGGGTCATGAAGCATTAGTTTAAAACAATCCACAACACATATAAGCCCAACAAAAGTCATAACAAGCACGGAAATTACATACTAGCACCTCACATGGGGAGTTTGGATACTCACATCTCTCGGGTGTATATGAAATATAACAAGTTGGAAATGGAAGATAAACACTCATTAACCGGTCCTAGTACATAGATTACCATAGGCTTGAGACTAGATCAAACCTCCATCGCTTTGGCGTAAGCACCTAGGAAAGACTATCAAACAGGTCTTTTAAAGGGTTGTAATGTTAGGCTTACGGTAGGGAAACAAATGGTTTGGTGGGATAGGCTATTTAGTGGTGGCAAGTCAAAAATCTTTATGTTACAAGCATGCGAAGAATGGCGTTGCTAAGCCAAGACTCGACACTCTAGACTCTAGATAACTGAAACAAACAAACATAAATTAAAGATAGATGTAGGATGGTAGCCCGTATTTTTTTTATACACTTTTACTCTACCATCCTTTACGATAACATAAAAATGATAGGGATTTATAGGCACATCCCTACACTTGAGTTTTTATTACTCTAACACTAATTTGACCCGAATTGAAAAGATCAAAACACTTTGAGTACAGTATTACGCAAATAAAGGGAATTTGAATTTAACGTTCCCTTCCCGTCATTTCATAAACTTTAACTTTTCCCATGAGTCCCAATCATCCCAAAACTGTATACAAAGGATATGACTCGACTTAGCAACTTATGCAAGCAACTAGATAATTGAACTAAGGGTTTTAGGGTGATAACAATAATGCACTAAAAGTGAGTGCATACAAGGTAGGCTAAGGCGATTTGGGTGTACATTTGGGGGTGGGGTGTAAACAATGCTCTTCATTGATATTTCGGAAAACTGAAACATCATGAGAACCGTGAAAAGGATAGGCTCTGAGGGGTTAACTAGGGGTATCGTGTACTAAAAGTGAGTATAACGCAAGGGTGTGGGGGAATTATTCAACCGATGTGGAAGAAGTAATTATATTACGGGTATCAAACAAGGGTTATCCTAATGCCTCTTATCATTTAGTTATTCCTAACTACACAAGTGTAGTCTTACTAGCGATCTCGAAATGCATCACAAAACAAGTTCTAGAATCTATTATACTACCGGTTCACACACTAAGCATTAAAGAGGAATGCTTTAATTCCTACTAATCTAAGGGCGATCGGGTGGAATTTAAGCGGTAAAGGGTTTTTGTGCTAGTCATATAACTTCCTGTCCATGAGACGCTTTATTAAGACTAATGGCCCACTCCTATATGTTATAAAAAATTTTAAATTTGGTAACAAAATTACCCTAACCGACATTTTCTCATGGTTTATTACACAAATGCAATTGGACAAAGCAAATATTAAAGGATAAGCATAGTTTCAAATTTCCCGTTTTATTTTCCCTCCATACACTTAAACTGAACATTGTCCCTAATGTTCCCCGAAAGTATCAAAGTTATGATAATGGAAGGTAATAAAAGATGAAAGAAACTAGTACTCCCCTGATTAGCTCGGTAGGATCAGTGAAAGTGGTGGTTACATCTTTCTTCAAGAAGAACGTTTGCGTGAAAAGCTCTTTCTCATCTTATGTATCTTCTTCTTGATAAATTAAACCTGCACACTTGAAGAAAACAAACGAAACCAGCGTAAAATCGGTAATAATATATATAGGACTCTACTAAACTAGGATATAATGCTTGTGTAATGGATGTTTCTGAGAATTTCTAGAAAATTAAGACACGGAAAATTCCAAAAATTATGAGTAGCTCGAGAAAAAGAAAAAAGTAATCAGTTGTTTTGCTCCTTCCTGACGGCAGCCGTCGGTTGCGATCCTATTTGTCGGGTTATCGACAAAATGGTCTGATTTTCTGGAAAATATACATCTTTAGAATCTGGAAAAATTTCCTGCAAAACATCCATTATGACTCGATCCAAGCATTTGACTCGAACAAACACACATGTATATCTTTTAGTTAATTGCAATTCTCATGTTTACGTTTCTTTTGAAAACGTGTGTAATCCTCCCTACACTTATCCTTTATGTAAAATACCTTTATATGTAATTAAGACGAGGTTAAAAACAAAATAAAGCATTTTTACAAATTTAAACATGAGAATAAACAATCAATAAAAGATATATGACACAAACAAGAAACAATTAAGTATGGGTTGCCTCCCTCGAAGCGCTTTTCTTTATTTATGAGTCTTGTAGCTAGACTCTTAGTCGTGACCCTACGTGGTCTCATGCACGCTTATGTTCCCACACCTAAGCCATTCCAATGTTCTCTCATTCTTTTTGTAATCATCTTCTAACTCTAAGCATTTTTTGTAATACCTCTTAGTTTTCTCATATGGGTACCTAAGTCCACTTTGCTTATCCCTTTCATTAAGCAATGGAATAGGGGTCATTCTATTACACGCCTCAATATCCTTGTGTTTAAACCTGGGATGAGCACGTGGCATTTGGTAGATAAAGTCTTCAACTTCATCAGAGAATGTAATTAGACCATCAATCATCCGTTCATTCAACCTAGTCATTCTCTTGAAAGGTTTTCCAAAAATTATTTGAGTGAGGTCCTCATCAATAAATTCTCCTAAGTTTTCTAAGACCATGAACTCTACCAAATAAGCAAAACTTCCAACAAACACATGCAAATGAGTGACTGCTTCAACAACATTGTTCCTTTGATAAGTTAACTCATTGACCTTGATTTTGTGTATAGGCCCTTGAGATTAAGTTTAAAGTCAAGAACGAATTCAAGTAAGCATCAAATCCTTCTAATCCTATTTTGCAAGGGAATTGCATGTTAAAGGGACCATCTTTCTCAATTCTACACCTAGGGTCAAAACATTGGGAGGGGTCTTCTTCCATTTCAAAACTAACTTCATCAATGACCTCCCGTTGTCAAGTGTTTCACCATAGTCAAATTCCTCATGGAATCGAGTCATAGAAAGGATTTTGTTGTTGCCAATTTATCTCATTATGCCCTAGGTGATTTCCAAAGTGGTGAACGGGTGAAGGGTTTTGTGGGATTGCGTTCTCAATTTCGGGATTGGGAACGGGTAGTGTGAAGAATCTTCGGCGGAAGACACGTATCATGGTGAGTGATTGGTTTTACGAACAAAGGTCACGAAGAAGGGGGATAGACTACGAGGAAGATAAAAATGAGAAAAAAGCTTACTTTATAGGAATCAAGCAAGGAAACCTAAACGAGGTGGACTCCTAACTAGCTATTCTATTCCCCGGCGGCGGCGCCAAAAACTTGATACGGCGTCGTTGGTCAAAGAAACTTCCTTTTCGTCGAGCAAGTTTTTCAACACCCTAGGCAGTGAACCTAATTTTTGTAGTGTAGTTTTATGGTAAGCCACGGGAATTGATATCGTTCTCTAGGGGAATAGGAATGCTAGTGAGAAGTTACTACGCTAAGGTTGGGGTTGAGAAAGATTATTTTTTATCTTTTTATGTTTTTTTAGGAAATGGAAAGGTACAAATCTCGGGGTTTGAATTTGGGGGTTGGTATTTCTACCGATTACTCTATTATCTAATTATCTAATTAACTAAGGTGATGGTAGTCTATGTCTAATTATTATGTGCTCGTATGATGATTTAAAGATGTGTTTACTTAGGTTTTATTACTCCTTAATTATCTCCTATTGATGGTTGAATTATCACGTCCTTATTCTTAATCGCGTTGTGTCTCTAAGGTCGTAGGGTATGCGTTTATCCCTAACTCTTTGAAACTACCAAAGGTTATCACCTACAAAGTCTCTAGGATTTATAAACTTTAAATCTAAGGTACTCTTCGGATGGTTTAGCCTACAACAACTCTAGGTATTATAAACTAATGTTCACAAAGATTAATCAAGCATTAACTACACAACGGATGACCTATCGCATTACTAGATCATTAACAATTAAGATAAGAGACAATCAATCAATATTCAGTAATTAAGTTTCATATTCCCTAAGCAAACACACAAGTAAATTAGTCGGACATGCATGCAAGCATACACACAAGTAATTGAAGACATAATTAAATTAATGAAATAAAACACTTATCTTGATGTAAGATAGGGTTTGGAACCCTAAAATACTGTACAAGACAGCCTTGGTTCGTTTTAGGTTTTTACTCCAAAAGACTACACACACAAAACTAAAAAATTCGGATTTTATAGATAAGATTACATATGCGACGGCGTCACCCTTTGATTTGTGATGCCGTCGGGTCGCCGTCATTAGGGTTTCGTCTTGGCCACGTTAGTCTTGCGACGGCGTCACCTTATGCTTGTGACGCCGTCCCTTCGGTCTCTAACGTCGCGTGATCAAATCTAGGCCGTCGAGTTGCGACGACCTACTCTTTTAAAACGACACCGTTACTTGTAAATAAGCAATTTGGCTCTTGAGCCGTCACAAAAGTGATGCGACGGAGTCGCAGATAACACTGACGCCATCCCTCGCCCAGTTCAGCCTGACAAGTGTCCGATTCTTGACTTTGGCAATTTTCTTCGTATATTCGCGCCTTTTCGTCTGAATAAGTGTCATTCCAGCATTTTGCCTTCAATATACCTAAAAAGTGAAAAGGAACGATATTAAGTAATAACGGATACAAAAGTGATCAAATAAGGGCTTAAATAACCCCTCAAAAAGGTACATTTTAAAACTTTATCAGTTACGAACAAACCTCATAAAATACAAGAAGTTGCAATAAGGCCCCTTGAGTTGGGATAAAAAAAGAGGAGGAAGGGGAGGAGGTTTATTTGTACATTTTTCTCACTTTTCTCTTGAGATCTACTTTTCTAATGAACCAATTTCTATATATATATATATATATATATATATATATATATATATATATATATATATATATATATATATATATATATATATATATATATATATATATATATATATATATATATATATAGAATCCGGATCGATTGAGAATGTTTTTATTTTGAGAAGATTGAGAAGGTTTTCAAAAATGATAGATTTTTAACTGTGATTCATGTTTTTCAAGCGTAAAACTCATTTTAATGTGATTAAAATTCAAAATGTGTAAAAAAATTTGAATCAATGTTAAAATCTCTCGATTTTTGATATATGTAGAATCTTTGAATCATCTGTACAAATTTAATGAATCATCATCATAATTCGATTTTAACAATGATTTGTGAATCAAATTTGTGATTTATAGATTCGATTCACCATAAAATGATGTTTACTTGTGAATCAAGTCAAAAACATGAATCAATTTGCTCAAACGAAGATTTCTCGATCTTCTCAAAATAAAAACCTTCTCAATGGAACCGGAGCCTATATATATATATATATATATATATATATATATATATATATATATATATATATATATATATATATATATATATAGGGAAGGGATGGTCGGATGTATTTTAAGTAGGGATGGTGCGGATAATATCACATTAGCTTTTTTGTTTTAAAAACAATTCAAGAAAATCTGAAAAAATAAAAAAAAAATAAAGAGGATGATAAATTATTAAGAATCGCTGAAAAAAATTTCAAAAAAAAAATCGTTTTCACGATTAAAGGTATTGTGATATTAAGGTCGATTTTGACGTTTGTAAAAAAGTCAAGATCTGATCTTAATATCACATAAACTTCTCTTCTTTTTTTTTAAATACAAATTGATAATATCACACTAACTTTTTTTTATATCACATTACTTTTTTGTTTTTTTACTAATATTATTAATATCACCGTTCCTTTTCTAATAAAAAAATGTTAAAATCACAGTTCTTTTTTACTATCACAAGAACTTTTGTTCTTTTTTTAATATAATTGTTAATATCACCGTAACTATCGTATATTTTTTTAATAAAATTGTTAATATCATAGTAACTATCATATGTTTCTTAATATCAAGGTTCATTTTTACATGTAAAAAAACTTAATATCACAATTGGTTTTATAATATCATCATTTTATAATATCACAGTTTCATAATATCACACTATGACTCATAATATTGTTAATATCACGGTAGAATCCTAATCAAGAAAACAAAAGCCTCGAAAAATCTGAAAAAAAAATGAAAGAAGATAACAATAGTAAGGATCGCTCAAAAAGAAAAAAAATTAAAAAAAATCGTTTACATGATCAATTGGTACCGTGAACTTAGAGCATATCTTGACTTTTTTACAAAAAGTCAAGAACAGATCTGAAAATGGAGTCTAGATCTATCAAGTCGTCCGCACTAAAATTAAAATCCGCACATGATTATATATATATATATATATATATATATATATATATATATATATATATATATATATATATATATATATATATATATATATATATATATATATAGTTTGGATCAAATTGAAAGTGTCTTTGGGTAAAAAGGATAAAAAGGATTAAAAATGTAAAATGTGTAATTTTATTAATAGGGTTATTCTAGACATTTAACCACTCATCTTTTAAGTGCTTATTTAAACCTCTTTAACATCTCATTTAAGTTTTAATATCTCATTTAATAGAATTTATGTATCATCTTATGCATAGAAGCGTATCATCAACGAATGCATGAGGTATCAATTTACTATTGAATTAAATATGTAACTTGCTTATATACAAAGTAGCTTTGATCGATTTGTTTATGATTGTTGCAAGTTAATTAACCATTACTTTTTGTTACTATCAATTGTATATCATTGTCGTGAAAGTTAGAGTATTTTACAACTTGTACAAACTTCTAGTATGATTTTATCTCAATAGTTTATTACATGAATTAAATTTGTATCATATACGAAACCTGTGTGTCGCCTTCAATCATAATATTTATGGAGTAGAAATGAAAAGTGTATCAAAGTTAATAGATGTGTTTCAAGTGTGTCAATAAATATAAAGATGTGTCACTTTAGAATGTGTCAATATGTGTAAGAATATGCGTAGCAAGTGTGTAAATACTAATAGATGTGTTTCAAGTGTGTCAATATGTATAAGGATGTGTCATTCTATTAAAAGGATGTGTCAATATGTGTAAGAATATACGTAGCAAGTGTGTAAATATTAATAGATGTGTTTCAATTGTGTTAATATGTATAATGACGTGTCATTCTATTATAAAGATGTGTCATTCTATTAATATAGATGTGCAAATATGTTAAATGATGTATCACTTTATTAAAATGATGTGCCAATATCAAGTGTGACATTACAAATGTGTCAAAAAAATTAATGTGTCACTGCGTATGTATCGAAAAATTAGTGTGTCATAAATAAAAGTTTTATATTTTTAAGGGATGATCGTGTTTTACTAGTGATAAACCAAAATAAATGTTTTAAAATTCCAAATTAATGTGTCATGACATTAAATTTGAATGTGGCCATTAAATACGAACCTATGCAAAATTTTGAATTAGACGTTTTAAATTTTGCATGGCAAATGCTAAAAGACCATGATATCCTTTTAAGTTTTACAATTATACATAATGACCCATTAAAATTAATTATTGTCATTAATAACCCAATTCAATCACATCCAATAAATTTTTTTGTATTGATTCATCCTATGGCTAGAAAGCCTTCCTATCCTTTTTATCACTAATGGCTTTTCACAATAACCACACTATATATATATATATATATATATATATATATATATATATATATATAAAATTTAGATTAAAAAAATAATAAAGTATTAATAATAATAATAATAATAATGTATGATTACCTTACAATATGATGAATATTATAAAATCTTGAATTTTTTTAGTTTTTTATAAAAGCATTTATGGTGTGTTTAAGGTTTGCATTAAAGCATTAATGGTGATTTCAAGCTTTATTGTCGAAGAAATAATAGATATTTTCCTAAATTTGGGGTGGGAATGTTGAGCAAATTAGTTCATAAAAAATAATAATAATAATAATAAAAATAAATAATAATAATAATAATAATAATAATAATAATAATAATAATAAAATCCGTTAAAAGCAAACTCAAAAAAAACAAAAGATTAGCAAGTCCGGTTTGTTATTAAAAAACCAGTGTCTATGTGAAATAAAAATATAAAACCAGTTTCATTAGAAAACCGGTGTCTCTGTATATGTTTTGAGACTGGTTTTTTTGCAGAGCCGTTTTCTTTTTCATTTTTATATTATAGAGACCGGTTATTATAAGAAAACAGGTTTCTTACACGCTAATTTTTAGAATAAGGACTGATTATTATACAACCGGTTTCTATGAGGGGGTGTTTATGTGACTTTTTGTAATAGTGCGCGTACACCTCCTAACACACTCGATTCTTTTCCAAAATATATTCATTTTGTTATTTTGAGACAAAGCTATTGACTAATAAGAAACCAACTTTAATTATTATGAGGGTCCGTTTGGTTCGTAGGCGGGATTAGATTTGGATTTGGATTTGGATTTAGATTTGGATTTGGTGTGGGTTTTGAAAAAAAACGAGAAGAGAGATAATATATTATATAATTTATAAACAATCGTTTTATAATTTATTATATATAAGTTTAGAATTAAAGTATGTGGCTGTCAATTATAAAGAAATAAAATAGTTTTAGACTTTAGTGCAATAATGGATGAAAAGACAAATGTTTGTATGTAAACCAAGCTAATTTGTCTGGTTTTCTTAAACCCCCACATACGAAGGCATGAGTCCCAAAATCTAAACCAAATGTAACAACCAAACAACTAATGACTGTCAAATCAATGTAAAACCCATCCTAAAATGGTAAAGCAAACGGACCCTGAAGTTTGAAGTGGAGTATCTCAATCAAATACTTAATGCATGAGAGTTTGGTTCAATAAAGATCAATGAAAAACTAAAGATCAAATAAACAATTCTCAACCACTCATTTTTATATAAAAATAAAAATAAAAATAAATAATAATAAAAATAAAAATTCACCTTCATTTTTAAAAACTAAATATCTCACAAACCATTGATCGTTAAACAAAACTAATCATACCATCACGACAAGCATAAAATTACCTTAAAATTGATATCCAACATCATATACTTTCGACGAATTTTTTTTTCGACTTTCTTGTGGGTTTAGGCTTTACGGTTAGGGTTTAGGTGTTTAGGGTTTAGGGGTTTGACTTTTTTTGGGTTAAGCTTTTTAGGAGTTAAGGGTTTAGGTTTCTTACGGTTTAACGAATAGGGTTTAGGTTTTTTTGGTTTAGCGGTTAGGGTTTTAGGGGTTTAGGGTTTTTATGGGTTTAAGGTTTTAGAGGTTTAGGGTTTTAGGGTTTATGGTTTTAGGGTTTATGGTTTAGGGTTTAGGGTTTTTAGGGTTTAGGGGTTAAGGTTTTTAGAGGTTAGGGGTTGTGTTAACATAAAAGTGTATTTTTAAAATTTTCATTTATAGTATAATATATTGAAACCCTCAAAAAATGATAAAAAATAAGTTCGTCGAAAGTATACAATATTCGATCTATATAGAAAGATAATTTTATTCTTGTCGCAATGATATAATTAGTTTTATGTAACAATTAACGGTTTGTAAGATATTCAATTTTTAAATATAAGGGTGAAATGAATTTAATTAATTTGATAAAAAATGAATGATTGAGATTGATTCATCTAATCTTTAGTTTTTATGTGATCTTTATTGATCTCACCCCTAATGCATGAATAAATAATAGTGTCTCAATCAAATATTTAATGTGTGCAAAGTAGATTGTCATTTATAAATCTTTTGTTTGTGTTGCACAGAATGGCATGACTGTGATGTGAGTATGGTTTGTTGTTAGGACATCTTCTTCCTTAATTGGAATAAAACACTTATTACGAAAATCTATCTACGTATCTACTTTAATCAATATTTTTGAGAAAAAAAGTTTATTGCAACAATTAATTCCTCGATAGCACAGATCTTTAACACGACTATGCATTATTATGGATGTGCATGTGTGATACATAATATGACTTGATTGCGATATTTATGGCATTTTACACTTAATTGGCTTAATGTATTACTCATGACGTCTCAAATTTATGTATTTTAGAAAAAGTGACGGAATCATGACTAAAGTGACCGGATGCATATTTAAAAAAGTATATATGAGAACAACATTATTTAAGACTAAAATTTGTGCCTAAAAGAATGTGTGTGTAATACAAATGCGACTTGTTGTGTTCATAAGTTAAATACCTTAAGTATTGAATCTCAATTGCTACAAGTATAGCTAGATCGACATATGTCTGATTCATATTTTTAATATGCAAGAAATGGAATGAGTCAAATTAGCAAAACATGATCATGACTACCAGAACTGAATTTAGATGCTCTTTAAACCAGTATCACTAATACCAAACGCCTCTAATTAGCCCAGCGGTGTGTAAGTAGCCCATCAACCTATAATGTCAGTTATACCCGCTACAAATTGACAAACAATACATAAAAGATGAGTCCTTAAGGTGGTGCACCTATGGAAACCTATGAGGTGCGGATAAGTTAACCTTTAAACCTATGGGGTGCGGATAAGTCTTTAATGTGGTGATCTTAAGATTTTACGATACTATAAAGCAAAAATCATCTGGATCCTTTAACAAGCTTAAAATCTTATAAGATCATCTTAACCATATGATCTTAAGAAACTAAAAAGTTATAGATTATGTTTTACATGTTCATCTTCTTAAACATTGCATATTCATAATTTATGACAACAATTTCATTAAACATTCATATAATTTTGTGTCTATAACATGTAATTTGTAACTTTGAATAATATTATAAAAATTATAAAGAAAATGACATTATAGTAGAATCTTAAGATTTACGATTTGGATCATGCAAAACAAAAACGATACTAAGTAAGATTTTGATCTTGAAAACCTTATTGTTTGTACCTCTCATGGCAGTATTGGCACACCTAATTTGACAAAATACTTTTTTTTCCTCCTAAGTCTATTAGCTAATCCCTAAATACCATAATTAGAAAGAAAGGTTTTAAGCAAAGTTTTTCTTCTGTTACTTCCACATCAAACTGACAGAAAAATACAACAAAAACAAAAAAAGATTTGGTTGAAAAATAGTAATGTATTTTTTCAAATGCAACGATCGGGTACATGAACTTTTTTTGAGTTGTAGAAATATAACCAACTTTCATAAGTGTTTCAATTTGATACGTGATGATAACGTGTTATGCACGTCATCATCACGTACCAAATTTAAACATTTATGAAAGTTTGTTACATTTTTACAATTTAAAAAATGTTTACGTACCAAATCGATACATTTAAAAAAATACATTGCTATTTTTCGACCAAATCCTAAAAAAAATCTTTAAGGAGGAATAGATATAGAAACACAGAGTGTTTCTATTAAACACCCTTAGCTTGTGTGAATTTTTAAACGAAGGATCAATAGAATCAATTTGAAAGCGACCATTTTAAATAATACGCCAAAATATGTTTTCTGTTTTTACATCGTTTGCCATTTGTTGATACAAAAGTTGGGCGTACCTTTTTTGTACTCCGGTTCCCGTATCAATTGGTTCTTAATGCTTGAGACCTGCACACTAAGAAAACAGAAAACACCGTTAGGCTTACCGTGGGATCGTCTCCCACGATTATCCTCCGGCGTGAGAGTAAGTAATCGGTTTTAGGGTTTAGTTAAGAGTTAGGGTTGTAGATCGTACCTTTAATGAGGGCTGGAATGCCCTTTATATAGACACGAAATCCTTGTTGATTTCGTATTCCCCAAGTTTCGGCGTATCCCGCCTAAGTCGGGCAATCAATACATATCTCGTATAATCAGAGATATCCGATATCCCAAAACTATAAATAATTTTGGGTTTGGGCCTTCGTGAGCCCAAACCGTTATTGATTTAGCCCCAACGTACTGGACTCAGCTGCTAGTAGTGTTATTGGTCGGGTTCATGACCCGAATACGGACTATACGTCATCATGTCCCCCCAGTCTAGTATGCGCAGGGACCACCTGCGGATGCTAGACTAATAATTGTAGCACCTAAATCTTCGAAGCGTAGCGGAGAAGCTAAAGAAGTTTCCTGCCTTGAAGAATACTCGGGTTATCTAGTCAAAATATTTCAAATGAAAGCCTCGTAAAACGGGGGAAAGTGACTGTAACCGTGTCACGTCAACATATCCTATCCACTCATTTAGAGATAGTGGGATCCACGTGGCGTTCATCGCGTGGATGAAAAAACTATATAACCTTCCACTCCTCATTCTTGGATTATCACGGTAAAATCATTCGCCATTGTTAAAGCTCCAAACCTTCAACCAAGAAACCCTTAATATTCCAAAGGTAACCGCGCGTGCGCTTTGTTAAAAGCTGTATAATGGTCCGTGTTCTATCGACTTTACCTCCGAACTGGCCGAGGATGAACTTTGTCATTCTCCTCGGATTATTATATCCCACTCGCGTTGCATCCGGAAGTTCGGCGTACGGCATCGATAGCGCCCATTTCCATGAAGGTAGGGGTATAAACCGCGTTTTTCGAATTTGCGAATCAACGTGTGCCTATCCTTTTCTTCGTGCGATGTATTAAACTACTATCGTGCACATATCCCATTTGCATTGTATAGGTGCGGTAAAATAACAAACCGAGGTTAATTGCCGTCTATTGGCGATTAACCCGACTATCTATCTATTCCGCGTTTTACCACACAAGAATTGAAGCGGGTGGGTTTCTCATTCGCTAAGCGGCGCGGGGGCGCAATGTTCCACCGATAAATTGGGCGCGCAGGAACTGGAGGGAAAACTTTTACGGGTCGATGAAGCGGTGTTCCGTGGCGCTTGACTTCTACACCGAGTTATTTGCTAAGGATGGCGCCCCTCCACGGATCATATAAGCGCTGATGATGCAAATACAATAAGCATGATTCGTATTCCATCAGTTCCTACCCTTGGAAATTTTTGGTGCATGTGGGCATCAGTCGCAATTATTTTGGCGGAACTGACGAGGTGCCAATTTTCTTAGACGCGGATGGCGGGGTGGGTGCTCGTCCTTTGCATTCCTTTACTTTATTTATGTAAGCCTTCACTTTCACTTTGTACTTTTTGTAACCTTTTGTTGTTGTCGATGTTGCGAGAGATGGATCTATTCGCGGTTATGCGATTCAGGCCAGCGCCAGGTGAATGTAGAACCACGACGAGGAGGGAAGAACCTTCACGGAAGCTACCGCGGGGCGTACACCTAGAAATTGATTAAGAAGCGGGGTAGTTCTTCCGCATGGTGGGCTGACTCCTGGCGTGCCTAGCCCGAGGTTCCTTCGTTAGTGGAGCCATTGCACGTAAATGTAGCTGAAAGCATTGAAGAAGAGGAGGAGGAGGAGGGCCATGGATTGAAGCGCAAAAGCTTGTGGTGGTGATGGCGCAAGTTCCTCTAGGAAGAAGCACGTCATGTTTGTTGGCGTGGAGTCGTCATCAAGTGATGTTGCATCCAGCGCTCCAAAGGGACTACTCCACCCAAGTGAGTACTACTTTCAAAGCTCTTATCGCATTCCCTATATGTTATGAAACAATTGCTAATTCCCTTTTTTTGCGTCAGATGTGGAACACTTTATGGAGTAAGCCCCCAAAGCTAATACATTGCGCTTGGATCTTGAACCAAAGAGCCAAAGCTGAGCCATTAACTTCAAGGGGGCGCCAATGGATCGCTGTCGAGGATGCGGTGTGGCTTGCTGCGCACCAAGCCACGTTGGCCCGCAGCTAAAGCAAGGCATGCGAAGGTAGCTCTCTTGCGCACAAGGACCAGCAGTTGCGTTCTTTGGAGCGCGTTTGGCTGTGCCCGAGGTTGAAGCAGAGGCAATGAGCTCAAATGCCCACAGAGACTTGAAGAAAAGATGCTCACTAGCGAAATGAAATAAGTCAGGAGCGCACTGCAGCAGCGGGCTACAAGGCTTCATGCACTGGGCATTGAAACATCTGGAGAAGGGGAAGGACGAGTTGTTCTCTGATAACGCTACATGCGTCGTTCGGGGTCAAAGGAACTTCCTTTTCTTCCAGCAAGTTTTATAACACCCTAGGCAGTGAACCTAATCGTTGTAGTGTAGTATTAGGGTAAGACACGGGTATTGATATCGTTCTCTAGGGAATAGGAATGCTAGTGAGAAGTTACTACGCTAAGGTTGGGGTTGAGGAAGATTATTTTTATCTTTTTATGTTTTTTTAGGAATTAGAAAGGTACGAATCTCGGGGTTTGGATTTGGGGGTTGGTATTTCTACCGATTACTCTACTTGTCTAATTATCTAATCTAAGGTGTGGGTAGTCTATGTCTAAATATTGTGTGCTCGTATGATAGTTTAAAGATGTGTTTACTTAGGTTTTATTACTCCTTAATTATCTCCTATTGATGGTTGAATTGCCACGTCCTTATTCTTAATCGCGTTGTGTGTCTAAAATTAGTAGGGTATGCGTTTGTACCTAACTCTTTGAAACTACCAAAGGGTCTCGTCTACAAAATCTCTAGGAATTATAAACTCTAACTCTAAGGTACTCTTTGGATGGTTTAGCCTACAACTACTCTAGGTGTTATAGTCTAAGGTTCACAAAAATTAATCAAGCATTAACTACACAACGAATGACCTATCGCATTACTAGATCATTAACAATTAAGATAAGAGACAACCAATCAATATTCAATAATTAAGTTTCATATTCCTAAGCAAACACACAAATAAATTAGCCGGACATGGAGAACATGCAAGCATACACAAATAATTGAAGACATAATTGAATTAATGAAGTAAAACACTTATCTTGATGTAAAGATAGGGTTTGGAACCCTAAAATCTGTACAAGACAACCTTGGTTCGGTTTAGGTTTTTACTCCAAAAGACTACTTGAAAACTAAAATTGATTCTATATATAAGATTACAATTCGCGGCGGCGTCACCTTATGAATTGTGGCCGCCGTGGTCGCCGTCATTAGGGTTTCGTCTTGGCACGTTAGTCTTGCGACGGCGTCACCTTCTTGTGGCCGTCCCTTCAGTATCTGCGGCAGATGCAGATCAAATCTAGGCCGTCACGAGTTGACGACCTACTCTTTTAAAGCGACACGTCACTTGAAAATAAGCAATTTGGCTACTGTTATGCGTCACAAAAGAGGTTGGCGGCGTTATAAATAACACGGCGCCGTCACACCGTAGAACGGCGCCGTCCCCTTGTATTTCAGCAGGTCTGAGTGGCCGATTCTTGACTTTGTATCTTCAGCGCCTTTTTTAGGTCCAAATAAATGCCATTCCGAGAATTTGCCTTCAAGAGACCTAAAAAGTGAAAAGGAGCGATATTAAGTAATAACGGATACAAAAGTGATCAAATAAGGGCTTAAACGACCCCTCAAAAGGTACATTTTAAAACCTTATCAAATATCCCTACACTTGGTATTTGCTTGTCCTCAAGCAAATGTGCTTAATAATTTTATAAGTTAGGGGGTCATGAAGCATTGGTTTAAAACAATCCACAACACATATAAGCCCTGTAAAAGTCATAACAAGCTTGAATCACATACTAGCACCTCACATGGGGTGTTTGGATACTCACATCTCTCGGGTGTATATAAAATATATCAAAGTGGAAATGGAAGATAAACACTCATTAACCGGTCCTAGTACATAGATTACCATAGGCTTGAGAATAGATCAAACCTCCATCACTTTGGCGTAAGCACCTAGGAAAGACTATCAAAGAGGTCTTTAAAGGGTTGTAATGTTAGGAAACTACGGTAGGAAACAAAGGGTTTGGTGGGATAGGCTATTTAGTGGTGTGAAGCCAAAATCTCTATGTTAAATACATACGAAGAATGGCGTTGCTAAGCCAAGACTCGACACTCTAAACTCTAGATAAGTGAAACAAACAAACATAAATTTAAAGATAGATGTAGGATGGTAGCCCGTATGTTTTTTTTTTTTTTTTTTCAACACTCTTTTTTTTCGATTTTTTTTCATACACTTTTACTCTACCATCCTCTACGATAACATCAAAATGATAGGGATTTATAGGCACATCCCTACACTTGAGTTTTTATTAATCTAACACTAATTTGACCCGATTTGAAAAGATCAAAACACTTGGAGTACATTATTACGTAAATAAAGGGAATTTGATTTAACGTTCCTTCCGTCATTTCATAAACTTTAACTTTTCCCATGAGTCCCAATCGTCCTAAAGCGTGTACAAAGGATATGACGCGACTTAGCAACTCATGCAAGCAACTAGATAATTGAACTAAGGGTTTGGGATGATAACAATAATGCACTAAAAGTGAGTGCATATAAAAGAAGAGCTAAAGGCGATTTGGGTGTACATTTGGGGGTGGGGTGTAAACAATGCTCTTCATTGATATTCGAAAAAGCGAAACATCCGAGGCAGCGAAAGGATAGGCTCGAGAGGGTTTACTAGGGTATCGTGTACTAATAGTGAGTACAACGCAAGGGTGTGGGGGAATTACTCAACCGAGGTGGAAGAAATAATTATATTACAGGTATTAAACAAGGGTTATCCTAATGCCTCTTATCATTTAGTTATTCCTAACTACACAAGTGTAGTCTTACTAGCGATCTCGGGATGCATCACAAAACAAGTTCTAGAATCTATAATACTACCGGTTCACACTCTAAGCATTAAAGATGAATGCTTTAATTCCTACTAATCTAAGGGTGATCCTCACATTTTGGGTGGAATTTATGTGGTAAAGGTTTTTTGTGCTAGTCATGCAACTTACTATCCGTGAGACGCTTTTGTTAAGACTAATGGCCCACTCCTATATGTCATGAAAAATTAAAAATTTGGTGCCAAAATTACCCTAACCGACATTTTCTCATTGTTTATTACACAAATACAATTGGACAAAGCAAATAATCAAGGATAAGCATAGTTTCAAAGTTCCCGTTTTATTTTCCCTCCCTAAACTTAAACTGAACATTGTCCCCAATGTTCCCCGAAAGTATCAAAGTTGTTAATACAAATATCGTCATTAAACGTTATTTATATTTTTGATCTTTACCTAAGTTTTGTTAACGACAAAAGTAAATTTAATTTGTATAAAAGCTTAAAGCTTGTCAAGTTTAATAGATATTAAAACAAGCTTTTTCAAACAATATATTCATCATTCAAGCATTTACATTTATGATTAGTAACATCTTGATATGACTCTAATCATTATGTATGATAGTAGATTTTAGAATGTGTTAGGTTCTTAAAACCAAACACTACTTATGTACTTGCATATTTCTAAAAATAGAAATACAACATATGACATCATGTAATGCATCATGGAAATCATTGGAAGATTTCATTAGATATTTTGTGTGGGTTTGTACTCTTCATATCTTGCACAATCTCACTTAGATAGAGTTGACTTTAGCAAAGATTTGATATCTTGGTATCGGACGGTACCAAAATGGTACAGGGAACCCTTTTAGGGTTCAGCGGTCCGTCAGGCAGCTCATCCCTTTGGCTATAAATAGCAATGCCAAGCCAAGTAGTTTTTCATCCCTTTCTAATATACTATCATACATATCTTCTTTCTAACCTTTCTAACTCAGTTTCATATCATATTAGTGATCTCTTTTGTAGCAAAGAAGATCAAGTCACATTTAAGCTTCAAACGAGAAGTTGGAAGTCTTGTTTGTTTAGTGTTGTATGATCTTGTGTTGATTCATACTTCATTGTTGTATTAAAACCATCATAATCTTGTGAGTGTGAGTGGTTAGTATTTTAGTCCTCAAAATACGTTGTGTGTGGGAGTGGTTATACCCTTGGAAAGAACTCGACATCTAGCTTAGTGTAGAAATAGTGTAGCGAAGTGTAAGGTTTTCTCCGCGATGAAGGAGCTTGTTGACTAGTGAAGTTAAACTCTCGAGTGTGAGACTCGAGGTGTGGAGTAGGGCAAGGAAAAAGAGTCCTTGTAGACCGAACCACTATAAACAACTTGTTGTGGTTTGATCATTTCTCTCTTATTTACTTACTTACATATTGCTTGCTTATTTCATTAACATATCTAAGATCAATATCAATTGATCTTTACAATAAGTTTCAAAACAAAGTTTTTAATTGGTAAACTATTCAACCCCACTTCTAGTTTTCTACAATTGGTACGGAGCCCGTTGCTCAAAATTTCTAAAATAACTTGTATTTTATAAACTTGAAGCGATCCATGGATTACGAAAACTTTAAAGAGGTTGTAGAAACTAGAAGGGGTTGAATGGTTTACCAATTAAACTTTGTTTTGAAACTTGTAAGATCAGTGATATTGATCTTAGATATGTTAATGAAGTATGCAAGCAATATGTAAGAAGTAAATAAGGAAAGAAATGATCAAACCACAACAAGTTGTTCATGATTTACGTCTACAAGACTCTTTTCCTTTAACAGTCTCACACTCGAAGTTAACTAGTCAACAACTCTTTCACCGGCGGAGCCTTTACACTTCGACACTAGCTAGATGTGGTTCTTCCAAGCTGACCACTCCCACTACATTTTGAGGACTAACGCAACCGCTCACTCACAAGATCCATGATGGTCATCGACAATGGTATGAATCAACACTAGATATCATCGGCACTAAACAAGCAAGACTTCGATGGCTGAATGCTAAAAAGAGATCACTGATATGAAACTGAGTTAAGGTTAGAGAAAGAATAAGTAGTGTTAGAGGGATGAAAAACACTTGACTTGGCATTGCTATTATAGCCAAAGTGGCAGAGGCGTCCAGAACGCTGAGGGTAAAGGGTTCGCCCGTGTACCATTTGCCACCGGCGTCGAATATCAAATCTTTGCTAAAGTTAACTCTATCTAAACAGATTGTATAAGACATGAAGTACAAATTCACACAAAATATCTTAATGAAAAATATTTCCAATGATGATATAAGTTGTATTTCTATTTTTAGAAATATACAGTACATAGTAGTGTTTGTTTTAGAACCTAACACATTCTAAAACTACTATCATACATAATGATTAGAATATCAAGATGTTATAATCATAAAGTAAAAACTGATATATTGTTTGAAAAGCTTGTTTTAATAATATTAAACTTGACAAGCAAGCATACAAATTAAATTTACGTGGATAACAAACAGGTAGATCAAAAATATAAATAACGTTTAATGATATTAAACAATCTCCCCTTTTGTTGAGGACAAAATATAAATTTTATTTTATAAAAGATACAAAGTTTGTACAAGAGTTATAAAAATATTAGTTTTAGAACTTGAAAGAGAATGGTAATTTAAGTGTATGATGTTTGACTATTTATGAAAGTCAAAGTATTCACTAGTTGATGCATGATGTTGACTTTTGCAGAAAGTCAAAGTATGCGTTTGACTTTTAGGAAAAGTCAAGTATTATCAATGAGGGTTCATGTTTGACTTTTAGGAAGTCAAATGTATGCAGTTTGACTTTTTCAGAAAAGTCAAATATAAATAATTTCAAAGTTCTATATTTTCTCCCCTTTTGTCTCAACAAAAGAAGAGGCTATCGAATGTAATGAGCGAGCTATTATCTCCCCCTTGTTCAAAGCTCCCCCTTTATTGGGTGCTTTAATGGGAAGATTCATGGATTGTGAAAATAAAGCTACAAAAAATGTTAGTAATAATGATCATTCACAAGCATTTCCAAACACTATGTAATGACACCAACAATATAATAAACAACATTCATTAGTTAAAATTTTCATGAGTAAAGATCATGAAAAGAGAACACAATGATGTGTTTTTAGTACAAGAAGTAAAAATTATCCTAAGAAGAAAAAAATAAACTAAAAAGACTAGTCTAAAACCATCCTATTGTGATGGGGGATGGGAAAAGCGTTAAGGCGGCTCAAGGATGTGGTTGAGGATGAACCTCATTTCTTCTTGGAAGTCATGGACCATAACGGGTCCTTTCCGCGGTTTGGCCGTTTTCTCACAAGTTGAGCAACCATGCCTTGGAGGGTAGTATGTTTGGGGAGGTTGTGGTGGTGGAATGGTGGATGTGTTGGGGTTGGTGGAAATGTTTGGGGTGGTCATGATGGAAGCAAGCAAAGCACTTTGCATTTGCATTGTCTCACTCAAGTGAGTGTCCACCATGCCTTTGATTTGGTGGAGGTTGTGGAGTTCGTTTTGAATCTCCTCTCTAGTGGGATTGGTATCCCACATACACTCCTCAATGTCCTCAAGATGAGGTGACATTGATGTAGGGAGTGAATGATCCCCATATAAAGGACCATGAATGTCTTTGTGAATGGGGTGGAAGAGAAGAGGTTTAGGCCCTAATGGGGCGTTTGGGTCAAGGGATGACCGAGGTGACTCATGAGCCATCCGCTCAATGGAGTCAAATGATGGCAATGGTGGTGGATGACTTGGCCTAGGAGGCAAGTCTTCCAAGTCCTCTAGGAAAGGATTTGGTGATGTTGGTGGAGTTGAGAATAACTCCATAGAAATGAGAGTTGGAGACCTTGGTGAAGGTGGTGAGGGTGTTTTGGATGTTTGGATGGGTGCCGGTGGAGGTGAAGTAGGTGTTTTCGTTGGTGGTGGAGTGGTGATCACAATGTGTGATGTATTGGGTGTAGCTAAGGTAAGGCTTGTATCATCTCTAATGGGAGATGAGATTGTGATGGAGAGACTCGGATGATGAGCTAAGATGAACAAGCAACAAGGTCTTCACGCTAATTCTAGCGGTCTTCTTGCAAGGTTTGGAGATGATTTAGTCATTTTTAACTTGGTTTTGCTTTGCTAGATAGTAGTAAGAATGAAGAAGGTGTGAGGATGATCATGGTAAAACCTCTCAATTTATAGAAGTGAAAAATTATGGAGAAATGTGTTTGATTTGATGTTAAACCATTGAAGAGATGAGGTTCCTAATGATTTGGAAGTGGGTTGAATGCTAGTCATATCACCCAAGTCAAGCCATTCAAGAGAGATGGAGTGAAGAAGAAAAGATTTGCAATAAATGTGTTCTATTGAGTGGAATTTCATAATATTCAGATCACCCACAGATTTGAAGGTACCAAAAATTTGGTTCCTTCCTTTATGCCAAAGGGCTCCTTGGGTGGATTTTTTAAATTTTTGAATTTTGGTGGGAAATGGATTTCTTATATACCTTAGTGAATTATACTAGTTCTAATAAGGTATAAACTAGTTGAGATTGATTTATAAGTGATGGATATAATTTGGAATCACGAAATAGTCGAAATTGAGAAAATTACGGAGGATCCACGGCACCAAAACTATACACGGCGGTACCCTAAAAGGGTGCGGTCGTCACTGTTACAGTACGGCGGTACCAAAATACATAAAGGACGGTACCAAAATTATGGTGCGTGTGATCCGTGGATATAAAAATGGACGAGTTAGTTTTTAGGTGTCGGGGACTTTTCGAAACACGAAATTCTTCTCAAAACATGTTATACTAAACATTTCTAGTTAGGAAGCAGAGATAACATATATATATAAACATAATGGAGCATGTATTTTGAGCAAGGCTTATTGATTTTCACATTATAGTGAAAATGGGTAAAATTTGATAGCATACTTGCGCTATCCCCTGCATGAAATTGTTAGCATTCACCATTGTTTCAGGTTATATTATCATCCTACATAATAAAAACAAACAAATTGTATCAAACATTAATGATAATGTATTGTTCCAAACGCTCCTTAAAGTACCCTTATTTGTCCAACTTCTTGTAAATCTTGTTCATCATCCTACCAAGGCACTTGAACATTCCCTTAGTTTGCTTGAACTCCGCTGATTCATTCTCTATTTCGGGAAGAGGCGCATAATACTCATGAGGCGGAAGGCGAGAGCTTGGAAGACCATCCTCGGAGCTATTTGATGATGATGATGATGGAGTTGGAGGTTTTGCTCTTTTGCCTTTGTCTTAGCAACTTGTGCATCACTCAAGGTACAAAGATGTGAAGGATGAGCTCATAGTGAAGGTGCATCCCTTTTGGTGTTGGTGGAATTGGTGCAAAGTTTCTATAGAGGCGGGTGAGGAGCATCCCGTATGGAAGAGCAACCGATCCTTGAGTTGGAATATCAATCATTCTCCTAGCTATGTAGTAGGCTAAATTGAATGGTTGGCGGGTGGACAAGTTGTAGAGCATATGACAAAGGCAAGCGTTAATGTGATCCCTATTTCCTATGGTGCTAATGGCGTTGGCTCTAAGTAGCTCCTCCCATTTCTTAAATTCGGGCTTAAGTTCATTTAGCTCCATTCCATATGGATCTCGGTTTACTTCTTTTCCCTTTAGGGTAACTCGGGTTGTGTCACTTTTGGGTTAAAAAGGTGTTCACGGATGACATCCTTGTCGGCCAAGCGGGTTTGGTAGGGTAGAGAGCGGTCATTGATAGCATCAAGAGCGGTGAGTGACCATTTATCCGAGTAGAGACAAGTTCCTCGGTTGGGAATTCCTAGCACTTGAGCAAAATTGGCTAAGGTGATGGTGTAGTCGTTTTGATTAATTCTAAACCTAAGACAAAATTCATCATCGTCTTCATCACTAAACCGGTCACACTAGCAAAGAATTCTAACACAAACCTAGGACAAATTGGTTCATCGATGTCAAGAAGACAATCGAAATGAATGGCGGCTAGTTCTTCACGAAGGTTGGTGTTTTCAAGGAAGGATGAGTGAATGGTTCTACCCTCATGGAAATACCTTGATTCTAGACCCCTAAATATTTCTACTTGTTCTTTTGTAAGTCCTTTGGTTTAGTGGTGTTTGGGAATGTAGTTAAGGGTGTCTTTGTGATCATAGAATCTTGCGGCTACCATGGTTAATCCTAAGGACAAGAGTTAATATGTTAAAAAAATGAGAATAAGTTTTAACGTTTTTTGTTCTAGTGTGTGCCTATATGAAAACAATTTGGAGTTGCGGTTATCTCGACTCATTTTATGCACAAAGATGGTTTTT
>OU343220.1:38280691-38323197 GCA_910596185.1 Chrysanthemum makinoi | reverse complement strand
TTAAAAATACCAACATCTAAAAGAAAATGTTAAAACCTCAAATATCAAGACATCCTTGGATGCTCTGAATTTGTCTGGTTTTTGAAATAGAAATAGCGTGATGAGCAATTGAGCTCATTGTAACATGATCAGAAAAATGAGAACCCAAATCTCACAGTTAAAGGGAGAAAGGAATAATGTGAATGGCTCCCAAATGCCTCCACCTTTAGATTCTGTGTTCTCCCGAGCTTTTCATCTTCAAAACTTGGTTAATGCTTTACAAAAGGAAAATGAGAGTTTTCTAGAAGAAAATGAAAAAGTTAAAAGACACTTTAAAGAGTTATTCGATTCAATGAAAGTCACTTTCAAGTGACAAAACAACTGAAAAACCTTCTTTACAAAAAGGAAATTGAAATCACGAAGAGAGCAGGAAAAAGGGAAAATGCCAACTTTGTCTTTAATGAAATGTTGCATCAAAAGTCATCTACTTGAGACTCTAAATATCTTTATTATTTGTTAAATACATTCCTCCACATCTTAAAAATAATGAACTTGTGTTTCGTAACTATTTCACTCACCTTAAGGATAGTCTAGAATGTCTCCGTGAGATTATAGAAGAGGATTTCATAAATAAGCCACATGATAGTGAAATTAGGTTTGCTTGCATTCAGGCCAAACGATCTCAGGAGCTGTTAGAATGTTTAATAGAAACATGTCCTAAATCCTTTGGTGAGAAAGGTAAAGCTGTGATGCCTTGTTCTATGCTTAGCATTAAGAAAGTGAATTTTAATATGCCTTCGAGTAGATCAGATCCCAGCACTTTTATGCCCTGTACTAAGATAGTGAACTCTAGAGTGCCTTCAAGTAGTTCAGATCCCTGCACTTCTAGTTCAGGAATGCAAAAGGTAGCCCAACCAACTAATGTTCCCATAATTCCCTCTACAGGAGTAATCAGTGACACAAAAGCAAGCGGTCAAAGCCTTCAGGCAATACAAAGCAAGATAGGACCTCGCAAGCTAAGAATGTGCAATGGAAGAAAGTAGAAACCACCCTAGGAACATTAAGTTTGAGTTGAATAAAACGAATCGTGTTGATTCTATTATTAGCTATAAGCGCATCTTGTAATTAATTAATTCTACTTTTTGGCAAAACATGTAATGATGATTGCTTGGTTTACATTACTAATCTTGAATGTGGTGTGAATGATTTGATTAATGCTAATAAATGCCCTGTTAAGATTGTTAATGCCAAAAATTAATCCAAGAAGGCTAGAAAGCAATGGCAGAAGAAGGTTAGAAAACATTGGAAACCCACAGGAAGGAAATTTAGTAACATAGGTTATCAGTGGATACCTACAGGCCGCAAATTCAATCTTAATGAGATGTGCCCTAAATTATCTAGATCAATGCCCATTAGAAAATGGATGCCTACTGGTAGAACTATTCCTTTAAGAAGTGAACATACTTTGAATATGTCCATTGAGCACAATAGTATTGCATCTATCCATAATAATTCCATTGCTTCTACTTCTGATGTGGGTGGGCCAATCATTGTTATTAACCAAATGGAACCCATTCGTGCATAGGGATCCCAATTATCCAGTTATCCATTCTTGTCTGTGTTCAACAGCAGATCGTTCAAATCGTTACGTGTACCTGGACTCGAGGCATTCATATGGTGGAGACCGGTCGCGGCTCATGAACCGTGAGTAAATTCATCGGACTTTTAGGGTTGGGACGATCATTTGGTGCAATTATGGGTTATGGAGATTATGTTGTTGGTCAAAGTGTAATCTCCAGGGTATACTATGTTGAAGGTCTTGGTCATAACTTATTTTCTGTCGGTCAATTCTGTGATTCCGATCTTGAAGTGGCTTTTAGAAAACATACTTGTTTCGTTAGAGAACTTGATGGTGTGGAATTGTTAAGAGGAACACGAGGTTCAAACCTATACACCATCTCTATCGAAGATATGGTGAAGTCTTCTCCAATCTGCTTATTGTCAAAGGCTTCAAAAACAAAGTCATGGTTATGGCATCGTTGTCTCAATCACTTGAACTTCGGTACCATAAATAATCTTTCCAGAAAGGACTTAGTAAAAGGACTACCTAGACTTAAGTATGAAAAGGATCATCTTTGTTCAGCATGTCAATTGGGAAAAGCAAGTATGTCCACAAACCCAAACCTACAAATTGATTATGGAAGTTCTACATACCATTCACATGGATTTATGTGGACCCATGAGAGTACAAACTATTAATGGGAAGAAATATGTGTTAGTTATGGTTGATGACTACTCTAGATTCACTTGGTTAAGTTATTGAGGACAAAGGATGAAACTTCGAGATGTCATCATTAAACTTATTAAGCAGTGCGAGGTTCGACTTAACAAGACTGTGGAGATCGTCCAAGCCGACAATGGAACTGATTTTGTTAATAAAGATCTCAATGAATTTTATGGAAATGTTGGAATCAGTCCTGAAAGTGTCCCACGAACTCCTCAGCGAGCGGTGTAGTTGAAAGCGAAATCGAACTCTTGTGGAAGCCGCAAGAACAATCTTGATTTACTCGAAAGGTTCCAACGTTTCTATGGGTCGAAGCCATTGCCACTGCATGCTACACTCAAAATTGATCCCTAATTCACACATCTCATGGAAAAACTTCGTATGAACTTGTCCACAATCGAAAACCTGATCTTTCATACCTTCGTGTGTTTGGTGCATTATGTTACCCAACTAATGAGGGTCAAGATTTAGGAAAATTGAAAGCTAAAGCGGACATTGTAGTATTTGTAGGGTATGCACAAAAAGAAAAGGATACGAATCTACAACAGAGAGAGAAACATCATGGAAACAATTCACGTTACGTTTGATGAGTTGACCGGTCAAACGGCTCCTGGACAATCCAGTTACGGACGCATTTCAAAAGCAGTCCCATTAGTTCTTCTCTTGTACCAAACTCCTCACCAGCAACTCCATATGTACCCCTTGAGAAGATGAATTGAAGACTATTTAATCAATGTTTGATGAACACTATGAGCAAATTGCTAATGATCTATCAAATCCATCAACGGGTTGCTCATATACTGTCAATGAAGTTAACCCGGTTTCTATGTCACTAAGTCAGAAAGCTTCTGCTGATCACTCAGTCTCATCATCAATGCCCCAATCATCAAGTATACACAATGGAAATGTTGTTGCGTTCAGATGATGAAAATCCTTTTGCTCCTCGGAAGATGAACCCTTTGAAAACATATTTGCTCACGAATCATCATCGAACCATCTTCATCGGGAGAAATCGACTCTGCTACTTACGTTTCTCAACAACAACCACATGAACACCTTAGAAAATGGACACATGATCACCATTGGACAACATCATTGGAAACCCTTCTCGTCCGGTATCCACAAATTAGACAACTTGCAACCGATGCCTTATGGTGCTTCTTCAACTCTATACTGTCAAAGATCGAACCAAAAGGCGTTAAAAGCTGCCATGAATGAAAACTTGGTGGTTCAACGCCATGCAAGAAGAAATTCATGAGTTTGATCGACTTGATGTATGGGAATTAGTACACCTTTCTTGGCGTGCTATGGTCATTGCCCTAAAGTGGATCTTCAAAGTAAAACTTGTTGAGCATGGTGATGTTTTAAAGAACAAGGCTCGATTGGTTGCAAAAGGATATCGTCAAGAGGAGGGTATTGAATTTGAAGAATCATTTTCTCGGTTGGGCGCATCGAGGCAATCAGAATCTTCTGGCTATCTGCGCAGAAGTAAGAATATGGTAGTCTATCGGATGGGCGTGAGCGGCTTTTCTTAAGGAGATCTTAAAGAAGTCGTATACGTCGGCCAACCGGAAGGCTTTGTGAATCCTGAGCATCCTACTCATGTCTATCGCTTGAAGAAGGCTCTTTACGGCTTGAAGCAAGCTCCAAGGGCATGGTATGATACGCTATCAAAGTTTCTTCTATCTACCGGATTTAGTAAATGAGCGATTGATCCGGCATTGTTCACGAAGAGTCGTGCAAACATTTAATCCATGTTCAAATCTATGTTGATGATATTATTTTGCCTCGTGACTCCAATGAATGTGACCGCTTTTTAAATGAAATGGGTTCCAAATTTCAAATGTCAATGATGGGACAAATGTCATTTTTCTTGGGATTACAAATTTCACAAAGTCCCGGAGGCATTTTTATAAATCAATCTAAATATGCAATTGAGATTTTAAAGAAATTTGGATTTGATTCTAGTGACCCTGTTGACACTCCGTGAGCGATACTAAAATTTGGATGAGGACCACTCGGGGATCATGGTAGATCAAACGAAATATCGCGGCATGATTGGATCCCGATGTACCTCCGCGAGATAGACCGGACATTTTGTTCGTTGTATGCATGTGTGCTAGATACCGTGCTAAGCCTACCAAAAGCACCTTGAAGCGGTTAAGCGGGTCTTTGGTATCTCCAGGAACCATCAATATGGGACTTTGGTACGAAGGACACGGTATGTCACTGACTATCTGGATGCTAATCATGCGGGATGTCAAGATACTCGTCGAAATCGTTATGAGGTGCTCAGGTTTACGGGTGATAAGCTTGTGAGCTGGTCGTCAAAGAAACAAATGAGTACTTCTATATCCTCTACAGAGGTTGAATACATAGCCATGTCATCTTGTTGTGCTCAAATCCTTTGGATGAGATCCCATTTATCGACTATGGCTTTGAATTCAACAAAATCCCTCTGTATTGTGATAACAAAAGTGTCATTGCTCTCTCATGCAACAATGTTCAACACTCAAGAGCAAAGCACATCGACATTCGACATCATTTCATCAGGGAGCAAGTGGAGAACGGTGTGGTGGAACTCTATTTTGTGAGGACTGAATACCAATTAGCAGACATCTTCACCAAAGCTCTTCCTAGAGAATGTTTTGAGTTTATCCTTCCACGACTTGGTTTAAAGAGTTTACAACCGGAAACACTCAAACGTCTTCAAGAGGAAGACGGGGAGTAAAGGTCTTTCTTCATCCTTCTCTTGTAAATATTTATTCAAAAAGAAAAATACAAAATTACAAAACCAACAAAAAGCAAATAGAAAAATATAACACTTTCAAAAATCCATAAAAATTTGAAAATCTCGAAAAATTTCAAAAAATATTGTCATTTTGTCACGATTTTCTTGATTCGATATCATCTACGGATTTTGTGTTGTCATTCAAAGAGTGTACGGGTCTTTAGATGTTGTTCGAGTGTACATAAATCGTTAAAAAAAATTGGGAGATAGTGAAACTATGGTTCATTGTCATTTCAGGCAGTAACCCGCTTTTCATAGAAAGAACAGAGTCATGCTTTATCTTAAATCTTCAAACCTCATGCTCTGATTCTAAAAACAAATGTTTGTCACCAAAAAGACAATCGTTTCTTTCCAAATATTTTTCCTTCTGTCAATTCTTCTGAAAAACATTGGTCATCTAATGAAAACAAAATTGTTTTGAAAATACCTCAGACTCTATTTTTTTGAAAATCATCCGAGCTTATCATTTGTCAAAATCTCAATCCATCAATCAACAACTTTCATCATTGATTGAGGGGGAGAATGATTTCAATCTAATCAAAAAGAGTATTTTTCAAACAATTGGCACTTAAACGAGCAAGGTCTACTCTTGAATAATCAAAAAGAACAATGTTTTATACAATTGATACAAGACCTTGGCTATTGTTATGTTTTCAAAAGATACTCAAGCATGTTTAATCTTCGGAGATTAAAGTCTCTGTGTTCATAAGCAAGTCACAATTCTCCTCAAAAGCTTTCAAAATCAATTTAAATTTATTGAGATCACAAATCTCAAATGACTTGAAAATTGTGATCGGGGGAGAATTTGTGATTTAAATTGGATTTAAACTGATAATTCGATAAATGGTTTTATAATGATTACAAGCTCTTCTCCCCACATGTGCCAAACGATTTCAAATTTTTCATGCACATGATGAGGAGAAACCCCCGTGAAAAGACTAGAGCCCTCTGTGCATCTCCTCCATGTTGAGGGGGAGCGTCTATTTTAAACCACAAAGAATTGTAACGTGATTGATTTGTCTCTAAGTGCAGGTTCCTTCTAATATGTGCAAAACTCTTTCAAATCTCGATGCACATATTGAGGGGGAGCAATCTTATGAAAACCTCATCCTTCCCCAATACGCTTTATCTACTTGAATTGATCGGGAAGTGATGATGATCATTTTAGAAAAATGTTAATCAAAAGATTGGATATTTCTTTCTCAATCTAAGATTTCATAAGTACTCTTGCCTCCATGTGCTAAAATAATTTCAAAAACTTGAAGCACATGTAGAGGGGGAGCATTTCTAAAATTATCAAAAACAATTAAGATACAAAATGCTTTGATTATATATCACAAGTATCTTGATTGATTTTTTCAAATGGTTTTCAATTGGTTCCAATGGCAGATGAATAATACCAAATAGACCGACCAAATTTACTTTATGTATGGTGATATAAGGATGGTTAGTTTAGGTATTCGTTCCCACGATCCCGCCAGAGCCGGAGGGATCTACCCAGGGACAATCCACTAGATAGTGTAGAGTCCTTAGGTATGATAAAAAAAGGAGAAGTGAGATATGGGAAGAGTGCGGACTGAGATAGAGCTAGAATTGGAATAAACCCAACAAGGTTCTAGTTATGAAGTATCGGTAAGCACTGAAGGGGTTTAAGAATGAAGAAGAATTGAATGGAAAAAGGGGAGAAAATAAATAGCCCTTCAATTATTCAACCTTAGGGCAGAAACCGGGTTCAATACATATGCTACTGGCTGTTACTAAGGTAACACCTGTATTGAAGACAAGACGTCATGGACCCAGTGATGCGCTGCACTAAAACTTCCCAAGCTACTCAAGTTTCTCTTAAAAGAGACTTGTTTTATTCTCACGGGGAACCTACATAATCTATCGGCTTTCTCTTAGAGATTGCTGATATTGAAGAAGGAGACCCTCTCCCTAGTCTCCGGCATAGGAACCAAATATGCACTATTGAGTCTAGAGCTACGAGATCATCCAATAAATCTCATTAAGGACACAATCAATGAAGACTCTCTGTTTCACACAATGTGGAAAGAGAGAATATATTTTAAGAGTCCTACGCTTTATCCTTGTGGTATTGCCAGAACATCTGAGTGATATGAAAACATATTGATAAGATCGTTTATAAGCTCGGCTAGGGATCAATAACAAAGATAATAAACATAATACGCAGCGGAATAATCAAAACAATACTTTGTTATTGAACAAGGTTTTTCACCATTAACACTCTAATATTATTAGACGTTTATAGAAACACGTCTACTAACTAAACTAATAACCTAGGCGTTTACATGAACATACGCCTAGGACACACTAATCTAAAACTAATACCCTAGACGTTCTCCCCTAACGTCTAGGCTAAACACACACCTTTTAGTCGACTACATTATTGGAAGACTTAATTAAAAACCTACACCTATGTCCTCTTTATATACTAGAGGATAAGGACTAAATAATAAAACTTCCATTGCAAGCAAGCCCTTCCATCTTTTAGTAGGTTTCCTTCTTGTCATATTAAGTCCCTCTTGTTTCATTCTTTTTGTCTTTATCAACTCAAACTTGTAATTCCCAACAATCTTTCCCTAGTTGATAATGACAAAACCATTCTTGAACGAACTTCCCTAGACGAAGTAGAGAAATTGAGATCATGGATCTCACCATGAATGAAACAAGTATGTCTTCCTTTGTCTTCCCCTTAATCCATGCCATGCCACTCAAACATCTCTTCCCCTTTTTGTTATTATCTAAATAGGGAACATATGCAAATAATGATCTTGACCACCACGAACCAATATCATACTTCCAATCTAAGCCGTCCAATGCTTCAAATCGCCCACCATTACGCATCATAAGAAAAATGGATCCAAAACAGTAGAAAACTTCAACTAGCAGTAGTAATAATGATCAACAGTACTAAAAATCAAAAACTTCCCTTTGAGTGATGCATGTAGATGGTTAAACTTTTAACAATAAGCTTCCCCTAAAAACCATATGTTAACCATCTTCTTGATTCTTCAAAATCTGTTAGCTCCTTGTAATGATCACTTTGTGAAGAACACCAAATATAACGAACTTGATGAAGAAGTAAAATTTCCCAAACTTGTGTCTTAAATCTTTGAATATCCACGGAACTCCATACTTATACGGACAAAATATAAGTAGACCGCAATCCCTTGAAAAGAATCCTCAACTAGTATGAGACACTGAGCACTACAATGTAACTCCTTCAAGTGATAGACAATGTGTGCATAGAGCATTATAAGAAAAATCACACATTGCTAGATTCATCAAGCTAGATGATAAGAACACAAACCAAGTAATTCCACTTCACCTTCAAATAAGTGATAAATAATCATCTTCGTAATCAATTCTTCAATAAATCTCCATAACGAGCCTTTTTTAAATCCTTTTAAGAACATAAATTTCTTCCTGTGTGTGTGAACCAAACAACCATTCTGTGTGTGTTATCCAAAAATCATGCTCGACTTCCCCTTAAATCGAAATCGCCTCGTAATAAACCATGAGCAGTACTTTGACGCTTTATAACTTTCGACTCAGACCTCCAATTAAAGATCCCTCCGGTGGAAAGTTAGATTGTCATATAGAGAACGTCCACCAAAAATTTAGATTCACGATCCAGCGGTTAACGAAAAGTTATCGCCGTTTCAAAGCGTCTTTGTATAAAATACGAAAAGTTGAGCTCCGAATTTTTCTTCCCATAAACTAACTAACTAACTAACTAACTAACTAACTATAGACGTTTATAGGAACACGTCTACTAACTAAACTAATAACCTAGGCGTTTACAAGACTATACGCCCAGGACACACACACACCTTTAAGTCGACTACATCTTGGAAGACTTAATTAAAAACCTACACCTATGTCCTCTTTATATACTAGAGGATAAGGACTAAATAATAAAACTTCCATTGCAAGCAAGTCCTTCCATCTTTTAGTAGGTTTCCTTCTTGTCATATTAAGTCCCTCTTGTTTCATTCTTTTTGTCTTTATCAACTCAAACTTGTAATTCCCAACAATCTTCCCCTAGTTGATAATGACAAAACCATTCTTGAACGAACTTCCCTAGATGAAGTAGCAGAAGTTGAGATCAGGGATCTCGCCATAAATGAAACAAGTATGTCTTCCTTTGTCTTCCCCTTAATCCATGCCACGTCACTCAAACATCTCTTCCCCTTTTTGTTATTATCTAAATAGGGAACGTATGCAAATAATGATCTTGACCACCACAAACCAATATCATACTTCCAATCCAAGACTTCCAATGCTTCAAATCGCCCACCATTACGCATCATAAGAAAAATGGATCCAAAACAGTAGAAAACTTCAACTAGTAGTAGTAATAATGATCAACAATAGTAAAAATCAAACACTTCCCCTTGAGTGATGCATGTAGATGGTTAAACTTTGAACAATAAGCTTCCCATAAAAACCATATGTTAACCATCTTCTTGATTCTTCAAAATCTGTAGGCTCCTTGTAATGATCACTTTGTGAAGAAAAGCAAATATAACGAACTTGATGAAGAAGTAAAATTCCCAAACTTGTGTCTTAAATCTTTGAATATCCACGGAACTCCATACTTATACGGACAAAATATAAGTAGACCGCTATCCCTTGAAAAGAATCCTCAACTAGTATGAGACACTGAGCACTACAATGTAACTCCTTCAAGTGATAGACAATGTGTGCATAGAGCATCATAAGAAAAATCACACATTGCTAGATTCAACAAGCTAGATGATAAGAACACAAACCAAGTAATTCCACTTCACCTTCAAATAAGTGATAAATAATCCTCTTCGTAATCAATTCTTCAATAAATCTCCAAAACAAGCCTTTTTAAATCCTTTTAAGAATAAATAACCAAACTCCTTGTGTGTGTAAACCAATATCCTGTGTGTGTCGCTAAAAATCCATAACAATCGTCATGCTCGACTTCCCCTCAAATCGAAAATCATTCACGTGTGAGCGAAACATTCAAACTTCAAACATTAGCCGAGAACCAAAAATATTTCTTTGTCCGATATCGATCAAAGCTATCAGTAGTAATAAGCTTCTCGGACAAGCTTAGCAGTACAAACTAATTCCTCAGACAAGCTCACAAAAAATAATCCAATATCAGTTCATCACAAAAACACTTGATTATGAACCTCCTTATAAGCTTTGTACACATATCATAAACTAATAATCATCCATCTAGTGATCAACTTCATTCACGAACAGAATAAATAAATCCCATGTTAAAGTAAGAGAATATCACCACTGGCCAATGAATTAATAAGACAACTTCTCATATTCTGCATGACCCATGTTCTTGTCAAATTAAAAGTATCACCGACCAGTTAATTAAAAGTATCTTAAGAAGGCACCGACCCATGATCCTAGGTCATGATATATAAATTATTAACTAATCACAGAAACTCTTGTCTTCAAAACTACGCATGATCTTGAGCAATATAATAGCTTTGGGTAACTAACATGCATCAATTATGTTTCCATGACGCTGCGCCAATACCCTCTTGTAATTACCCATGCCCACAACATACGACTTTTACTTTGTCACATGATATAACATAAAATATCATAAGCATGACCACCATCCACTGTCCTTGTATCCAATCAGATCATCAATAGAATTAACTCATATACCATACACATACTACAACCATTCAGCATAAACGTCTTTAAACCAAATCGACCAAGCATCATAAACTTTGAAACCAGTGGTAACTCCAGCAACATTAATGAATACGAGCAGTGAGTAAATAAGCTACCTTGTTTCAAACATGTAAGCAGCAGGTTCAGTTCATCACAGCAGCAGATTAAACGTAAACGAGCAGTTTCTTTGTATAAAGTCAAAGTACCTTCGTTTAGCAGTACTTTCGGATAAGCAGCAGTACTTTGAATGAGAAGCAGTACTTTCGTCCCAAGTTGAGCAGTACGTCCAAATGCAAATATGAAAGTAGTACCTTGAACAGAATGAACGTATAGCCAGTTGATGTTATGCGGCCTTGATTCTTGTTGCCTATTGTTTCTCACCTTGGCAACATAAAACCCTTGAATCTGAAAACCTTTATGAATTAGGGGTTTTACAAAACCTGAACTACCATCAGTACTAACCAACCATGCTTGCTCCTCGTCATCCAAAACCAGATCAAGCAATAACACCATAACGATGAGGGTTTAGAATAGAAACCCTAATATGAATCACTGTAGCAAATCCATGGTTAATTATCAAGACCAAGCATCTTAAGGTATTAATTAAAACCTACACCTATGTCCCATAAAGTACTTTGGGAAGGAGCAGTACTTTGATCAAGCGGCAAACGATTACTTTGAAAAAAGCAAGTACTTTCAAATAACTTCAGCAGTACTTTCGTTTAAAATCTGCAGTACCTTGACACAGTACTTTGCAGCCAAGCAGTACTTTAACAAAATTCGACCATCATCATTACCTTTAAAAATCTCCGAGCAGTACTTACATAAACATCGAACAGCAGCAGCAGTACTTTATAGACAGTACTTTCATTGATGCACAGTACTTTTAAACCAATCAGCAGTACTTTCATGAACCCAACTACCAGAATTAATGTACCGCCACCAAATCATTCATAAGCCCACGTGTGAACGAATTACCATCCTTAAAATCAAATCAATTTAACACCACGTGTGGACCTACAAGACTTCACATCTTGAATAAATTATCACCATCATATCAGTTATATTCTCGATCTTCCAATATTACAACGTGGGACCGGGACAATTACAACTTTCGTATGACCAATCAATATAAAGTAGATTTCATGCAGACCAATCAAAAAGTACGTCTACCGTAACTAACATGTATCGCATCACACCAGATCTTCATTCCTCCATATAATTTAAACGTAGCAATTTAGTACGTTAAATAATTGCATCTTGATTCCATCATACTTCTCACTCATGCGTAGATCATAAAAAAATACAAGATATCCCATTAAATCACATTCACTTGTCGGCACAAAAAAACTTCACAACCGACATAATAAATAAAGATGTCTACCCTTCTTCATGTAGTTAACATCCACTTGAATTAATTGACCAATCAAGATGCGAGATAGCAAGCAGCAACATAGGACCACATTAATGCACCTTTTCGCAACGGTATACTTGACAACCTTAAAATCAAATCGAAAAACCATTCTCGGCAGACCAACTTCGACGCTTTATAACTTTCGACTCAGACCTCCAATTAAAGATCCCTCCGGTGGAAAGTTAGATTGTCATATAGAGAACGTCCACCAAAAATTTCGTTCGATCCAGCGGTTAACGAAAAAGTTATCGCCGTTTCAAAACAGTCTTTGTATAAAAATACGAAAAGTTGAGCTCCGAATTTTTCTTCCTTTTTCATCATTCTTCGACACATAAAACCTTGTAATTCCCTATATCAAGAGCTCCCCTCTCTGATACCAATTGATAAGATCGTTTATAAGCTCGGCTAGGGATCAATAACAAAGATAATAAACATAATACGCAGCGGAATAATCAAAACAATACTTTGTTATTGAACAAGGTTTTTCACCATTAACACTCTAATATTATTAGACGTTTATAGAAACACGTCTACTAACTAAACTAATAACCTAGGCGTTTACATGAACATACGCCTAGGACACACTAATCTAAAACTAATACCCTAGACGTTCTCCCCTAACGCCTAGGCTAAACACACACCTTTTAGTCGACTACATTATTGGAAGACTTAATTAAAACCTACACCTATGTCCTCTTTATATACTAGAGGATAAGGACTAAATAATAAAACTTCCATTGCAAGCAAGCCCTTCCATCTTTTAGTAGGTTTCCTTCTTGTCATATTAAGTCCCTCTTGTTTCATTCTTTTTGTCTTTATCAACTCAAACTTGTAATTCCCAACAATATTGTTGGGCCATATACAATCGTGTATATGTGATTTGATACAACAAAACTACATATGCTTCAATGAAGATAATTGAAGGACTTAATATGCATAATGGAGATTCTACAAGCTGATGGAGTATATGCAAAATACTTATCTTTATTAAAGATATGAGAAGATCTTGTATAGAAGATTACAGAAGATATTGTTTTACTTGTAGAATAAGTTTGTAACCCTAGCATCTCTATTATATAAAGAGATGACAGGCACGTAGTTTATTAGATAATCAGAACTACACACAAAAATATACACGTCCCATATATTATTAGTTAGTTCATAGCTTCAAGGTTGAAAAACCCTATCACTATTAAGGGTGATCGTATTAATAATATTGAGGCTTAGTTTAATATTATTACGTGTTACGCTATTCTTATTGTTATTATTCTTCTTAGCCTTCTTGAGTAGATTCCGCATACTCATTAAAGTTCGGGTAGAATTCCACTTAGTAGTTTTGTATTTATACAAGATTGCTAAACCCTTTATAAGTTAAAGGTTAAAGATCCATACAACAACAACTGTCTACGAATTGGGATCTACATTTGGTATCGGTCGCCGTGGGGATATTCTACATAAGAAGGACGATCTTACGATCCAGGTGAAGTTTGCGATTGATGGCCATTTTTTACACATCATCCATTGATCCAAACAAGAAGGTAAAATTACGTGTTAACTTGTCATGATTCTTATCAAACCTTGCTTAAAGATCTTGAACTTGAAAAAGCGAGTCATAGAACGACTGAGAAACTAGAATATTTATTTAATCTAGAAGCAGTTGAAGCTAAAGTTCTTGTTTATAAAGATAATGAAGAAGCTTGGACAGAAAAGTACAACCAACTAGAGTATCAATTAAAACTAAGTGATTGGAAGTTAGGTTGTAAGATATCAGAAGTTGAAAAGCTCACCAAGGAAAGGGATGATCTTTTACAAAAACTTGCTAGTCAATCTTGTGAATCTATGAAAAGTGAAAGTTTAGGTGAGAAGAATACTACACTAGCTTCACCTACAAACCGATAAGATTGATAGGAATAAGGTCAACATTGAAGATTGGGTTGAAGCGTGATGATAAAGTTGTTCTGAAGGTTTTCAAAGGTTAAAAGAAAAAGAGCTTGAAGTCTGTGAAGTTTCTTTGAACCTTTAGAAACCAAACTGTTAAAAGTCACAAAAGTCTAATAAAAACCCTAGGAACAAAAATAGTCCTAGAGGTAATCAAAGAAACTGGAATGGGATGATAACTCAAAACTCGGAAGACTTTTGAGTTTGAATAAAGCTTGCTATGTTTGTGGCGATTTTGATCATCTCGGTATACATGTAAACTTCGAAACCAAGTTAGTGATCAAAGCGGTATGGAACAACTCAAGGAGGATTAACCGTAGAAATTTTTCAAGTGATTCTAAATATCCTCAGCAAAGAAGGTTTTTTAACCCATCAGCAGTACTTACTCAACAAAGATTGAAACAAAATCTTGCTAGGCCAAAAGAAAGTAATCTTGCTAGGCGAACTTCGAGGTTAGTGTTGTTAAGGCTTCAGCGAGATGGGTTTGGAAACCTAAACAAGAAGAATTAGATGTTTCTGCACACAAGAATCCATCAAAGATCTTAACACGATATGATTATGTTGATGCTTATGGAAGATTCAAGTCTATTCTGGCTTGGGACTTCCAAAAACATTAATTCTTAATGTATTGTGTGCATAGCAATTCATAGAGAGTGGGTGATTGCGAATTGCTATGGTGTATGGTGTCCGTGCACATGAAGGTTTATTTATTCGCTGCTACAACTTGATTATTATATTGATGTGTTTAATTATGGGATTTCTCTTAATTGGTCAAGGTTTGGTGACCATGGGTCATACACACGTGATTATTGATTTCACGTTAAATACAAGACTCAAGCAATTTGTCATGGTCAACAATATGAGGTACGCTTGTGTCAGTTATTCTCAATCAAGTGAGATGGGATTCCCTGAAGTGCATCACATGAATGATATTCATGTTTGATTGGTCCGAATAAAGAAAAGATTGTGGCTGAATATGAATGATGATTTGGTTTTGGTTCTCTACTATGCGGCACATGGTTGTTTCGTAGTCCTAACTTTTGATTGGTCGGTTTGATATATTGATCACGTGGCTATGGGACACAGATATTGGTCTCTCGTTTTTAAAGATGGTCCTACGTTTAATATCTCAAGCATTATTGGTTTTTGATCTTGCATGCTCATATGTTTGAAAGTCTGCGATTTACGAAAATGCTATGATTTATGCAAAATACTTTGCTTTGCACCTGATATGTTTGTGTGCGTACTACTTCTGAAAATCTTGCTATCTTTATGCGCTATTGGGTAACACATGGCTTGATTTCTCGGATGCTTTATGGTTATTATTTTTGAGAATTCAAGAGCCGGTTAATATAAATTCGGGGAAGTGTATACAGGTTGCTTATCTTCACAGGTTCCTGATTCGATGATTCCAAAAAGGGGAAGAAGTTAACATGAAGATTATTTGCAGCTTATTTATGTGTGTTTGTTTCATTCATGGAGATGATTACATCTCAACTTCTCTATTTAAGGGGAAGTTAAATACACGACTTTGTTTATTTTGTCATCATTAAAAAGACAAAATAAATACAAGAATGAAACAATGGGAATGAAGATTATCGTCATTGAAGATTGTTGAATTCATGAAGATAGTTTTGTAATATCAAATAGGGGAAGATTGTTGGGCCATATACAATCGTGTATATGTGATTTGATACAACAAAACTACATATGCTTCAATGAAGATAATTGAAGGACTTAATATGCATAATGGAGATTCTACAAGCTGATGGAGTATATGCAAAATACTTATCTTTATTAAAGATATGAGAAGATCTTGTATAGAAGATTACAGAAGATATTGTTTTACTTGTAGAATAAGTTTGTAACCCTAGCATCTCTATTATATAAAGAGATGACAGGCACGTAGTTTATTAGATAATCAGAACTACACACAAAAATATACGCGTCCATATATTATTAGTTAGTTCATAGCTTCAAGGTTGAAAAACCCTATCACTATTAAGGGTGATCGTATTAATAATATTGAGGCTTAGTTTAATATTATTACTGTGTTCTGCTATTCTTATTGTTATTATTCTTCTTAGCCTTACTGAGTAGATTCCGCATACTCATTAAAGTTCCAGGTAGAATTCCACTTAGTAGTTTTGTATTTATACAAGATTGCTAAACCCTTTATAAGTTAAAGGTTAAAGATCCATACAACAACAACTGTCTACGAATTGGGATCTACACATATTCACAATGAAGATGGAAAGCCTTCTAGAGCCAACATCAAACAAGCTCTTGGTAGGTGGCATGTGAGATCTATCCAATAGATCTACCATGTGACAACTGAACAGAAACAATGGGGCGATTCAAAATCTTGAATCAATCCTAGTTCAGGTTATGGATTGACGGATACCTTTGAAAAACTGGTAGTTGTGCTCAAAATTGTTTTCACTAGCACAGGGACTGTGTACTAATGTTTCAAAATAAAAGGTGTTTATGATTGATAATTGATTTTCATTAAAACCTTCGTTGTATTGCAAAAAAAATTTGTATCAAACAATACTCGATTGTCATCAAATCAATTTTTCATCAATCAGTGAATCTCAATTACATTTGGTTCACTCACTCCGTGTTGTCTTCTTTGAGACGTTCCGGTTTGAGAACAGCTAAAGCAGCTGCGAAACCCTGTCAAGGAGATTCTTGAATTATACGATCACACAGTACTTGTCTTGATCAACGAGGAACCGTGGGCCGTGTACCTCAATTCAACGAAAGTGATCAAAGACACTTTCGTGCGCTTTATTGCTAAATGTTGTATGCAGGTACGCCCGATGTTAGCAGCTGATCAAAATGGAGAGGTCAATCCATAGTCGCATGCTTACACTACACATTCATCTCAAAAGAAATCATGATAAGTGCATCAACGACTCTGATATTTTCACTCCATGCTTCTGCTATGCTGCTGCCAATATCATGAATCAATTAAAGCTTCCGCTACTCTGATGAGAAAATATCATGATCCAGAATGTGAGCATAACATCACATAATGTCAACACTATAATGGAAGAGTCTGAGATTTATGGTGGCTAATGATCTCAAAGCTGGCTCAAAACTCATTATCACGTGGATCAGTTAAAGACCTCCACTTGGATTAACCAAACATGCAAAACATGAATAATCAAAGACTACGACTCGAGCAAAAACGTTCACAAGAATCCAAGAACAATCTTAATGTAATATCTGTTTGTATTCATTGTAATTTGAGGTGACCTCCCTTAGGGGGAGATTGTTAGGATTTAGTAAATCCAGTTATTAAAGTGTCGGTCACCTCAAGTATATGTAATCGTTAGAAAGCTCGTAGTCGTAGTTATTTAATGTTAGGAAGTATTTAGTTAAGTAACACCGTGGAGGACGGACGGGTCTTTACCCACTGTGTAGAAAACTAGAAGGGGGGGTTGAATAGTTTACCAATTAAAAACTTTGTTTTGAAACTTATTGTAAAGGTCAATTGATATTGATCTTAGATATGTTAATGAAATATGCAAGCAATATGTAAGAAGTAAATAAGGAAAGAAATGATCAAACCACAACAAGTTGTTTATAGTGGTTCGGTCTACAAAGTCTCTTTTTCCTTGCCTACTCACTCCTCGAGTCTCACACTCGAGTTTAACTTCACTAGTCAACAAGCTCCTTTCACCTTGCGGAGAAAACCTTTACACTTAAACTTACACTATTTCCGACACTAAGCTAGATGTCGAGTTCTTTCCAAGGGTACAACCACTCCCACACTCAACGTATTTTTAGGACTAAAATACTAACCACTCACACTCACAAGATTATGATGGTTTAATACAACAATGAAGTATGAATCAACACAAGATCATACAACACTAAACAAACAAGACTTCCAACTTCTCGTTTGAAGCTTGAATGTGACTTGATCTTCTTTGCTACAAAAGAGATCACTAATATGATATGAAACTGAGTTAGAAAGGTTAGAGAGAAGATATGTATGAGAGTATGTTAGAAAGGGGTGAGAAACTACTTGGCTTGGCATTGCTATTTATAGCCAAAGTGGACAGGAGCTCCGACGGACGCGGAACCCTAAAAGGGTTCCGCGTGTACTCATTTTGGCATACTTGCCGCCCCGATCAAGATATCAAATCTTTGCTAAAGTCAACTCTACCTAAGTGAGATTGTGCAAGATATGAAGAGTACAAATCCACACAAAATATCTAATGAAATCTTCCAATGATTTCCATGATGCATTACATGATGTCATATGTTGTATTTCTATTTTTAGAAATATGCAAGTACATAAGTAGTGTTTGGTTTTAAGAACCTAACACATTCTAAAATCTACTATCATACATAATGATTAGAGTCATATCAAGATGTTACTAATCATAAATGTAAATGCTTGAATGATGAATATATTGTTTGAAAAAGCTTGTTTTAATATCTATTAAACTTGACAAGCTTTAAGCTTTTATACAAATCAAATTTACTTTTGTTGTTAACAAAACTTAGGTAAAGATCAAAAATATAAATAACGTTTAATGACGATATTTGTATTAACACACTGTATACCTGATCCACAGCCCGTAGGTGGCGTTTTATGTAAGACTATAAATACTCTCTACCTCCCAAGGTAGAGAGTTGGATCTCATAATAAAATTTTCACTTTCTCTCACTAAGTTCCCAAACCTCTAACTCTTTCTCTCTCTAAAACCTTATATTGTACGCCTCTTATTGATCATGGTTTGATGTGTTTGTGAAATCCAATATCTAACAATAGATCGTGATTTAAATCTCAAATCGGTTTTAAAGGGTGATTGTTTCTAAAGCACTCATTCCTTCATGTGCCAAACGATTTTGAAATACATAATGCACATGATTGTGGAGGAGCATTTAACCAAAAACCAGAAGAGTATTTAAACAATGCACATATTCTCCTATGTTTTCCAAACCTTATTAAATCACTTGGGATCCAAAATCTCAAAGGGTTTGATATTTTTGATCGGGGGAGAATTTGTGATTTAATAATGAAATTTGATAAATGATGATCGATTTGATTCAAATGTGCATACTGCTCTCCTATATGTGCTAAACACTTTCGAATCTCGAAGCACATATTGAGGGGGAGCATTTCAAAAGAAAATAAACTTTCAAGGTACAAAGATTTTTATGTTTCAACATAAAGTACCTTGATTGATTTCTAATGGTTTCTTAATGGCTTTTGTAATCGTTGTTGTGCTTCAAAAGAACTCTTTCCTCTATGTGATAAAATGACTTCAAAAATCCTATGCACATATTGAGGGGGAGAATTTAACAAAGAAATTCAAATGGATTTTTCTACGGAAATTGTGATCAATAATTTATTTCAAAGAACTCTTGCCTCCATGTGCTAAACAATTTCAAAATCATATGCACATGTTGAGGGGGAGCATTTCTAAAAGATCAAAACAATTAAGGTTAAAACCAAAAAGTATTTGTAAATAAACGAACCTTAGATTATTGATAACATCAAATGTATACTATATTTATGTGTCATTTATCCCATTATATTGCTCAGTTAGTATATGTTTATAGCTGAATTGATACTTAATAGCTTAATATTGTGATTTTTAGTATTTATGGAGCAATATCGGAAAAGAGTAAGACACGAAAAAGCACACGATTTGGAGCTTTATTGATGTTTATGTATGCTAATTGTAAAGAGCATACGGCATATGTAACTATGGTCATACACCGTAATGAAGATATGAAGAATTCACTAAGTATTTGGTGAATATTGAAGGCATACGACGTATTTGAATATGAAAATACGCCGTATCTGGAAGCTCTGATCAAAGCCCAAGTCAACGTATGAAGACATACGTCGTATGAAATCTGGCCATATGCCGTAGTGAAGATCTTATCCCCAGTCCAAGTATATCAAAGATTTGAAGGTATACGGCGTATTCAACTCTGACCATACGCCGTATTTAAAAGATACGCAGAATATGCTTGGGAATATTCTTTCTTCTTCAGCACTCAAGATATCTCGAATACGACGTATTGAGCATTTTAATACGTCGTATCGTGCCCTAACATGCAAATATAAATACAAACCCTTGGCGAGCTTGTAAAAGAGAATTCACTCACCACTCATCACCATAACAGATTTCCACCATTCCAAGGCCCCAAGATCAGTCCTTGAAGCTAGGAAACCAAGGAGAGAAGGTCCCGTATCATCATATTAGGTTTAATCGTTCGATTTACACTATGATTTGTATGTCGTTTGATTTGTCTTCTTGTGCTTTTACATACATTATGTGATAATGCTAAATAACTAGTAGGTAACTAAAGTATGTAACAAAACTACAAAAGTACATTTGAACTTTGAAACATCTTTATTATTATTAATATAAATATACAAAGTCAACCAGTTAGGAGGGGTTTAGTGACAAAAAGGCTTGTTACAATACGAAAAAATGTGAAGACTCAAGTTCAGTTCTTGATATGTGCAAACACATTGATTAGTCGGTTTGAGTGTGTGTTGCGCATTGATTACCAAAAAACAAAAAACAAAAACAACACAATGTCATTTGAGAAAAAGATATATTATTACTACCTCTAAAATGATTGTAACACCCTCTTAATTTTTATTTTTATTTTTATAAATTTGTTTTTATTATAAGACTGCGAAACATAAAATTCGAAACAAAAAAAATATAAGTTTGACAAGTCAAAAGTTGTAAAAAACAAAAAATACAAAGAAAAAAACTATAAAACTGTTTAATCCGGTAAATAAAGTTAATAAAATTGAAAAAAATAAAAGTAAATTTAACAAGTCAAAAGTAAAAAAGAAACATAAAATATAAAAAAAAAACCATTAAAAACTCATTAAGTGAGTAAAAACTGTAAAATAAAATGGTGCAGGACTTATCGAAAAAGTGAGCAACATAAAACTATAGTTAAGTAAAGTATGAAAGAAAGTATAGGTCAAGGACCTCTTTTTACACAAGGTGAAATACCGAAAATAACCTCACTTAAACACCATCATCATCATTTTCCATTCTCAAAAATCAAAAACTTTTCTCCAAACAAACAAACAAATAAATCGGTGATTTTTCGATCAATCAATGACCCTCATGACTCCGCCACCAATTGACGTAATCTCTCTCACACACTATTTTCACACACAAACATACATACACAATACATATACATATATCTGTTTTAAGAAGCTGGATTAAATTATTTGATATTGTCGATCGCTATCGCTACTTGACCACTGATTTGTTTGTGTCTCACACACTATTTTCACACACAAACATACATACATAATACATATACATATATCTATTTTAAGAAGTTTGGATTAAATTATTTGATATTGTCGATCTGCTATCGCTACTTGACCACGATTTGTTTGTGTTTACGTGTTGAATTTGATTTGAATTTGTTTTATTTTTAGTTTATTTTTATAAATTATTGAAAATTAGGGTTTGGAGTATGTTGAACAAATAGTTGTAGTTCAATAAAAAGACAATATAATAGTTTTAGTTCAATAAAAAGACAATATAATACAAATGTCATTGACAATCTAAAATTAAGTATACTTTCTTTACATTCATATGCATATTTTCACTTATCTTTACTATTTATTTGTAACAAGTTTTGCCTCCCTTTTGATTCAATTTCAAACATTCAGGTTATTCAAAAAGTTGGATAAATATAATCCGATTATTATTGATCATTGCTAATATCTAGCATGTACATTTTTATTTTACAAATGATTGATGTTTCCTTTTTGAAAAGTAAAATAGTTTAGGTTCTTAAAGATAAGTTATTACGAGTTATCGCATTCAAGTTTCCCAATAATTTATTTATTTTTCACCTTTTCCTATAGTTTTATCCTTAAAGATAAGTTACAATTTCATTTTTGTACCTTGTACTAAAATAGTATACATATTTAAAAATGAGTCAAGTTTCATGACAATTAAATATCAAAATTGATAAAATTCTCATGTGTAAAAAATAACAATATATGCATAAATAAAAATAAAATAATATATTATCTTTTCTTAAAAATGACTCCTTTTGAGATACCATCAAACTCATCTTTTTTTGCATTCTCTATCTAAACCTTAAACTACAAAAAATATAGGGGTCAGCAAAACAAACCGAAAAAACTGAAACCAAACCGAAAACTGAAAAAACCAAACGAAACTGAAAAACCGATGGTTCGGTTTTTACTTTTTTAAAAACCAAAAAATGCGGTTCAAACCGCAAAAACCGAACCGAACCGGTTTATTATATAATCTAATTAATATAATATGAATAAATAACTAAATAAATCAAATTTATAAATTCATATTCATTTTGTGAGTGAATTTATGATATATTTATCTTAACGTTTATATTTATACGCGTTTTTGTCGTGTCGGGTGTTTGTGTGAATATATCAATAAGTATACGATAATGATTATCTATACTACTTAAAAGCTTATTCCGCTTAATTTAATGTGCAAGGGGGGTTGTGCACAACCAAAAGTACCGTACATACATCTTTATGCATACCAAAATAACTACAAATGATTTCGGTTTAGTATGCCCTCATATTCAATGCAAATTCAGTTTGGTTTATGAAGAGGCTCGAGTTGAAAGAAATTTCCAGTTTGGTTTATGAAGAGCCTCGACTTGAATGAAATATAACTCTGGATTGAATGCTCGGACGTTCACAAAAGGGCTGCCAATTTGCAACCTCAAAGAATATGGATCAATCTACAATTAAAACATTACTAAATGGAACCTGCATAAATAAGCCTTACAACCCATTATCTGCACACTCATTGTGGGTAGGCATACAAGTAAAAAAGGACCGTTATCTCTATAATTATGGCCGTAGAAAACGGAGGACCAAATGCACTGTTATTTATTCTTTGGCCGAATTGAAATTGGATGAGACCGGCACGATCGTAGTGATGCTCTGTAGGATGTGGGATATAAATGCTCCTTCGGGCCGATACTTGAGCACTGATTTCTTGGTGTCCGATGCTAAAGTATGTTGACATCCATCACCATGTGTGAAAAACCTGAATAATGCCAACATGTAATACAAAAGTTATCAAATGTCTGTTGTTTGTCAATTTTTTCTTACATACTTTTTATCAGGAAATGTTATCCACTTTGTACTTGCCAAGGCAACAGATGCTCACAATTTCTTGAAGTTAAAGAGGGTGCTATATAAGTCAGGCAGGGCTGGGAAAACGAATCGCTTACGCCAAAAAGTTTTATAGGCGGTCCAAGGTATATGATGCAAAACTACCATGATGCAATGGCTATATGCCGGGGCGTATGGGAATCGGACACTGTTCATCACGTTCCTTGCTAATCCAAAATGGCCCGAGATTGCAGAAATGCTAAAGCACGTCCCGGGCCAAAAAGTACATGAACATCCAGAAGTGGCAACACGTATGTTCAAGATTAAACTTACTGAACTGTTAAACGACCTTACAAAAATTCATATTTTTGGCAAGTCACGAGGAGGTAAACAAAAATTAACCCATACTTTTAATCTGTTTACTCTTTTATATATACATTGTGTATTATCTTATGTTTGTTTCGAATTATATTTCAGTTGTGTATGTCATAGAATTTCAAAAGCGTGGGGCACATGCTCATATCCTACTGTGGCTAGAAGAAGAATTGAAATGCAAAACCCCATCCCAGATAAATGATATAATTACAGCTGAGATACCATGTCGAATCAATGATTCGGATGGGTATAAAGTAGTGACTGAGTTTATGTTACATGGACCTTGCGGTAAAGATGAAAAAAAGCCCCATGTACAACTGAGGGTAAGTGCTCAAAACATTTTCCTAAACCTTTTGTGGTTGAAACAATTGTTGATAATAATGGTTATGCTATTTATCACCGGAGGAATAATAACGCTCACCATATAAAAGGGAAATTCAAATACGATAACAGATATGTGGTGCCTCACAACCATTATCTCCTCATGAAATACCGGGCCCACATGCGTGGAGCGGTGCAACAGATCCAAAGCAATTAAGTACTTATTCAAGTACTTAAATAAAGGTCCCGATAGAGTCACAATTGTTATACAAGAGAATGTTAAAAATGATGGTGATACAGCAAATGTACAAGTTTTGGAGGTTGACGAAATAAAGAACTATTTGAATTGTCGTTTTTAGCTCCATGTGAGGCGGTGTGGCGTTTGTTTTCATACGACATACATTTCTCATATCCGTCTGTTATGAAGCTGAATTACCACTTGCCGAATCAACACGCAATCACACTACGTGACTCGGAAAGCTTGCCGCCTAATTCAAAGAGAAGGTATCGACATGACCATGTTCACTGATTGATTTGAATTAAACAAGCGTGATACAAATGCGAATCAGTATACGTATGCTGAGATACCTACACATTACGTGTGGCATGAGAAAGACAAACTGTGGAAAAAAGCAAATTGCAAAAATGCATCGGGCATGGATTGTTTACTTTCGCACCGATGGAGACCGATATTATCTTAGAATGTTGTTGAACATTGCAAGAGGTCCTGATTCTTGGGAAAAACTCATGACTGTTCACGACAAACTATGTTCGACTTTCAAGGAGGCATGTTTTGTGTATGGCCTCTTAAATGATGACACGGAATGGACATATGCTATATCAGAAGCAAGTGTATGGATGTTTGGACCACAGTTACGTGACATATTTGTAACAATTTTAATATTTTGCGATGTTAGCAGACCTTTAAAATTTTGGGAAGAAAATTGGAAGTTTCTATCAGAAGATCTTCTACACAAGAAAAGGAAAATGTTCAATTATCCTGACTTGGAGTTGACGGACGAGCAACTAAAGAACTATTGTTTGATAGAGATCCAAGAGTTATTAAATAGAAATGGTAGATCTTTATCTAAATTCCAAGACCTACCGGTGCGACCCAAGGTTACTAACCAACATGGACAATCGTATCATACGTGAGGTGTTGAATTATGACATGAAACAGAGTAAGATTGAACATCGGCAACTTCATTCATTGTTAAATCGAACAACGTTTAATCTATGAAGAGGTGATTGAATCATCCATGGTAAAAAGGGAATTTTTGCCATTATACGGTCCAAGCGGGCTGGAAAGACGTTTTTATACAAGAGTATCATCTCAAGATTAAGATCGAACGCATGATAGTGCTGCTTTTTGTTGCATCTTCAGGTATAAATTTATACTATATTTTAAACAATCAACTATTTTAAAATGGATAAAAATTTGTTCTTGATTAACACTTTCAATTTGGGTAGGAATAGCTTCATTGTTACTACGGTGGGAGAACGCGCATAGCCGTTTTGTTATACCGCTTGAATTATTAGAGAACAGTACATGCGGCATAAAACAAAATACACATATGGTTGAACTCATACAGGAAGTTAAACTTATTATATGGGATGAAGCTCCGATGACTAAAAAATATGCTTTTGAAGCATTGGATAAGACGCTCAAGGATATTTTAGGATATCATGATCCCGGCGGTAGGAATCGAATATTTGGAGGAGTGTAGTCTTGCTTGGAGGTGACTTTCGACAAGTTTTGTCGATTATACCAAAGAAGCAGGCGGACATTGTTCAATCGTGCGTAAACCAATCTGAACTATGGAAGCATTGCAAAGTATTTAGACTTACACGTAGCATGCGTGTCAACGAGTATACTGAGAATGGGGGCATGATACTCGAAAACAAGATTTCAATAGATGGGTTTTGGTGTGGGGATGGAAGCGTCTTGCAGGCAAAATGCAAAGAAGGAGAGGACAACCCAAGTTGGATTGACATTCACGAAATGTTCCTAATTAAATCGTGGGATTGTCCAATAAAACAGATTGTCACGAGAGACATACCCCGATTTTACAACGAGGCAAACCGACGATGTGTACCTCAAAGAAAGGGCAATACTAACTCCTCGGAATGATGACGTTGATGACATCAATGAGTACATGTTTAAACAGTTATCGGGGAATGCAGTACATACAACAGCCGGATGAGATTTGCAAGGCATCTGGATAGCCTAGAACAAACGAACACTATCCGATTGAATTTCTTAATTCCTTAAATTTCCCGGTATGCCCCACACGCCTCTTCACTTAAAAGGAATTGCCAATTATGCTATTGCGGAACATCAATCCAACCAAAGGGTTGTGTAATGGAACAAGGTTGCTGATCACAGATCTAGGCCAGTTTGTTATTCACGCTAAGGTGCTTACAGGTTCAAATATAGGGAATAACGTTGTTATACACGAGGATTATCTTGACATCAACGCCAATCCAAGTGGCCATTTATTCTAAAACGGCGACAATTCCCTGTAAGACCATGTTATGCAATGACAATTAACAAAAGTCAAGGTCAATCACTTAATTACGTTGGCCTCTATATGCCTACTCCCGTGATTCGCCATGGTCGCTTTATGTGGCGCTATCTAGAGTTACCGTACGGCCTTAAGATACTAATGGTTGAAGACAAGGACCCGAGCTTAAGAATTGCAGCGTAACATTGTTTTCAAAGAAACATTAAAGCAACCTAACGTAGGAACTATATGCGATGTTCAAACAACAGTTATTTATTATTACTTGGTTGTTTGCCACAAACACTCATAATGTGCATCAGTGCATGATATTGTTCCAACTCTTAACATGTATTCATACCGCACCACGGTTACTCTTTAATCAAATAACCACAAACTGTAGTAGGCACGACTTAACTATACACCTTAAAAAAAATTACTATGATACACTTAGACTCAAAAGTTAAATACACCAAACTGTAGTCAGAAAGCCAACCACCTTCAAACACAAATAACCACCAATAATACAAAACCAACTTCTCGATCCCTCAAGCTACTCATCGCCAGAAACTAAGACAAACAGAGCGCACCCAAGATTAACAAGACTCGTAGAGAATTGGGTGTGACGAGAGCAGTATTCACACCTCTCAAGGCAAGGAGATCAAGAAGTTAGTCACACCGTTTGCACCCTCTCGACCAAAGAAAAGTTGATCTTAAAGGAAATAACATAAACTTACCGTGCTATAAAGAAACCAACCACCTTCAAACACAAATAACCACCAATAATTTAACACCAACTTTTCAATCCCTCAGCCTACTCATTGCCAGAAACTAAGACAATAGCTAAACAACCACAATTAAGTTAAACAGAACACACACCCAAGATTAACAAGACTCGGTTAAGAGAATTGGGTGTGACCAGAGCAGGTATTCACACCTCTCAAGGAGGCAGATCAAGAAGTTAGTCGCACCGTTTGCACCCTCTCGACCAAAGAAAAGTTAATCTTAAAGGAAAGAACGTAAACTTACATTCTTTGTAAAGATAAATGCGGAAACGAGGCACAACACTCTTAGTTAAGAGATATTGATTAAAGAATGTGCCAAAATGAATAGCCTCCGATCTGAAGAGGGTCTCAACACAAACAACCTTAATCACCAATAACCCATTTAACCTGCACAACGATTACACCAATCACCACCGTGATCACCACAACCCTCCTCATCTCCACCATAATCTCCACGCTTTGTAGTATTATTATTCCCATCCAGATGGCGCCACACGTACCACCATCATTCACCACGCGACACCACTAACCAAGCTAAAACACCCCACCATCATCCTCATTTCCTCAGATGCTTACCGGTTTTAAGTTTAAGTTTCTTCCTGTATATTACAATTAAAATTGTCACATAAGGAGCTTAAAATCAAGTCAACAAATTTTCTAATAACCAAAACTTAACTATAAACCTTAAAACAACCAAAATTTCGCTTGAGAAAATCATACTCATTCTTAACACATAATTGGACTTTCAAAATATTAATTGTAAATGGTTTTGAACATTATAAGATTCGTTAAAAACAACAATCCAAAGTGATAAAGAAATTAATGTTCTTTGTTTCAAGACACCATCATCATCCTAAACACTATCCATAAAAAACTTCAAACTCTTAGAAATTTCTACCGATAAGTAAAACATATGCTTATTTGTTCAATTTAATCGAAACAAAAATAACCCCATATCATTCTTAAATCAATAAACATCATAAACCAAGTAACACTCAATAAATTCAAACATTTAAATATGCTGCGCTTTAATTTGATCATAATGAAATCGAATACCTGAAATATTGGAATCAATCGACAGATAATTAGATCCTTTATCATAACCCTCAAAAAAAATATCGATTACTATTAATCTTGATCAATTTGGCCTTAGATTAAAAACGCTAAATATGTTATTTAGGCGTTATTCGGTATTTTTACCAAGTGTGAGAGATGTGTGAGAGAAAAAGTCAAACGGGTTATACTTTACCCTTTTTAATGTATATTAAAACAAATTAATAATAATAAAAATGAAAATACTTAAACATAATCGATTATAACATAAACATAATCGATCATAGATCGGTTCCTTCCATTCAAAAGTTAAACAACTTACATAACCATCATTGACATAAAACCTACATTAACCCAACCAACTACATACATCAAAAGACAATGAAACTACCCAGATGCCCTAATCTTCATCATCGAACTTTCGGCTTCATCCAACTTCTCCAAAAGCTCCTCCTTCTCCAACAAGCTTTGACGACACAAAACAAGCAGTTGAGCCAACAGATCAAGTTTCCTGCGATCCTTCAATTGTATTTCAAGGATAGCATCATGACCAGTTGCTGCCACGACATTGAAACGAGAAAAAGTAATAGCCGTCTCATTGATTGTATGCGCTCTGTTTGTCAATCACGCCTTAGCGGCGCTCTCCTCCCCAATACGAGCAATAAAACCTTCCTCCTCTGCTTTAGCGTGAGTTATCGTTAACTGAAAGCATCAACAAGTTTTCCAGTTTGAGTGAGAGATTTCAATTCATCGAGATTTGGTGTGGCTGAAATTTTGATTTTAGAGTTCTTGTGGATAGAGTTGTGTGTTAAAATTAGGGTTAGATGTAATTGATCTTCGATTATATATACGTAAAATTGTGTGGTCATTATAATTAAGGTGGGTATACAAGAATTTGCAAATAAAACAACACAAACACAATAATTAACGTTCGTAAATAAGAAGTTGCAAAACAAAACAACACAAAGACAGGAAGAGGCATTGGATCATTTAATTTGGGTGTTACTGGAGACTTTGAAGTTTCCATACATAAATGAGAAATGCGATATTTAGGAAGATGTCCAACATTGCAATATAACACCCTCAATTATACATTTGATATAAAACAAACCCTGCATACACAATGCATTACAATTAACGTCTTAACCTTAAAATACATGCTTATAATTTATAAATCTTCGTTAATTAAAAATTTCGTAATAAAAAAAACAAGCAAAAACACTAAAATTTTTAATACCATCAAAGATATCTAAATAAAATTTACTAATTAAACTCATTCATTTTTTTAGCATTTGACTCTTCCTCACGAACACCATCTTTAGCTTCCCAAAACAAAGTAACTAATTTTTCAAGCATTACACGATGCCTCTCTTGCGTCTTTCTCAAAGCATCGATCGAATCTAAAGCTACGCCACGATGACCTAACGCTTCCATGTTCAAAATCATCGTGTTGTTTTAGCCATTACACGCCTCAAATGATGACAACAATCAAAAAGCAACTTTGATAATGCATCATCTTCACATGCCTGTTGCACAAACCACAAACGTATACAATCATGCAATTTTGATGATCCTGAAATATTCATCAAATTCTCTAACAACTCAAAATTTGCCATTGAAGAGTACAAATAGTTATATAATTCCTAATAACAAAAGACACAAATAAATAAGAAACAAAACACTTATGTAACTTACTCAAATTAAAATACTACATATGAAAAGACTATGTTAATAAAAACTTTTAATGGAAATAAAGTAATGTAAATACAAAAGTAATTATAACATTATTAGGCATCTAAGTATATATTCCACAAAGATAATATAAACTAAAATAATGATAACATTATTAGCAATCTAAATAATAAATAAAATGCAAATTCTCTAACATGTATCTAAATACCATCATATACAACATTATTGGTAAAAACATGAACCCTCAACCACTATACCGGGCATCGCACGGGTTGAATGAAGCCTCGTACTATGTATATGTTCACTTGTATGTGTGTGTCTCATTTATATGTTTGTAATTCTAGAATTATGCAATAAATATTATTTTGCTTAGATTGACAAAAGTAAAAAAGAATAACTAATTTTCTATGCAAAAAAAGTTTGTTGGTATAAATTGGCCATACCCAAGTATTAACCGTTAGAAATCGAAAAACCGAACCGAACCAATAATAAACCGAAAAAACCGAACCACCAAAAACCGAACATTGTGGTTCAGTTTCGGTTTTACCCAAAAACCGACCCAAACCAAACCGAACCGTGCACACCCCTGAAAAACTATGTATTGTTAAACTTTTCAGTGACATATATGGTAACTCCTTTTTTTCAACCTCTCATTACCGAAAAATGGCGTCGACTGTTCCGGTTATCATCTGAAGCAATATCTCTTATCCATCTTACCTCATATTCGGAAAACGTGTCATTGTCGCATATCAACCAACTATGTAGCGACACGGGAAAAATCAACTTACGACTTGTCAAACGCCATTGTCTAACCAGTTCCTACACCGTTCCCTCCCCAAAGTAACTGACGTTATTGCATTAACATCAACGTAGCCACCATCTTCACCATAGCAACCTATTATGTGTATCTTTGCTCTGATTATACGATTAGACAAACATGGTAGATAAAAAAAAAATTAACACCATTACACTACTTTGGCTAGTTCTTATTTAAAAAGGGCATTGTTTGTATGGTATATGGCCATGAATATTTGATATGATTTGTGGGTATTATTTATATATTTGTTTTTTTTATAGTTTGATTTATGAGTGATAACTATGTGCAAGTGCTGAGAGAAGAGAATGAATAAAAGTAGGCGAAGCACAAGGCCGTTTTATAAATCGGCGAAATTTTTGAGGGCTGTGTACAAAATTATATAATGAGATATTTTGTTAAGCAATATTATATATAAAATATGACTGTTTATAAAATATAATGCAATTAGTTATCTAAACATTCTAACATATTACTCATTTAAAATATTTTCTAATCTAAATATTTTTTTTGAAAAATATATACACATGCATATAATTATTAACGGGACATCTTTTAGGGCCCTAAAAATTCTGGGGCCCTCACCCTCAAAGACGGCGCTGACGAAGCATTAATTACAAAAGGTTATTTTTTTTCTTTTCAACCATCACAACTAAAATGAGATTATTTTTGCTTCTTCTCGGCCACAAAAGTTAAATAGAATTAATCGTTTGATATTTTTTTCAATGAACATTGTTTAGGGGTTCATGATCGTATCAAAGATACAATACCCACTTATTTTTAGATTTTATTAACTTTTTGTATTTATAATTTTGCTTTTATTATAAAAATGTGGAGTAAATTTCAAAAATCGTCCTTGTGATTTGGCCAAATTGTACGTCTTTGTGGTTTATTAAGTGCAAAAATCATCTGGATTTTTCACTGTTACGTGTACTTTTGGTCCCCCATCACTAACTGCGTTAAGTGAGTTTCGTTAATAGTTACACGTTAGCCCTTTTGGCTAACGGCCATTGCAACACCCGTCCTTTAAGCGTTGCAGTGCCAATCCTTTAACCTAACGGCCGTTTATAATTTAAAATTTTCATTCGTTTTCATACGTTTTTATCCGTACTAATACGTTTTTGTTCGTTTTCATCCGTTTTTGTTTGTTTTATCCGTTTTTCTTACGTTTTGTCCATTTTCCTTACGTTTTTGTCCATTTGTATTCGTTTTGTCCGTTTTCATCCGTTTTGTCTGTTTTTATTATGTTTTGTCATTTTTCTTACTTTTTAGTCCGGTTTCATCTGTTTTTGTTTGTTTTCATCCATTTTTGCCCGTTTCTTTATGTTTTGTTCGTTTTTCTTACGTTTTTGTCCGTTTTAGTAGTTTTCGTCCGTTTATTGTTAATTTTTTAATCCGTTTTTCTTATGTTTTTCGTTTTTGTTCGTTTTTCTTACGTTTTTTTTTCAAATTTTTTAATATGTTGAAAAAACCGAGATTTTTTTCTAATTTGTTTTCCAATTTATTTTTCAAATTCTTTTCCAATTTTTTGAAATACCTATTTTCCAAAAATATTTTTTAGAAAAAATTTTGGGACAAAATTTGGAAAAAAGAATTCCGAAATTTTTTTTTGAAAAAAAGTATTTCAACAAATTGAAAAATTTGAAAAAAATATTCAAAAAAAACTTTTTTAATTTTGTATTTTTTTTAAATTTAAAATAAAAATTTTGATTTTTTTTGCTTCAATATGTCGAAATAGGACAAAAATATAACAAAAACGGATGAAAACGGATAAAAATGAAGAAAAACAGACAAAAATGTAAGAAAAACGGACAAAAATGTAAGAAAATCGGACAAAAACAGATGAAAACGGACAAAAACTGACAAAACGTAAAAAAAAACGGATTAAAACGGAGAAAAACGTAAGAAAAACGGATAAAAACAGACAAAAACGGGTGAAAACGGATAAAAACGAACGAAAACTTTAAATTATAATCGGCCGTTAGGTTAAAAGCTGACACCTAGCGGTTAAAAAAAGTACGCTGGCCAGCCAGATTGGCCAAAAGGCTAACGTGTAATTATTAATGAAACTCACTTAACGCAGTTAGTGATGGAGGACCAAAAATGCATGTAACAGTAAAAACTCCGGACGATTTTTTCACTTCAACAAAGACAAAACGTGCAATTTTGCAAACCACAAAACGATTTTTGCAATTTACTCTAAAATTGTGAAACATAAAGTATGAGAAAAGATGTTTGAAAGAAAAAACACGAAACATAAATATAAAGTTTAATAAATTAAAAATAGTAAAACATAAAAAATATGAAACAAAAAATTATAAAAAACTGTTTTAGCATCTTTATAAAATGAATAAACTTATTAAAATAAAGAGCATTGATAGAACCACAGTCCCACACTTATTAAACAAATCACTCGCTGACATGTCAACGAGTGGATGGTTTTTGTGGATCCTCTAAAATAAATAGGAAACATACAATATAAAATTTATATTTGATAAGTTAAAAATAATAAAAAGACAAAACATACCGACTAAAGAAAAAAGCGCGGCAGAGAAAAGAGATCGACATGAAACTATTAAGTAAAGAGTAATGAAGAAAAGTATAGGTCAGCACCTCTTTTTACATAAGGCGAAATTACGAAAATAGCCTCACCTAAACATCATCATCATCATTTTTTTCTCAATCAAAAATCAAAAAAACTTTTTCTCCAAACAAACAAAAAAGAAACAAATCGGCGATTTCCGATCAATCGATGACTCTTATGACTCCGCCACCAATTGACGTAATCATCTCTCTCACACACTACTTTCACACACTAATCAATCGGTTTACTGATTCAAGTTGATTAAATAGGCTGATTAGTTTTGATCTGTTTTCTGATTCTGTTTATTTGATCTAATTTTGTCAAAATTAGGGTTTCTTTTAAGTTGATTAATTTAACTACTATGCTGTTATTGTGAAAATGTTTCGTTTTTAGGGTTTTGAATTAGGTATATACTGACTTAAGCTGTGTGATTGTGTTTGAATGGTGAATTCGATGTAAATATAGGGTTTTGATTCGTGGCGATGATCAGTAACTGTTTAGTTAGTTGTCGAATCTGTTACGCGATTGTTTCTTAACGCGATACATGATGTAAACGAGTTTTTGTACCCGCGCGTTGCGGCGGGTTTTTTGCATTTAATTTTTATGTTATATGTATGGTGTTTAAATTGTGTGCGAAATTTTTTATGTAAATGTTCGTATATTCATTTCATTTGGCACATTTGTATAGTGTAGATGGGTCGGGATGTAAACGTTGACCTTAAGCTTGATGTAAGGGCGTGTTTTAAATTATTTTATTTTTTAATATATATTTAATGAATTCGCAAGATCCTGAATTACGTATTAGCGGTTTGTTTGCTTTTATTTTTATGTTATATGAGTTTTGTTATATGTGTAGTGTTTAAATTGTGTGCGAATTTTTTTATGTAAATGTTGGTATTTTAATTTTATTTGACATATTTGTATAGTGATAGTTGGGTCGGGATGTAAACGTTGACCTTAAGCTTGTTGTAAGCGTGTGTTTTAATTTTTATTATTATTATTTTCTTAATATATATGTATATATATTTAATGAATTCGGTGGATCCTTAATTACATAATAACAAATAAAGTTGAGCATTGAATTTGCAAAGTGGCGCATACTTCGGGGTTAATTTTTGCCATTTTTAAAATTTATGAAAAGATAAGGATCGGTTTTGCAAAAGTGTCGCATACTTTGGGGGTAATTTTTGCCATTTTTCAAATTTTGTGAAAATATAAGAATTTAGGATCGGTTTTGCATAACGTGAGACAGTTCGGGGGTAATTCTAGGCATTTTTCAGAATTAAGTACTCTTTTTGCAAAGCGTCGTTGATTTGAGGGGTCCTTTTTGCCATTTTTCGAAACTCACGAAACGACGTCGTTTTGAACCATGTCGTTTTACCCTTTAATTTTTGGCCTAACCTGTCGTTTCGTCCTTTTCTGTCAAACGGCAAAACGACGCCGTTTCTCACGCGTTTTAATATATATATTAATGTGTTTGTAAAAAAAGTTTGATTTTTAGGGTTCGATAAAAAAACTGCTGAATTAGTTGTATTTACGTCAAGTTTGTTAACGGACTTATTATTATTGTATGCTTATATCACACATGATACATATCTGCATATATGGTTGTATGCTTGTATTTATATGTATTTGATCATGTCAGTTACTTAATTTAGCTATATTGTTCTGTTTACTTAATTTAGCTATACGTGATGTGCTTTTTGTGTGAAAATGTTTGATTTTTAGGGTTTTGAATTAGGTGTAACTGATTAATTGCACGTTTTAGATCGGTTTATTTAGTTTCTGTGCTGTGTGATTGTGTTTGGATGTTGAATTCGATGTGAATTTGTTCGATTTTCGGCTTTTTTTTGGTGAAAATGCTGAAATATAGGGTTTTGATTTGTGGCGATCAGTAAAGGTGTTTGATTTGTGGTCTTTTTTCGGCTTAGTTAGTTGTCGAATCTGTTATGCCAATTGTCTTTTAACGCGTAAAGGTGTTTAATTTTCACTTTTTTCTTGTTGTTTATAAAAAGTGTTTGATTTTTAGGGTTCCGAAATGTGAGGATCAAACACTGCTGAATTAGTTGTATTTACATCCAGTTTGTTAACGGACTTATTATTATTATATGTTGTCTACATGTATTTATATGTATTTGCTGATGTCAGTTACTTAATTTAGCATGATCTGTTTATTTAGTTTCTGTTAGACGACTGTGTTTGAATGTGACGTAACATCTGCATTACGTTTTGTTTTTTTTTTGTTATTGTTACTGTTTTGCTAGTTGGAAAAGGCTCGATTTTTAGCTTTTGAATTGCGATCTTAATGTTTGACATTAATTTTGTAGCCGGAAGAGGAAGAGATGCTAGTTCCGCATTCAGAGTTTGCTGCTGCTGAAGGACCCCAACCTATGGAAGGTATTTCAGGCTATTTTATTCACGCTTGTAGTTTGTATGGCTGCTCTTTGTTAAGTAAATTAACTTGTGTTTGACGTTTTTTTTGTTAGTTGCACCTGCTGAAGCTGCTAACACAGTTGATACGCCAGTAGTTGATGACCCGCCATCAGCAAGGTTCACGTGGACTATAGAAAATTTCTCAAGATTGACTGGCAAAAAGTTGTACTCTGATGTATTTGTTGTTGGAGGATATAAATGGTATATTTTTTTATTGTTGCCTATTTCGCTAAAAGATTATTGCGGCTAGTGGATTTTTATATTCTGTTTTTGGTGGTGTTTTGTATGGTCAGGCGAGTACTTATATTCCCGAAAGGAAATAACGTGGATCATTTGTCAATGTATCTTGATGTTGCGGATTCCACTGCATTGCCATATGGTTGGAGTAGATATGCTCAGTTCAGCCTAGCCGTGGTTAATCAAATTCATAGCAAGTTCACCATGAGGAAGGGTAAAAACTTTATTGTCGTTTTTTAACAAACTAAATGATTGTACATGTGTACATGGAATCTGTTTACGGCACAATTTACTTGGTTTGTGGCAAAAGGGCTTTAAGATGGGATACAATCCAGCACAAATTTTACTGTTATATGAGGAAGATTTAAGACTATAAAGACAACTAAAACTGTCTGCCTTGTCCTTTTAATGAATATAATTGTATGCGTGTAGATATGGTTACTGGCAAAGCTGAAAGTTCAAATTGGTTTTGTCAGCATAGGAGTTAGTTGACATACTATGTTTTTTTATCCACATTTGGAGTGGTTGTCATGTATATACTCTTTTGATTCATAAATGCATATGAATATTTTAATATGTATGCTGACGATAATGTACAAAAGCTGGTGGATTTTTACTTCTGTGATGATATCATTTATTTCTTTTTTGGAAAAGCGAATGATATCATTTATTGAGGGATCAGATTTTGTGGTTTTGTCTCTTACATTATTTGCTGTCTTATCTTAGCTCAGCAATGAAATTTGTCTTCTGGTTGTTATGGCATTATATGCAAAGTCAACATATGGCATGTTTTAGTTAGAAAAAAAGTTGAACACTTCCGGATTGGCTGTTTTCAGGCATGGAATACTTCTAGAATTTAGGTAACTAGATATCTTTTCCTAATTAGTATTGGCAGCACTGTGATCTTGAGATAAATTAACAATCATCTGTTAGAGAAGCTTTTGAGATTCTCTGTTACATTGAAGGAGCTGTTAGTGCATGTAAAAGGTATGGGAAGTGTAAAACATCTTTGAAGCCATTCCCTTTTTGTTTTTTGGAATGCCACCTGGGTAGCAGTTTAGGCATGCATTATCTGATTAAAAAAGGGAAAATCGTTGTGAACTAGACAACTAGTTCGCAAATAGCATTGGTTGATTCTTTGTTGTAGATGCTAGTATCATTTCGTGGACAGATTAAGGCATACAAATAATCTTCATGTGGTGTTTAGGTCACGATAGGATGCAAAGAGAAGTAACCTGGTGGGATCTTGACTATGACATGGTTACACTAGTAGTTAGTCCGGAGCTCTTACGGTTGGTGGGCAAAGTCTCTGCTCATGATCCGTTGATTGACGGTGGATTAACCTACGACTTTTTGGTCATATGTGGTGCAACTTAAGTGATATAGCGAAGTGGAAGGTTCAATCAGTCGCATATGGACAAGCAGCTCTGAATGTGAACTTTTGTTGTATCAGTTTTAAAGCAGATGTAGAGATTGACCGGGCATAATCATAGGATAAGAAAAAGGATGGAATCATGAAAAACTTCTGTTATTTTGTGTGTTCTGCATGGTATACAACTTTGTTCAATTCATCGAATTAAAAGATTGTTTGGTGAGTGGATCAGCATCTGCATGCAATTCTTATTCCCTGAAATTTTCTTTGGGACTTGCATGCCTCTGCTCTGTGTATTTATAAGCTGAACATCAGAAAATGTAACATGGTGGACTGTTTTCCACTTATCCTCTTTGGCTGGGCTGAGTTCAATTCCTTCACTAACTAACTTCTGCTTAAGAATAAAGCATGGCCCATGCAACAATAGTATACCCGGGATTTGGAATTATAGCTTCAGGCAGTAAATAGACTTATTACTTGAGCTGCATTAGGGTGACAGCCTTTGGGCATTTTGTTTGTTGTCATCTCACTTAGGAAAGAATGATAGTAAAGTGTTTTTATATGTTTTAAATGTGCTTCGTTACTCCATTTTATTCTCACCGTCACCACATTTTTAGGTTGGTGATAGTCATGGTTCTTTTCATCTTGCAGATACCCAACATCAGTTTAATGCGCGGGAAAGTGATTGGGGTTTCACTTCATTCATGCCCCTTAGTGAACTATATGACCCCAGTAGAGGATATCTTTTGAATGATACATGCATTGTTGAAGCTGATGTTGCAGTCCGGAAGGTTGTTGATTACTGGTCACATGACTCGAAAAAGGAGACTGGTTACGTAGGCCTTAAAAATCAAGGTGCTACGTGCTATATGAACTCTCTCCTCCAGACATTGTATCACATTCCTTATTTCAGAAAGGTTGGTAATTCTACCGTTAGTTGATGCTCATTGCTAACTAGATGTGGCAATATTGACCCATTTCTAGGTAAACAGGTCTATAAGCGTTAACATGTCATTACTGAGCCAAAAGGTTTTAAGATTTTGATATACGGATAAGTGTTTAGAAGGTCATCCAAAATGCATAAAACCTTTCAGACTGATTTGTTACATAAGAAGATTGTCAGTTGTAATAATATATCTATTCTTATGATTGTTTGTAAATTTCAAGAAAGGAAAGACTAAATTGTTTTGAGAATCGGTCCCCGATCTGTTAATAGTGTTTTGACCGTTACCCTATGCACCCATTTTGTACCGCTACTGATAAGATTTGGAAGAAGACATTTATATTTACTATTTGTATCAGGCTGTGTATCATATGCCGACAACGGAAAATGATATGCCATCAGGGAGCATTCCTTTGGCTTTGCAGAGTTTATTTTATAAGCTTCAGTACAGTGACACAAGTGTAGCTACAAAAGAGTTGACAAAATCTTTTGGGTGGGATACATATGATTCTTTTATGCAGCATGATGTTCAAGAACTCAATAGGGTTCTTTGTGAGAAGCTTGAAGACAAAATGAAGGTATATGATTTTCTATTACTGAAGCTGGATATCGTAACTCCTTGATATACCTGAGTATTTACCTTTGTGGTTTACTTTGAAGGGAACTGTTGTGGAGGGCACAATTCAACAGCTATTTGAAGGACACCATATGAACTTTATTGAATGCATAAACGTGGACTACAAATCAACAAGGAAGGAATCTTTTTATGGTATAAATCTCTGCTTTATAATGACAATTTATTGATAGTTTCTTGTTTCTTTCTAAGATTTGTATTTTGTGTTAGACCTTCAGCTTGATGTGAAAGGCTGCCGCGATGTCTATGCATCTTTTGACAAGTATGTGGAAGTGGAGCGACTTGAAGGGGATAACAAGTATCACGCTGAACAACACGGGTTACAGGTTGGATGAATTTAATTTTAAGTTCTTTTGAGTCCATTTTTAAGGCTTGGTGGTGACGCTAGGTATAGAAGTTGCAGGTTGAATGATTTCAAGTTTTTTTGCCATAGGAATGTTGATTTATCTGATAAGAAGTTATAAATATACTAAACGTTAGATAATCGATAATGTAACCACTAACATGTGGGTACTTTATCGAGTCAATGCTTTTTGTCTGATAACATATATATTTTTTTTCCTAAAAAAAAGTTGGTAGTTCATTTAGTTTAATTACAACACTGATTGTTAGAACTGCAATCTGACTTGTTGAATTGTTGATTTTGAGACTCGTTGGTATTATAGCATAACCCAAATTGTCAAAATTGCCCCCTCTACCAAAAGGTCGTGATCCTTTGACACCATACTAGCTGTAGTAATACTTAAATGATACCATCATTGGTTTATTAACTTTAGCTGTTTAGCTATCACACTCACATCCTATTGTAAGTTAGCATTTTGTGTACTTAATTGAGCTTTGTAGTGTTTGTGATTTCTCACAATCCGATCTTGTAATTATGGACTTTCAGGATGCAAAGAAAGGCGTTCTGTTCATTGATTTCCCCCCTGTTCTCCAGCTTCAACTTAAACGTTTTGAATATGATTTTATGCGAGATACAATGGTGAAGGTCAGTTGCAATTTTGTGATTTCTTACATCTCTAGGCAATGCCATTTTGTACGACTCTTGCAGACATGATATATTCACTTGTGTTTAATGATCCATTATGTGCTGAGTATGCTTTTTCCATCATTTTTTAACTTACATGATGAATTAAGCAAGGAAATTAGGGAGGACCCGTAGAAACAATTTAAAACAATAGAAAATAGTAAATTTATGAGATCCATTAGAATTTTCACGAGACTAACATTTATCTTTTTAATTCAAATACCTTGTTAGCGAGTGCACAACTGCTTAATTCTTTTTTCCTTACAATCACAATATCAGAAGAGGAAGGGAAAAATTGGTGAAATTTGTGGTAGCTTGGGTGGTTGCAAAATGTTTACGTAAAAGGATATTTGAGTTTAGTTTGATTCCAGATCTATTCTTCTGGATCTTAAAAGATTTGAATTTTGATTTGATATATATGAGAGTTGATTCATGCTGCACAAAATTTTTTGTGGCAAATAATAACCACATGTGATGGTTGTTTAGTCATTTCTCTTGCAAACAATAGTTCCTGGGTTTTTTTCTCATTCTTCTCTAGGTGTCAATTGGTATATTCTATTCGGAGGTTACTTTCTTAGTGGTTCTTTCAGGAGGCGTGAATGTGTGATTGATGGATTTATGCTATTACCAGTTTAATGCCTCACTCTTTGTTCAGGAATCTGGATGTTTGGATTTTAAGGCCTTGCTCATTCTATTTTTAACTTTCTGTTGGCCATGAACCGTTTTACAATGATAATTGTTTCTACCAGAAGGTTATTTGCTAAAAGCATTCCCATCTAACTCTTTTTCCTGTGAACCTATCTAAATTGACAGATAAATGATCGCTATGAATTTCCTTTGCAACTTGATCTTGATAGAGAAAATGGGAAGTATTTATCACCCCAGGCAGACAGAAGTGTCCGAAATCTCTATACTCTTCACAGGTATTGTCATCTCGTATTGACACATATCACTTTGTCCATTCAAGCATGCGTATTTGAAAGATTATATTTGCTTACAATGTTAACATGCATTCACCTTGAAATTCTTATTCGACACATATCATATTTTCTATGCACACCCATTCTTTGTGCTTTACTCACGAAAAATTATAGCTACTCTACCATTGCTTAAATGTGGAAATTTCTTTCTTATCATAACACAATTATGAGGGCATTGGGCTATAAGAGGTCAATCAACTTAAAATTTTCATTAATATGACAACATGTTTGGTGACATTCCATGATGGAAAATGGTCTGTGTGATAGCATAATATGAGAAATTGACAACAGTAAGATCATTACCACCTACATTTATTACTCAATTTCTTAAACTTAAACGATATGTAAATTACATTTAGGTAGATTGAAGGCTGTTGGTGAAATCAGTCTTTTCAACCACGCACACCATTTGGTCTATACTTATTTATTTTTCCAGCATCATGTGGTGCATATTTATTATTTGTTCTAAGACAGGGTTAATGTTGTTTTGCAGTGTATTGGTTCACAGCGGTGGGGTACATGGTGGGCATTATTATGCTTATATCCGGCCAACACTCTCTGACCAATGGTATGAAATATCCCTGATTTGGTGTGAACTTATTTATACTGGTTTTAGATTGGCATACACATGTATTCACTTATGTTTACAAAATTATACTTTACTATAACTATTTACTGCTTTGGAATGTTCACATTCACTGAAGTGGGTTTCTTGTAGGCTGAAATTTGATGATGAACGTGTAACCAAAGAAGACATGAAAAGAGCATTGGACGAGCAATATGGGGGAGAGGAAGAGGTAATTGAACAATAAGGAATATGCTAATGTGGCTTTTGGTCAAAACTTACATTATTGAAGTATTCATTGCTTTGATATATTTGTAGGTGATATTTTTGAATGTTTATCTGACTTCCTTTCAATTTTTTGTGTAACAGTTACCTCAAGCAAATCCTGGGTTCAATAACGCACCATTTAAATTTACAAAATATTCAAATGCATATATGCTGGTGTATATACGTGAAAGTGACAAGGAGAAAATAATCTGTAATGTGGATGAGAAGGATGTAGCAGAGCACCTGAGAGTAAGTTATTTAATTGTGAATAAAATAAATTTGTTGCTGTCTTGTACCCAACAAACTACATTGAGATATCTCTGTCATTTAACAGATTAGGTTGAAGAAAGAACAAGAAGAGAAGGAGCTAAAAAGAAAGGAGAAAGCAGAGGCACATTTGTATACTATAATAAAGGTTGCCCGCGATGAGAATCTTCACGAACAGATAGGGAAAAATATATTTTTTGATCTAGTGGATCATGATAAAGTTCGTAGTTTCCGTATCCAAAAGCAAACCTCTTTTTCCCTTTTCAAGGTATATTATCTGACTCACTTTATTTTCTTTACTTTTTGAACTTTTACTTCTTTACTCTTGTTTATTACATAGTCCCAGACTTCTTTGAATAGAGTTATCCTATCAAATGTAGTAACTTCTGAATCTAATTTCCAGGAGGA
>OU343220.1:38074936-38280591 GCA_910596185.1 Chrysanthemum makinoi | reverse complement strand
AGAAAACAGATCAAAACTAATCAGCCTATTCAATCAACTTGAATCAGTAAACCGATTGATTAGTGTGTGAAAGTAGTGTGTGAGAGAGATGATTACGTCAATTGGTGGCGGAGTCATGAGAGTCATCGATTGATCGGAAATTCGCCGATTTGTTTCTTTTTTGTTTGTTTGGAGAAAAAGGTTTTTTGATTTTTGATTGAGAAAAAAATGATGATGATGATGTTTAGGTGAGGCTATTTTCGTAATTTCGCCTTATGTAAAAAGAGGTGCTGGACCTATACTTTTCTTCATTACTCTTTACTTAATAGTTTCATGTCGATCTCTTTTCTCACAGTCCTGCCGCGCTTTTTTCTTTTTTTTTCTTTAGTCGGTATGTTTTGTCTTTTTATTATTTTTAACTTATCAAATATAAATTTTATATTGTATGTTTCCTATTTATTTAGAAGTGTTGATAACATTAAAATATCCACAAAACCACCCACTCGCTGACGGCTTAATCAATTGACCACACTTATTAAATCCAATCACTGCTGACACACAACGGTTCTAATACTTTGCTAGACGCTTTTTTCGCTCTATCAACGCTTCTTTATTTTAATAAGTTTATTCATTTTATAAAGATGCTAAAACAGTTTTTTATAATTTTTTGTTTATATTTTTATGTTTTACTATTTTTAATTTATTAAACTTTATATTTATGTTTCGTGTTTTTTCTTTCAAACATCTTTTCTCATACTTTATGTTTCACAATTTTAGAGTAAATTGCAAAAATCGTTTGTGGCTTCGGCCAAATCAAGACGCTATTTTCGCTGCTGAAAAAATCGTCCGAGTTTTGCATCGTTACATGCATTTTTGGTCCTCCATCACTAACTGCGTTAAGTGAGTTTCGTTAATAATTACACGTTAGCCCTTTTGGCTAACGGTCGTTGCAGCGCTCGTACTTTAACCGTTTCAGTGTCAGTTCTTTAACCTAATGGCCGATTATAATTTAAAGTTTTCGTTCGTTTTTATTCGTTTTCACCCGTTTTTGTCTGTTTTTATCCGTTTTTCTTACGTTTTTCTCCGTTTTAATCCGTTTTTTTTTACGTTTTGTCAGTTTTTGTCCGTTTTCACCGCTTTATCCGATTTTCTTATTTTGTCCGTTTTTCTTACTTTTTGTCCTGCTTTTTCTTCATTTATCCGCTTTCATCCGCTTTTGTTATATTGTCCTATTTCACATATTGAAGCAAAAAAAATCAAAATTTTTATTTTAAATTTAAAAAAAATACAAAATTAAAAAAGGTTTTTTTGAATATTTTTTTCAAATTTTTCAATTTGTTGAAATACTTTTTTTCAAAAAAAAATTTCGGAATTCTTTTTTCCAAATTTTGTCCCAAAATTTTTTTCAGAAAAAATATTTTGGAAAATAGGTATTTCGAAAAAAAATTGGAAAAAGAATTTCGAAAAAATAAATTGGAAAAACAAATTAGAAAAAAAATTCCGATTTTTTTTTCAACATATTAAAAAATTTGAAAAAAAAACGTAAGAAAAACGAACAAAAACGAAAAACATAAGAAAAACGGATTAAAAAATTAACAATAAACGGACGAAAACTACTAAAACGGACAAAAACGTAAGAAAAACGAACAAAACATAAAGAAACGGCAAATGGATGAAACAAACAAAACGTATAAAACCGACTAAAATGTAAAGAAAATGACAAAACATAATAAAACAGACAAAACGGATGAAACGGACAAAACTTAATACAAATGGACAAAAACGTGAAGGAAATGGACAAAACGTGAAGAAAACGGATAAAACAAACAAAAACGGATGAAAACGAACAAAACGATAGTAACGGATAAAACGTATGAAAACGAATGAAAATTTTAAATTATAAACGGCCGTTAGGTTAAAGGATTGGCACTGCAACGCTTAAAGGACGGGTGTTGCAATGGCCGTTAGCCAAAAGGGCTAACGTGTAACTATTAACGAAACTCACTTAACGCAGCTTAGTAAGTGATGGGGACCAAAGTACATCGCAATAAAGTGAAAAATCCAGATGATTTTTGCACTTAATAAACCACAAAGACGAAACGTACAATTTGGCCAAATCACAAGGACGATTTTTGAAATTTACTCCACATTTTTATAATAAAAGCAAAATTATAAATACAAAAAGTTAATAAAATCTAAAAATAAGTGGGTATTGTATCTTTGATACGATCATGAACCCCTAAACAATGTTCATTGAAAAAAATATCAAACGATTAATTCTATTTAACTTTTGTGGCCGAGAAGAAGCAAAAATAATCTCATTTTAGTTGTGATGGTTGAAAAGAAAAAAAATAACCTTTTGTAATTAATGCTTCGTCAGCGCCGTCTTTGAGGGTGAGGGCCCCAGAATTTTTAGGGCCCTAAAAGATGTCCCGTTAATAATTATATGCATGTGTATATATTTTTCACGAAAAAAAAAATATTTAGATTAGAAAATATTTTAAATGAGTAATATGTTAGAATGTTTAGATAACTAATTGCATTATATTTTATAAACAGTCATATTTTATATATAATATTGCTTAACAAAATATCTCATTATATAATTTTGTACACAGCCCTCAAAAATTTCGCCGATTTATAAAACGGCCTTGTGCTTCGCCTACTTTTATTCATTCTCTTCTCTCAGCACTTGCACATAGTTATCACTCATAAATCAAACTATAAAAAAAACAAATATATAAATAATACCCACAAATCATATCAAATATTCATGGCCATATACCATACAAACAATGCCCTTTTTAAATAAGAACTAGCCAAAGTAGTGTAATGGTGTTAATTTTTTTTTTATCTACCATGTTTGTCTAATCGTATAATCAGAGCAAAGATACACATAATAGGTTGCTATGGTGAAGATGGTGGCTACGTTGATGTTAATGCAATAACGCCGCTACTTTGGGGAGGGAACGTGAACCTGGTTAGACAATGGCGCTTGACAAGTCGTAAGTTGATTTTTCCGTGTCGCTACATAGTTGGTTGATATGCGACAAATGACACGCTCAATATGAGGTAAGATGGATAAGAGATATTGCTCGATGATAACCGAAACCGACGCGCATTTTTCGTAATGAGAGGTTGAAAAGAGTTACCATATATGTCATCAAAAAGTTTAACAATACATAGTTTTTCGTGGGTGTGCACGGTTCGGTTTGGTTTGGGTCGGTTTTGGGTAAACCAAACCGAACTACAATGTTCGGTTTTGGTGGTTCGGTTTTTTCGGCTTATTATTGGTTCGGTTCGGTTTTTCGATTTCTAACTAATACTGGGTATGGCCAATTTATACCAACAAACTTTTTTTGCATAGAAAATTAGTTATTCTTTTTTACTTTTGTCAATCTAAGCAAAATAATATTTATTGCATAATTCTAGAATTACAAACATATAAATGAGACACACACATACAAGTGAACATATACATAGTACGAGGCTTCATTCAACCCGTGCGATGCCCGGTATAGTGGTTGAGGGTTCATGTTTTTACCAATAATGTTGTATATGATGGTATTTAGATACATGTTAGAGAATTTGCATTTTATTTATTATTTAGATTGCTAATAATGTTATCATTATTTTAGTTTATATTATCTTTGTGGAATATATACTTAGATGCCTAATAATGTTATAATTACTTTTGTATTTACATTACTTTATTTCCATTAAAAGTTTTTATTAACATAGTCTTTTCATATGTAGTATTTTAATTTGAGTAAGTTACATATGTTTTGTTTCTTATTTATTTGTGTCTTTTGTTATTAGGAATTATATAACTATTTGTACTCTTCAATGGCAAATTTTGAGTTGTTAGAGAATTTGATGAATATTTCAGGATCATCAAAATTGCATGATTGTAAGCGCTTGTGGTTTGTGCAAATGTGCATGTAAGATGATGCATTATCAAAGTTGCTTTTTGATTGTTGTCATCATTTGAGGCGTGTAATGGCTAAAAACAACACGATGATTTTGAACATGGAAGCGTTAGGTCATCGTGGCGTAGCTTTAGATTCGATCGATGCTTTGAGAAAGACGCTAAAGAGAGGCATCGTAATGCTTGAAAAATTAGTTACTTTGTTTTGGGAAGCTAAAGACTGTTCATGAAGAGTCAAATGCTAAAAAAATGAATGAGTTTAATTAGTAAATTTTATTTAGATATCTTTGATGGTATTAAAATTTTAGTGTTTTGCTTGTTTTTTTATTACTTAAATTTTTAATTAACGAAGATTTATAAATTATAAGCATGTATTTTAAGGTTAAGACGTTAATTGTAATGCATCAGTATGTGGTTTGTTTTATATCAAATGTATAATCAGGTGTTATATTGCAATGTTGACATTGATCTCGTATGAAACCGCCAAGTCAAAACAGAATTTAAAACAGCTCGCACACAAATACAATGAAGATCAGAGAATATAGTGAATTCCGGGTCGTTAGTCCCAAGTGAGACTCAATGGTGTGTTAAACAAACTCAAGATGAATGATCACTAAGGATAGTGATCCAAAGGTTTTGATTAGAAATATTACACTACCGATTGATTTGGAATAGAATTGGACAATGCACTGGAAAGCACAACAATCGAAGAAAGAAACGAACGTGAGTTTTAAGAACTAACGATACGCACAAAATAAAAAAATGAAAGCTAAAAAAGTAAAAGACCTAAAAGATGAAATGACATTTTAGAATCCTAAAAATAAAAGAAAATTATTAGAAAAAGAAAATTATTTTTAACACTATTTAATTAATTATTATTAATTAAAAACTATTTTAACTATTTAATAAATACTCTAAAATTAAAAGAAAATAGGAAATAAGGCTTAGAAAAATAAACTTATGATTCTGAAAAATCTAAAATACTATAAAACTAATTTTAAAACTAAAAATATATTTTTCACACTTTTATTTAATTATTACTAATTAATTATTATTATAAAATACACTTAATTACTAGAAAATAGAAAATAAACTTGGAAAAATAAAATTTTAATTTTGAAAAATCTAAAATATGATAAAACTAATTTTAAAACAGAAAATATATTTTTTAGACTTTTTAATTATTTATTACTAATTATTTATTATTTATTAACTATTTATAATTATAATAAATACTAAAAAGATAGAGAAAAATCTGAAACTTTTTCTAAAAATCCTATATGATGACAGAAACCTAAGAAAACTATAAAAACAAGATTTGCTTATTAAAAAGATGAAAAGAAAAATCAAAAAGCTAGAAAACCTTAAATAAACACTATCACTGATTTTTATTTGGACTTTTTCTGGATTTTCTTTTTGAAAACTACTTTACTAATGATATTATGAAACTTTAATGAACACAAAAATTTTACAAACTTCAAATAAGCAGTTTTGATGGGTAAAGCCAACAAGGCCAAAATAGCTTATTTGGAGGAATAAGCTCAAACAAGCTTGACAAGAGAAACAAGAGCTCAAAGTAGATGTGAACAAGCTATAGGAACAGAAATGAAGCTAAAAGATATCAAGTAGCACTCTAAAAAGCTATGAACAAACAAATAAGCACTTGGCTTTGAAACAGAAATGGGACAAGATACAAGCCCTTAGCAGCCCTAGCTAATAAGCTCAAAAGTGAAATCTTGAGCTTGACAACTCAAGAGGACCAGGTTGGCTTTCCAAAGAACCAGAGAACAAGAGATTTGGAGCACTAACAAGCTTAATGCAAGCTTATCAATATGGGCTCAATTTCAGGCACGTAAGGATTCATAAATAAGGAGTCCACAAAAAGCGCTTGAATAAGCACTTAAAAGCTGAGAACCCAAGAACTCATTTTGTATTTTTCTTTAGCAACCAAACTACAATATCCCCAGAGCTTATAAGTTGAATCTTAATATTAAACCCACGGAAATTCCCAATTTTATTCAAAATGACCCATCGAGAATTTGACTTTTGAGAAAACAACAAAGTTGACCAAAGTGACTTTTGATTTGATTCTAAGAACCTAATATGATATGTTAATGTGTAATAAGACTAGTTTGAGCAAGAGTAACAACTTTTGAACACAAGATCAAGATCCTTGATCTTAAAACCCAACAAAGTAATGCGCACGATAAAGATAACATGAAATTTTGACTTTGTGCTTAAAAGAACTTGTTTCTTGACCTGAGATGAGTTATTTAGACCTATTTGACAGATTTCCAACAAAGCAAGGACCAAAGAACTTTAAACTCAAAGAACCAAACACCCTTATACTTGATCATATGAAGGTTTTCAAATCAAAACACAATTGTAAACCATGAACTTGAATTCAGACTTTGTAATATCAATTATTATAACTAATGAAGCCTAAATCAACAATAAAAACACCATTAAACTAAGACTTGATCAAAATACACTTTAACTGCAAAAGTACTATTTTATAAACTACAAATTTGTAAGAACAAGCTACTAATTTAAAAGCTTAGATTAACTTAATTATGACTAATAAACACAAAGAAATGTAAATATTAGCTAATAAACCACTAATATTAAATGCCAAATTTATCAAAAAGCTTACAAATGCTTCCAATGCTTTAAAACTGAGAACCAAGATCAATGAGCACCCCTATAAGCTTACCAATAAGCTACTAACCCAAGGCCATCCACTATATACCCTGCTCCAGCTGTGAACACTTCCATGGAACCTTTTTTTATTTTTCAAGTGTTTAATTGGTATTTTTGATGATTTTTTGATTTTTGAGTCTAAACTGATTTTTAAGATAACTAAAAGCTTCAATGAGCTTAGGAGCTTATGTACTAAATCAGTCCATACAAACTAACAAAACACATTTGATCCAATTTGAGATTTTGCATAAATATGAGAAATTTCATAAACTGAAATACAATATGATACTTGAATTAAGGTTTCACAAAGTTTTATAACAACAGAACTTGAATTACAGAGTTTGAAGATAAAACATAAACTTAAACTTAGAAATGCTTAAAACGACAATAATAACTTAAATTTCACTAGATATATTTTTTACAATGCAACTCTCTCTCCTTTATAGACTTTTTTGCATCCTTGATGTTCAATCTATCCCACCATCTTAGCCCTTGATCACTGTAATCATCGAAATCATTCCACCTTGCATTTTGGCCAATTATCTTCTCAAAGGTGTTTAATCATTTAAGGGATTTGGTTTAAGCAATTAAGGATATTTGGAGTAAGGGAAGAAGAGGGAAAAAGCAAGGAGGGGGTTGAAATGTGGTAAAACCATGACGGTATTGATGTTTCGTGTTTGGGAGAGACATCTACAAAGGTTTCCTGTTTGAGCGCTAAAGTGATTTGACCAAGTAGTTTCGACCGGCTTTAATAACAAAGTGGTCCAAAATGGTTGTGGCTTGGGGTCAATTATGTGGACCGGGGTCAAGGTTCAAGGGGTCAAAGGCGCTTGGGTTGGGTTGGATATGCATTTGGGCCTGATTGATATATGTATAAGGATCCGCTGTTTTAGTAATAAACAAGGACCAAAATGCAAATTTCCAAACTTCAAGGATGAAGTGATATTTTTCCAATGCTCTCACAAGGACCAAACTTAACAACTTTTGATAGAACAAGAACCCTTTTTGCATAAAATTCATTTTTAAAAGTCCAAGGACTAATTTTGCAATTTTTCCAAAGTTTAGGGTCTTTTCGCCAATTGATTAAAAAGAATCATTCAAGGATCATTTTTAACAACTTTAAAATACTTCAGGGACCTTGAATGATAAAATTCCACATTTTTGAATTCCATGGACTAGATTTGACAACTTTTAAAACTTGGGGACTAAAACTGCCAATTTTGCAAACTTGATACATTTTTCATCTGATTTTGATATTTTGCATTTAAAACACATAAAACACTGATTTGTGATATTTTGATCATTTTGATGTTTTTGAGTGTTTTCGATGATTTTGCAGCTTTAGATTACACAAAAATGATGAGTATTTAGACACTCATCAATCCCCCACATCTGAGATATGCTAGTCCCTAGCAATGATTTGAGAAAACTTTGATGGATTTTATCTCTTTACCAAAAGCCATCACTTCTGGAGTAGCCAATTGTTTTGATTCAAGTAAGAATCTTGGTACAACGATAACCAGATGATTTATTGGCAAATCATAAACCATATAACGGATTTGATGTGTCTTTACCGTAGCCGCACTTTCTCGACTAGCCAACTCTTAGATAAATTATCAATATTATCTTTGGTGAGCTGAATACCAATTATGGTTTTTCCACTGCCTTTACCACAAGCCATAACCTAAGGGCTAGCCAACTCATTATCTTTTGAGGATATGGGAGTTGAGGAACCATACAATTTTGGGCAAATTGCAAGCCATATAAACGGATTTGAGAAATTTACCAAGAGCCGCTTTCCTGGATTAGCCAATCCTTTAGTCTTACGCATATGGCGGATGATAACCAAATGAGAAAGTGTAGAACACTTGCTCCAAAAAAAAAAAATTTTTGGCCAAAAACGGGGGAATTGGGTAGATAATATATGAAATTCGTGAGAATTTCCCCCCACACTTAGAAATGAATATTGCCCTCAATATTCAAAGTACCGGCCATATTTAAAACAAAGAACGTAAAAAGGAAATACTACGCCATTATTTAGAAAAAGAAGATTTTTAGAAAGAAACTTATATACACAACATGTGGGCAACCCCCACTAGGGTGGTAGAACAGAGAAAGAAGACGTAAATATGGGTGAAAACCCATATGGTGCGTGCAATGTTTTGATTACCGAGTCACTAGCTTGACTCGATCCCCGTATTCATTGGTTCATGGGGAATGTTTGTAGATCCGGACAACCACAGGAATGTCCTTCCAAAGTAATGCTTACCTCGATGACCATTCACTTTAAAATTAGGACCATCGGGTTGAGATAACTCAACGGTACCATAAGGATAAACCTTAGCAATAGTGAATGGACCGCACCAACGGACTTAAGCTTTCCAGAAAATCTTCAATCTATAATTGAAAAGAAGGACTCGATCACCAACGTTGAAAACGCGGTTCTTGATCTTGGAGTCATGAATCTTCTTTGTCTTTTGCTTGTAGATCAAAGAGTTCTCATAAGCTTGATCACGGTAGTTCATTCATTTGAACTTTTCGTGATCACCGCTCTTCAGATATCGAAGTTTGCATGCTTTGGCCCAAGATGCCTTGTGCTCTAGTTCGATCGGAAGATGACATGCTTTTCCGTACACTAGCTTGTATGGAGTACACCCAATTGGTGTTTTGTAAGTCGCACGAAAAGCCCAGAAAGGCCATCTAGCTTATTCGACCAGGAGGCACTCGCCAACCGCCCTTCCACTTTTAAGACCACTTTGAAACTTCCACCGCCCATTTGTTTGGGGTGGTATGCGGAGAGACGATGGTAACACTATATTTTGCATGACTCTTTCAAATTGGTCATTGCAAAATGTGTACCACGATCACCGATTATCGCTTCCTGAGTTCCAAACCCGCAAACAGAGATTTCAAAAACTTGACAACAACTCGGGCATCATTGGTGGGTAGAGCTTTTGCTTCAACCCATTTTGACAAATAGTCAACAGCCACGAGTATGTACTTGTTACCACGAGAAGATGGAAATGGCCCCATAAAATATACCCATATGTCAAATATCTCACAAACTTGAATGGCATTTTGTGGCATTTCATTCTTGAGAGAAATATTACCTGACATAAGCGCCATGTGTTTTGACATAATCATGGGCATCCTTATAGATTGGGGCCAATAGAACCGGAATCAAACACCTTTTGGCGTGTAATTTGACTACATGGCCCTTTGGGTCCAGCATAAGCTGAGAATGTCAATAGCTTCCTCGTCCATAAACACACCGCTGGATGACTTGATCCGCAGATTTTGAATAAGAAAGGGTCGCCCTAAATAATGTTTAACATCTTTGAAGAATTTGTTCTTCTGCTGGGTCGACATCCTTTCATTAATGAAGTTACCCGCATGGTAATTTGCAAAGTCGAAAACCATGGGTGGTAGAATTTCCAATAAAAGAAACCGATTGAGTGTCTCGAGTGGAAATGTTTCATTTATTTCCTTTTTCTCGAAAACATCTTGGTGAGGGTTTCTAATCTGACAGATGATCGCACCTAGATTCTCGCCCTTTTTATCACGTATGATGATATCAAATTCGAGGAGGAGAATCCAACGGCAATCTCTGCATCTTGTTTTGCCAAGAGATATTTAAGAGCCGAGTGATCCGTATACACTACGCATTTGGTCAAGATAAGATACGGCCAAACTTCTCAAAGCATACACCACGCTAATAGCTTTTTCTCGTGGTGGTGTAATGAGTTTGAGCCTCAATATAGTTTTACTTGCAGAATGAATAGGTAAAATGCTTGTTTCTTCTGTTCTAGGACTGCACCGATAGCAAAATCACTAGCATCGCACATGAGCTCAAAAGGCAAGTCCCGCGAGCAACGAATAGGTGCTTCAAGTAGTTTTTCTTCAATGTTTCAAAAGCTATGATGCACTCGGGTGAGAAGATAAAAGAGCATCCTTTCAAGAAGATGGGTCATAGGCCGAGCGATTTTGGAAAAATCTTGAATGAATCTACGATAGAAACCGGCATGACCTAAAAAACTCCTAATACCTTTGACGGTAATAGGATGAGGTAATTTAGCAATAACATCAACTTTTGCTCTATCTACCTCAATCCCGCTTCTTGAAATCTTATGGCCAAGGACAATGCCTTTTTGACCATAAAGTGGCTCTTCTCCCAGCTTTAGACAAAGATTGTGTCTTCACCTTTGAAGCATTTTTCTAAATGGGAGAGACATGTTTGAAACGAATCCCCAATGACCGAAAAGTCATCCATAAACACTTCCATTGTTTCCTCGATCATGTCGTGGAAAATGGCCATCATACATCTTTGGAACGTGCCAGGAGCATTACATAAGCCAAAAGGCATACGCCTATAGGCAAAAGTTCCTATGGGCAGTGAATGTGGTTTTCTTGATCATTTGGATCAATGGGGATCCAAAGTAACCCGAGAAACCATCAAGGAAACAATAGTATTCGCTCCCTGCTAATCTCTCAAGCATCTGGTCCATGAAGGGTAGAGGAAAATGGTCTTTACGGGTAGCGTCATTCAACTTACGATAGTCGATGCAAACACGCCATCCCGTCACCAATCGAGTTGGAATTAACTCGTTATCTTCATTAGTGACAACAGTAATGCCACCCTTTTCGAACACAATGAATCACGACCCAAGGACTGTCTGAGATCGGGTAAATCAATCCAGCATCAAGAAGTTTGATAACCTCTTGTTTAATAACATCATGGATTTTGGATCACTCGTCTCGATGTTGAATCGGGTTTGAAGTCATCTTCCATCAAGATTTTATGAGTACAAAACTCAGGGTTTATACCTTTGATGTCGGAGAGTTTCCAAGCAATTGCTTGCTTGTGTGACTTCAAGATTTTAATGAGAGCTTTTCATTTACTCAAATCTCGAGCAATAATGACGGGTAATTTATCATCACTCTCAAGGAATGCATACTCGAGATGAGGAGGTAAGTCCTTAAGCTCAACCTCAGAAATTCTTCGCTTTTCTCAACTAATTGACTTCCTTGTTATGAAGTTTGGGGGAGGGAGAGGAAGAAGTATCCAGATTTGACAATTTCTCAAGAAGAATATCTCCTCCAGATTAATCTCATCCGGGATTGAATCACTAGGATGAGGGTCGATGATGGATCACCATTAAGCAACTTCTCAATAAGAAGTATATCCCCTCAATATCAATTGAGCGTGATCAATTTCCCAAGGCACAGTAATCACTAGCCAAGTATGCCTCAATCACTTCTGAGATGGAGTCATTTCCCTCAAAAGGAGTGATAGAAGGAGTAGAATTGGCTATTATAGGTTGAGAAGATGTGGTGGAATCCCTACTCACAGAATTATGAGAATAACCAAGAACTTCTTGAGAGTACTCTTCATGGCAACATCAATGATATCTATTCTAAGCAACCGATCTAATCATAGTTTGCGGAGTACCTCGGTTTGGTCAAGGTTGAAGGTGACAGCTTCATTACCAACACGTAATGTGATTTCTTGCTCAAATACATCTATGAGAGCACGCCCGCTCGTGAATCCTCACCAACAATGAGAGGAACCCATGATCGGCATCAAAATCAACAACCACGAAGTCACTGGGAAATGGAACTTTCCTACTGACAAATACGCCCCTCGCAATGCCAAGAGGATGGGATATGGATCGATCAGCAAGCTCGAGAGTCATGCATGTAGGAGTGAGTTCTGGAAGAGAAAGTTTCTTCCACACTGAATATGGCATAAGATTAATGCTTGCACCAAGATCTGCTAGGGCAAAGCATTCAACCATTCCTGGGAATACACATGGTAAGAGAAATTTCCCGGGATCTCCAAGCTTTTCTGGAAGCTTCTTCAGAATAATCACGAGCAGCTTCGTTAAGAGGAGTTTTTGCCATTTCAAACAGCTTTTCCTTATTGCTTAACATGTGCTTGAGAGTTGATGCAAACTTGGGCATCAGAATGATAGCATCCGCAAAGCTTATGTCAAAGTGTAACTCTTGGAAAATTTGGAAAATTTTATCCATTTGATGACTATTTTCGCGGAGCTTTTGCTCATTCAAGCGCGATGGGTAAGGAATAGAAGATTTGGATTGATTCTCAACAAGATATAGGAGGTTCAAAAACAACTCCTTGATTTGACGGTTTCGGACCACTTGAGGTTGGACTCACCGGGTTGGACGTGCGGTACTTCGTGGGCTAGAATAATGCACCTTGTACGTTGTTTCCTTGGTAACTTGACTCATTGCCACGTGAGGAGGGGGCATGGAGTCGAGGTCCATTATGTGTCTCCTGCCATCATTCACTACCTTTGGAAGAGAAGAAGAAGAAGAGGTAGTAGGAACAAGAGGTCCAGGTATGAAACACCACTTCGGGTTGTGATCGCTTTGGCACGCCTCGGGTTAGCGATCGTGTTGCTCGGTAAAGTACCTAAGCTCGAGGGTCGATCATTTAAAGACTTCTTCGATCAGAACTGACCGACCAACAACCCGTTCATTTCATCTTGGGACTTTATGAATCGCTTCAAGAACTCATCGATGATGGTCCCGAGGAATAATGATGAGGAGCTGAGGGATAAATTGAGGACGTATGTTTTGATTATAGCCAAAATTCCCTTGATTAGGATTCACATTCCCTGAAACTGACCCCTTGAAAGTTTTGATGAAGGTTTCCTTGATGTTGGAAACCTTGATTGGGTCCGAGATAGAAATTACCTTGGTTTTGATAACCTTGGTTCATTCTTGGTTGACCTCGTTTTGCATGTTGTGATTCTGGTTAAACCGGGTGGTGCCTCGATTAGTGTTAGCACGGTAGTGTGGTTCATTTGAGGCGTATTGAGTACCTCCTGCGGAACTACCGGCTAAAGCATTGGCCTCTCAAAGGACTACCATCGGCGCATAATTGTAGTAAGCGTGAGGACCACCACAAGTGACACAACTTCAACTTTCTTCACTTCAAAGATGTGTTGGTGGTCGAGTGAAGGAGACTTTCTTCGTTAGCAAGAACCAAAGCTCGAACAATGTCTGTGAGTTTATCAATCTTGGCATCGGTGCTAGATGTACTCACTGGGGATGAAGAAGAAGAAGGTCCAAAGATTAGATGATATGTCTTTGCTCTGAAAGGACGGACTTGAGATTTGTTCTCAATGATCTGCAAGGCCTCTTTGGTGGTCTTGCTCAAGAAATTACTTCCGCGGAGGCATTCAAAGAGTCTTGATTAGCCTGATTGAGACCATTGTAGAAAGTATCCATTTGCATTAACTCGGTAAAACCGTGATGCGGACACTTGCTAAGCAACTCTTTGTAACGATCCCATGCCTCCCCGAATGATTCATCAAATCTTTGAGAAAATTTCATTATCTCATTCTTAAGACTTGTGGTTCGGGATGGAGGATAGAACTTGTTAACGAACTTGGTGACAAGATCTTCCCATGTCTCTATAGAACGAGGGGGTTGTCAATTCCCGCTTGTCCCTCTAGAGAAAATGGGAATAAAAGCTTGATAGCTTCGGATGGGACATTCTTGTACTTGATGGTAGATGCTATCTTGTTAAACCATCGAATGTGTGCATGAGGATCATCCCGCCAAAACCATAGAATTGGCTACTAGATTGAGCAACCCGGTTTGAGCTCAAAAGTCACCACAATGGCCGAACAACAATGGCATCTCCGAACTCGATGGGTGCTTGGAGAATCTCATTCATGGGTTTGTCTTCTGCCATTTCGACAGGAGGTGGTGGTGGTAGACGTTCCTCACCACGGCTGAAGGAGCCAACGCCCTCTACGCCTCTACGAGGAATCTTTCCAAGTTCGAAAGTGGACTTGTAGAACTGAAGAACGAAAGCATGCACTATGTATAAAGATCAATTTTCAAAACAAATGAGGCAAAACACAAGTGAACTTAACCAATAATCACGATGAAATGGCTTTGAAAAAGGTACCCCAAATCACAAGTGACACAAAGGCAAGTTTTAAATCTGATGTTCGGGAACTTATTAATGGTCGCACCCCCGCTAGGTAGTGCACGCCTGATTTGCGGTGGTTGATTTTTATGTATTCAATTAAGTACCACCGAAAAGACGTAGGTGAGATTGTGCAGATGGGTTCAAAAACTTTTGGACAATATTTTGTTATCGTCTCCGTTTAACCAAATCGTATTTCTTTAAGAATCACCTTAAAAGAAAATACAAAATAGAAAACGTTCCAATTGTTTTGTTGTTTTATATTATTTTTGGTGTTTTTAACACTTTAGGAAAAGTGCTAATGAACTTTTTGATTTTCTTATAACTTTACAAAAACTTTTTACAAATGATGGGTATGCAACAATGGATTCAAAATGGCTAAACACACGCTAAAGTCCTCCACGGCGCCAAAATTTGATCTGTAGGAACCGCTGTCAAAACAGACTTAAAACAAAATTCAGCCACAAATACAATGAAGATCGAGAATATAGTGAATTCCCGCTTAGTCCCAAGAGACTCAATGGTGTGTTAAACAAACTCGAAGATAGAATTGATCGAGGATAGTGATCAGAAGGTTTTGATTAGAAATATTACACTACTGATTGATTTGGAATAGAATTGGATACAGAATTGGAAAGCACAACAATCAGAAGAAAGAAACGTAAACGTGAGTTTTAAGAACTACGTATACGCACAAAATAAAAAAAATGAAAGCTAAAAAGTAAAAGACCTAAAAGATGAAAATGATTTTTAGAATCCTAGAAATAAAAGAAAATTATTAGAAAAAGAAAATTATTTTTAACACTATTTAATTAATTATTATTAATTAAAACTATTTTAACTATTTAATAAATACTCTAAATTAAAAGAAAATAGGAAATAAGGCTTAGAAAAATAAACTTATGATTCTGAAAAATCTAAAATACTATAAAACTAATTTTAAAACTAAAAATATATTTTTCACACTTTTATTTAATTATTACTAATTAATTATTATTATAAAATACACTTAATTACTAGAAAATAGAAAATAAACTTGGAAAAATAAAATTTTAACTTTGAAAAATCTAAAATATGATAAAACTAATTTTAAAACAGAAAATATATTTTTAGACTTTTTAATTATTTATTACTAATTATTTATTATTTATTAACTATTTATAATTATAATAAATACTAAAAAGATAGAGAAAAATCTGAAACTTTTTCTAAAAATCCTATATGATGACAGAAACCTAAGAAAACTATAAAAACAAGATTTGCTTATTAAAAAGATGAAAAGAAAAATCAAAAAGCTAGAAAACCTTAAATAAACACTATCACTGATTTTTATTTGACTTTTTTCTGGATTTTCTTTTTAAAAACTACTTTACTAATGATATTATGAAACTTTAATGAACACAAAAATTTTACAAACTTCAAATAAGCAGTTTTGATGGGTAAAAAGCCAAACAGTGGCCAAAATAGCTTATTTGGAGGCAATAAGCTCAAACAAGCTTGACAGTAGAAACAAGAGCTCAAAGTAGATGTGAACAAGCTATAGGAACAGAAATGAAGCTAAAAGATATCAAGTAGCACTCTAAAAAGCTATGAACAAACAAATAAGCACTTGGCTTTGAAATGAAATGGACAAGATACAAGCCCTTAGCAAAATCTAGCTTAAGCTCAAAGTGAAATCTTGAGCTTGACAACTCAAGAGGACCAGGTTGGCTTTCCAAAGAACCAGAGAACAAGAGATTTGGAGCACTAACAAGCTTAATGCAAGCTTATCAATATGGGCTCAATTTATGTGCACAGGGCAGATTTGCAGTCAAGGAGTCCACAAAAAGCAGTTGAATAAGCACTTAAAAAGCTGAGAACCCAAGAACTATCATTTTTGTATTTTTCTTTAGCAACCAAACTACAATATCCCCAGAGCTTATAAGTTGAATCTTAATATTAAACCCACAGTGAAATTCCCAATTTTATTCAAAAATGACCCATTGAGAATTTGACTTTTTGAGAAAAACAACAAAGTTGACCAAAGTGACTTTTGATTTGATTCTAAGAACTGAATATGATATGTTAATGTGTAATAAGACTAGTTTGAGCAAGAGTAACAACTTTTGAACACAAGATCAAGATCCTTGATCTAAAAACTCCAACAAGGGTCTGCACGATAAGATAACATGAAATTTTGACTTTGTGCTAAAAGAACTTGTTTCTTGAATGAGATGAGTTATTTAGACCTATTTAGACAGATTTCCAACAAAGCTAAGGACCAAAGAACTTGCAAACTCAAAGAACCAAACACCCTTATACTTGATGTTATGAAGGTTTTCAAATCAAAACACAATTGTAAACCATGAACTTGAATTCCACTTTGTAATATCAATTATTATAACTAATGAAGCCTAAATCAACAATAAAAACACCATTAAACTAAGACTTGATCAAAATACACTTTTAACTGTCAAAAGGACTATTTTATAAACTACAAATTTGTAAGAACAAGCTACTAATTTAAAAGCTTAGATTAACTTAATTATGACTAATAAACACAAAGAAACAGAAATATTAGCTAATAAACCACTACAATATTAAAATGCCAAATTTATCAAAAAGCTTACAAATGCTTCCAATGCTTTAAAACTGAGAACCAAGATCAATGAGCACCCCTATAAGCTTACCAATAAGCTACTAACCCAAGGCCATCCACTATATACCCTGCTCCAGCTGTGAACACTTCCATGGAACCCTTTTTAATTTTTCAAGTATTTAATTGGTATTTTTGATGAATTTTTGATTTTTGAGTCTAAACTGATTTTTAAGATAACTAAAAGCTTCAATGAGCTTTCTAGGAGCTTAAGTGTACTAAATCAGTCCATACAAACTACTGAAAACACATTTGATCCAATTTGAGATTTTGCATAAATATGAGAAATTTCATAAACTGAAATACAATATGATACTTGAATTAAGGTTTCACAAAAGCTTTCTTATAACAACAGAACTTGAATTACAGAGTTTGAAGATAAAAACATAAACTTAAAACTTAGAAATGCTTAAAACGACAATAATAACTTAAATTACACTAGATATATTTTTTACAATGCAACTCTCTCTCCTTTATAGACTTTCTTGCATCCTTGATGTACTCTGAATCTATCCCACCACATCTTAGCCCTTGGATCACTCAAATCATCAACCGCCCACCTTATTTTGCCAATTATCTTCAAAGGTGTTTAATCATTTAAGGGATTTGGTTTGCAATTAAGGATATTTGGAGTTGGGAAGAAGAGGGGAGCAAGGAGGGGTTGAAAATGTGGTAAAACCATGACCTGTATTGATGTTTTGTGTTGGGAGAGACATCAACATGTTTCGGTTTTGAGCGAAAAGGGATTTGACCAAGTAGTTTGACCGGCTTTAATAACAAAGGGTCCAAAATGGGTTGTGGCTGGGGTCGTGAATTAGTTGTGGACTGGGTCAAGGTTCAAGGGGTCAAAGGCATTGGGTTTGGGCTTGATATGCATTTGGGCCGGATTGATATGTATAGGATCCGCTTGGTTTTAGTAATAAACAAGGACCAAAAATGCAAATTTGCCAAACTTCAAGGACTGAAAGTGATATTTTTCCAATGCTCTCACAAGGACCAAACTTGACAACTTTTATTAGAACAAGAACCCTTTTTGCATAAAATTCATTTTTAAAAGTCCAAGGACTAATTTTGCAATTTTTCCAAAGTTTAGGGTCTTTTCTTGCCAATTGACCAAAGAGTCATTCAAGGATCATTTTAACAACTTAAAATACTTCAGGGACCTTGAATGATAAATTTCCACATTTTTGAATTCCAGGAACTAGATTTGACAACTTTTAAAACTGGGGACTAAACTGCCAATTTTGCAAACTTGATACATTTTCATCTGATTTTGATATTTTTGCAATTAAAACACATAAAACACTGATTTGTGATAATTTGATCATTTTGATGTGTTTTTGAGTGTTTTCAGATGATTTTGCAGTTTAGATTACACAAAAATGATGAGTATTTAGACACTAATCAGACATCTTCCTAAATACTGCATTTCTCATTTATGCATGGAAACTTCAAAGTCTCCAAGAATAACCCAAATTAAATGATCCAATGCCTCTTCGTCTTTGTGTTGTTTTTGCAACTTATTTACTTAACTAATTATTGTGTTTGTGTTGTTTTATTTGCAAATTCTTGTATACCCACCTTAATTATAATGACCACACAATTTTCAGATATATAATCGAAGATCAATTACATCTAACTAATTTTAACACACAACTCTATCCACAAGAACTCTAAAATCAAAATGTCACCACACCAAATCTCGATGAATTGAAATCTCTCACTCAAACCGAAAACTTGTTGATGCTTTCAGTTATGATAACTCACGCTAAAGCAGAGGAGGAAGGTTTTATTGCTCGTGATGGGGAGGAGAGCAAATGCTATGGGCAAAGATTGACAAACGAGCATAAATCAGACGAGATACCTTTTCTTTTTCTCGCTTCAATGTCGCGGCAAGAATCGGTCATGATGCTATCCTTGAAATACAATCAAGGATCGCAGGAAACTTGATCTGTTGGCTCAACCGCTGTTTTGTGTCAAAAGCTTATTGGAGAAGGAGCTTTTGGAGAAGTTGGATGAAGCCGAAAGTTCGATGATGAAGATTAGGCATGCGGTAGTTTTCGTTGTCTTTTGATGTATGTAGTTGGTTGGGTTAATGTAGGTTTTATGTCAATGATGGTTATGTAAGTTGTTTAACTTTTTGAATGGAAGGAACTGATCTATGATCGCTATGTTTATGTTATAATCGATTATGTTTAAGTATTTTCATTTTTATTATTATTAATTTGTTTTAATATACATTAAAAAGGGTAAAGTATAACCCGCTTGACTTTTTCTCTCACACATCTCACACTTGGTAAAAATAATAACGCTTCTAAATAACATATTTAGCGTTTTTAATCTAAGGCCAAATTGATCAAGATTAATAGTAATCGATATTTTTTTTTTGAGGGTTATGATAAAGGATCTAATTATCTGTCGATTGATTCCAATATTTCGTGTATTCGATTTCATTATGATCAAATTAAAGCATGCATATTTAAATGTTTGAATTTATTGAGTGTTACTTGGTTTATGATGTTTATTGATTTAAGAATGATATGGGGTTATTTTTGTTTCGATTAAATTGAACAAATAAGCATATGTTTTACTTATCGGTAGAAATTTCTAAGAGTTTGAAGTTTTTTATGGATAGTGTTTAGGATGATGATGGTGTCTTGAAACAAAGAACATTAATTTCTTTATCACTTTGGATTGTTGTTTTTAACGAATCTTATAATGTTCAAAACCATTTACAATTAATATTTTGAAAGTCCAATTATGTGTTAAGAATGAGTATGATTTTCTCAAAGTAAATTTTGGTTGTTTTAAGGTTTATAGTTAAGCTTTGGTTATTAGAAAATTTGTTGACTTGATTTTAAGCTCCTTATGTGACAATTTTAATTGTAATATACAGGAAGAAACTTAAACTTAAACCGTGCAAGCATCTCGAGGAAATGAGGATGATGGTGGGGTGTTTTAGCTTGGTTAGTGGTGTCGCGTGGTGAATGATGTGGTGGTGGTGGCTGCTAAGCATGCCGATGTGGGAATAATAATACGCTAAAGCGGTGGAGATTGTGGTGGTGATGAGGAGGGTTGTGGTGATCACGGTGGTGATTGGTGTAATCATAGCAAAAGTTAAATGGGTTATTGGTGATTAAGGTTGTTTGTGTTGAGACCCTCTTCAGATCGGAGGCTATTCATTTTGGCACATTCTTTAATCAATATCTCTTAACTAAGAGTGTTGTGCCTCGTTTCCGCGATTTATTCACAAAGAATGTAAGTTTACGCTTCTTTCCTTTAAGTTTAACTTTTCTTTGGTCGAGAGGGTGCAAACGGTGTGACTAACTTCTTGATCTCCCTCCTTGAGAGGTGTGAATACTGCTCGGTCACACCCAATTCTCTTAACCGAGTCTTGTTAATCTTGGGTGTGTGTTCGCTTAATCCGTTAATTGTGGTTGTTTAGCTATTGTCTTAGTTTCCGCAATGAGTAGGCCGAGGGATTGAAAAGTTGGTGTTAAATTATTGGTGGTTATTTGTGTTTGAAGGTGGTTGGTTTCTTTATAGCACGGTAAGTTTATGTTATTTCCTTTAAGATCAACTTTCTTTGGTCGAGGGTGCAACGGTGTGACTAACTTCTTGATCCGCCTCCTCGAGAGGTGTGAATACTGCCCGTCACACCCACTCCTTCTACCGTGAGTCTTGTTAATCTTGTGCGCGCTCGCTTGTCTTAGTTTCCAAGCGATGAGTAGCTCGAGGATCGAAGTTGGTTTTGTATTATTGGTGGTTATTTGTGTTTGAAGTGGTTGGCTTCTACGCTTGGTGTATTTAACTTTTGAGTCTAAGTGTATCATAGTATTTTTTTTTTAAGGTGTATAGTTAAGTCGCGTGCCTACTACGCTTTGTGGTTATTTGATTAAAGAGTAACCGTGGTAGGTATGAATACATGTTAAGAGTGGAACAATATCATGCACTGATGCACATTATGAGTGTTCGTGGCAAACAACCAAGTAATAATAAATAACTGTGTTGAACATCGCATATAGTTCCTACGCTAGTTGTGAATGTTTCTTTGAAAACAATGTTACGTGCAATTCTTAAGCTCGGGTCCTTGTCTTCAACCATTAGTATCTTAAGGCCGCCGGCGGTAACTCTAGATAGCGCCACATAAAGTCGACCATGGCATCGAGTAGGCATATAGAGGCTAACGTAATTAAGTGATTGACCCTGACTTTTGTTAATTGTCATTGCATAACATGGTCTTACTGTGGAATTGTCGCCCTTAGAATAAATGGCCACTGGATTGCGTTGATGTCAAGATAATCCCGTATAACAACGTTATCCCCTATATTTGAACCTCGTAAGCACCTTAGCGTGAATAACAAACCGCCTAGACTGTGATCGCAACCTTGTTCCATTAAACAACCCTTTGGTTGGATTGATGTTCCGCAATAGCATAATTGGCAATTCCTTTTTGTGAAGAGCTGGGGCATACGGGGAAATTTAAGGAATTAAGAAATTCAATCGGATAGTGTTCGTGCTGTTCTAGGCTATCTGTAGATGCCTTGCAAATCTCATCCGGCTTTGTATGTAACAGATTCCCCATAACTTTTAAACATGTACTCATTGATGTCATCACGTCATCATTCCGAGGAGTTAGTATTGCCTTTTTGAGGTACACATCGCCGGCCTTGTAAAATCAGGTATGTCTTGTGACAACTGTTTTATTGGACAATCCCACGATTTAATTAGGAACATTTCAGGAATGTCAATCCAACTTGGGTTGTCCTCTCCTTCTTTGCATTTTCAAGCACGTTTCCATCCCCACGACCAAAACCCATCTATTGAAATCTTGTTTTTGAGTATCAAGCCCCCCATTCTCAGTATACTCGTTGACACGCATGCTACGTGTAAGTCTAAATACTTTGCAATGCTTCCATAGTTCAGATTGGTTTACGCACGATTGAACAATGCCCCGCCTCGCCTCTTTGGTATAATCGACAAAACTTGTCGAAAGTCACCTCCAAGCAAGACTGCCACTCCTCCAAATATTCGATTCCTACCGTCGATCATGATATCCTAAAATATCCTTGAGCGTCTTATCCAATGCTTCAAAAGCATATTTTTTAGTCATCGGAGCTTCATCCCATATAATAAGTTTAACTTCTGTATGAGTTCACCATATGTGTATTTTGTTTTATGCCGCATGTAATGTTCTCTAATAATTCAAGCGGTATAACAAAACGGCTATGCGCGGTTCTCCCACCTGGTAGTAACAATGAAGCTATTCCTACCCAAATTGAAAGTGTTAATCAAGAACAAATTTTTATCCATTTTAAAATAGTTATTTGTTTAAAACATAGTATAAATTTATACCAAGATGCAATAACAGCACTATCATGCTCCGATCTTAATCTTGAGATGATACTCTTTTATAAAAACGTCTTTCCAGTTCCGCCTGGACCGTATAATGGCAAAATTCCCTTTTTACCATGGACAGATTCAATCACCTCTTCATAGATTAAACGTTGTTCGTGATTTAACAATGAATGAAGTTGCTGATGTTCAATCTTACTATGTTTCATGTCATAATTCAACACCTCACGTATGAGACGATTGTCCATGTTGGTTAGTAACCTAGGGTCGCACCGTAGGTCTTGGAATTCAGATAAAGATCTACCATTTCTATTTAATAACTCTTGGATCTCTATCAAACAATAGTTCTTTAGTTGCTCGTCCGTCAACTCCAAGTCAGGATAATTGAACATTTTCCTTTTCTTGTGTAGAAGATCTTCTGATAGAAACTTCCAATTTTCTTCCCAAAATTTTAAAGGTCTGCTAACATCGCAAAATATTAAAATTGTTACAAATATGTCACGTAACTGTGGTCCAAACATCCATACACTTGCTTCTGATATAGCATATGTCCATTCCGTGTCATCATTTAAGAGGCCATACACAAAACATGCCTCCTTGAAAGTCGAACATAGTTTGTCGTGAATAGTCATGAGTTTTTCCCAAGAATCAGGACCTCTTGCAATGTTCAACAACATTCTAAGATAATATCGGTCTCCAGACGCCGGGTGCGAGTAAACAATCCGCCCGATGCATTTTTGCAATTTGCTTTTTTTCCACAGTTTGTCTTTCTCATGCCACACGTAATGTGTAGGTATCTCAAGATACGTATACCGATTCGCATTTGTATCACGCTTGTTTAATTCAAATCAATCGCTGAACATGGTCATGTCGATACCTTCTTTGAATTAGTAGGGGCAAGCTTTCCGAGTCACGTAGTGTGATTTGTTGATTCGGCTGGTAATTCACCATAACAGACGGATATGAGAAATGTATGTCGTATGAAAACAAACGCCACACCACATGGAGCTAAAACGCACAATTCAAATAGTTCTTTATTTCGTCAACCTCCAAAACTTGTACATTTGCTGTATCACCATCATTTTTAACATTCTCTTGTATAACAATTGTGACTCTATCGGGACCTTTATTTAAGTACTTGAATAAGTACTTAATTGCTTTGGATCTTGCAACCGTTCCACGCATGTGGCCCTGTATTTCATGAGGAGATAACTGTGATGGCACCACATATCTGTTATCGTATTTGAATTTCCCTTTATATGGTGAGCGTTATTATTCCTCCCGTGATAAATAGCATAACCATCATTATCAACAATTGTTTCAACCACAAAAGGTTTAGGAAAATGTTTGAGCACTTACCCCAGTTGTACATGGGGCTTTTTTTCATCTTTACCGCAAGGTCCATGTAACATAAACTCAGTCACTACTTTATACCCATCCGGATCATTGATTGACATGGTATCTCAATTTAATTATATCATTTATCTGGTATGGGGTTTTGCATTTCAATTCTTCTTCTAGCCACAGTAGGATATGAGCATGGCACCCACGTTTTGAAATTCTATGGCATACACAACTGAAATATAATCGTAAACAAACATAAGATAATACACAATGTATATATAAAAGAGTAAACAGATTAAAAGTATGGGTTAATTTTTGTTTACCTCCTCGTGACTTGCCAAAATTATGAATTTTTGTAAGGTCGTTTAACAGCAGTAGTTTAATCTTGAACATACGTGCCACTTCCGATGATGTTCATGTACTTTTTGGCCCGACGTGCTTTAGCATTTCGCAATCTCGGGCCATTTTGGATTAGCAAGGAACGTGATGAACAGTTCGGATTCCCATACGCCCCGGATATAGCCATTGCATCCTAGTAGTTTTGCATCATATACCTTGGACCGCCTATAAAACTTTTTGGCAGAACGATTCGTTTTCCCAGTCCTGCTGCACTTATATAGCACCCTCTTTTAACTTCAAGAAATTGTGAGCTACTGTTGCCTTGGCACAAGGATAACATTTCCAAGATAAAAAGTATGTAAGAAAAATTGACAAACAAATGACATTTGATAACTTTTGTATTACATGTTGGCATTATTCGTGTTTTTCACACATGGTGATGGATGTCAACATACTTTAGCATCGGACACCAAGAAATCAGTGCTCAAGTATCGGCCTGAAGGAGCATTTATATCCCACATCCTACAAAGCATCACTACGATCGTGCCGGTCTCATCCAATTTCAATTCGTCCAAGAATAAATGTAAAGGCATTTGGTCCTCCGTTTTCTACGGCCATAATTATAGAGATAACGGTCCTTTTTTACTTGTATGCCTACCCACAATGAGTGTGCAGATAATGGGTTGTAAGGCTTATTTATGCAGATTCCATTTAGTAATGTTTTAATTGTAGATTGATCCATATTCTTTGAGGTTGCAAATTGGCGTTCTTTTGTGAACGTCCAGAGCATTCAATCCATGGTTATATTTCATTCAAGTCGAGGCTCTTCATAAACCAAACTGGAAATTTCTTTCAACTCGAGCCTCTTCATAAACCAAACTGAATTTGCATTGAATATGAGGGCATACTAAACCGAAATCATTTGTAGTTATTTTGGTATGCATAAAGATGTATGTACGGTACTTTTGGTTGTGCACAACCCCCCTTGCACATTAAATTAAGGGGGATAAGCTTTAAGTAGTATAGATAATCATTATCGTATACTTATTGATATATTCACACAAACACCCGACACGACAAAAACGCAAATAAATATAAACGTTAAGATAAATATATCATAAATTCACTCACAAAATGAATATGAATTTATAAATTTGATTTATTTAGTTATTTATTCATATTATATTAATTAGATTATATAATAAACCGGTTCGGTTCGGTTTTTGCGGTTTGAACCGCATTTTTTGGTTTTTAAAAAAGTAAAAACCGAACCATCGGTTTTTCAGTTTCGTTTGGTTTTTTCAGTTTTCGGTTTGGTTTCAGTTTTTTCGGTTTGTTTTGCTGACCCCTATATTTTTTGTAGTTTAAGGTTTAGAGAGAGAATGCAAAAAAAGATGAGTTTGATGGTATCTCAAAAGGAGTCATTTTTAAGAAAAGATAATATATTATTTTATTTTTATTTATGCATATATTGTTATTTTTTACACATGAGAATTTTATCAATTTTGATATTTAATTGTCATGAAACTTGACTCATTTTTAAATATGTATACTATTTTAGTACAAGGTACAAAAATGAAATTGTAACTTATCTTTAAGGATAAAACTATAGGAAAAGGTGAAAAATAAATAAATTATTGGGAAACTTGAATGCGATACTCCGTAATAACTTATCTTTAAGAACCTAAACTATTTTACTTTTCAAAAAGGAAACATCAATCATTTGTAAAAATAAAAAATGTACATGCTAGATATTAGCAATGATCAATAATAATCGGATTATATTTATCCAACTTTTTGAATAACCTGAATGTTTGAAATTGAATCAAAAGGGAGGCAAAACTTGTTACAAATAAATAGTAAAGATAAGTGAAAATATGCATATGAATGTAAAGAAAGTATACTTAATTTTAGATTGTCAATGACATTTGTATTATATTGTCTTTTTATTGAACTAAAACTATTATATTGTCTTTTTATTGAACTACAACTATTTGTTCAACATACTCCAAACCCTAATTTTCAATAATTTATAAAAATAAACTAAAAATAAAACAAATTCAAATCAAATTCAACACGTAAACACAAACAAATCAGTGGTCAAGTAGCAGATAGCAGATCGACAATATCAAATAATTTAATCCAGCTTCTTAAAACAGATATATGTATATGTATTATGTATGTATGTTTGTGTGTGAAAATAGTGTGTGAGACACAAACAAATCAGTGGTCAAGTAGCAGATAGCAGATCGACAATATCAAATAATTTAATCCAGCTTCTTAAAACAGATATATGTATATGTATTGTGTATGTATGTTTGTGTGTGAAAATAGTGTGTGAGAGAGATTACGTCAATTGGTGGCGGAGTCATGAGGGTCATTGATTGATCGAAAAATCACCGATTTATTTGTTTGTTTGTTTGGAGAAAAAGTTTTTTGATTTTTGAGAATGGAAAATGATGATGATGGTGTTTAAGTGAGGTTATTTTCGGTATTTCACCTTGTGTAAAAAGAGGTCCTTGACCTATACTTTCTTTCATACTTTACTTAACTATAGTTTTATGTTGCTCACTTTTTCGATAAGTCCTGCACCATTTTATTTTACAGTTTTTACTCACTTAATGAGTTTTTAATGGTTTTTTATTTTATATTTTATGTTTCTTTTTTACTTTTGACTTGTTAAATTTACTTTTATTTTTTTCAATTTTATTAACTTTATTTACCGGATTAAACAGTTTTATAGTTTTTTTCTTTGTATTTTTTGTTTTTTACAACTTTTGACTTGTCAAACTTATATTTTTTTTGTTTCGAATTTTATGTTTCGCAGTCTTATAATAAAAACAAATTTATAAAAATAAAAATAAAAATTAAGAGGGTGTTACAATCATTTTAGAGGTAGTAATAATATATCTTTTTCTCAAATGACATTGTGTTGTTTTTGTTTTTTGTTTTTTGGTAATCAATGCGCAACACACACTCAAACCGACTAATCAATGTGTTTGCACATATCAAGAACTGAACTTGAGTCTTCACATTTTTTCAGATAACAAGCCTTTTTGTCACTAAACCCCTCCTAACTGGTTGACTTTGTATATTTATATTAATAATAATAAAGATGTTTCAAAGTTCAAATGTACTTTTGTAGTTTTGTTACATACTTTAGTTACCTACTAGTTATTTAGCATTATCACATAATGTATGTAAAAGCACAAGAAGACAAATCAAACGACATACAAATCATAGTGTAAATCGAACGATTAAACCTAATATGATGATACGGGACCTTCTCTCCTTGGTTTCCTAGCTTCAAGGACTGATCTTGGGGCCTTGGAATGGTGGAAATCTGTTATGGTGATGAGTGGTGAGTGAATTCTCTTTTACAAGCTCGCCAAGGGTTTGTATTTATATTTGCATGTTAGGGCACGCACCATACGACGATAAAATGCTCAATACGTCCGTAGATTCGAGATATCTTGAGTGTGAAGAAGAAAGAATATTCCCAAGCATATTCTCGATCTTTCTTTTAAATACGCATGTGATGGTCGAGTTGAATACCGTATACCTTCAAATCTTCGATATACTTGGACCGGGATAAGATCTTCACTACGGCATATGGCCAGATTTCATACGACGTATGTCTTCATACGTTGACTTGGGCTTTGATCAGAGCTTCCAGATACGGCTTATTTTCATATTCAAATACGTCGTATGCCTTCAATATTCACCAAATACTTAGTGAATTCTTCATATCTTCATTACGGTGTATGACCATAGTTACATATGCCGTATGCTCTTCACAATTAGCATACATAAACATCAATAAAGCTCCAAATCGTGTGCTTTTTCGTGTCTTACTCTTTTCCGATATTGCTCCATAAATACTAAAAATCACAATATTAAGCTATTAAGTATCAATTCAGCTATAAACATATACTAACTGAGCAATATAATGGGATAAATGACACATAAATATAGTATACATTTGATGTTATCAATAATCTAAGGTTCGTTTATTTACAAATACTTTTTGGTTTTAACCTTAATTGTTTTGATCTTTTAGAAATGTTCCCCTCAACATGCGCATATGATTTTGAAATTGTTTAGCACATGGAGGCAAGAGTTCTTTGAAATAAATTATTGATCACATTTCCTAGAGAAAATCCATTTGAATTTCTTTGTTAAATTCTCCCCCTCAATATGTGCATAGGATTTTTGAAGTCATTTTATCACATAGAGGAAAGAGTTCTTTTGAAGCACAACAACGATTACAAAAGCCATTAAGAAACCATTAGAAATCAATCAAGGTACTTTATGTTGAAACATAAAAATCTTTGTACCTTGAAAGTTTATTTTCTTTGAAATGCTCCCTCAATATGTGCTTCGAGATTCGAAAGTGTTTAGCACATATAGGAGAGCAGTATGCACATTTGAATCAAATCGATCATCATTTATCAAATTTCATTATTAAATCACAAATTCTCCCCCGATCAAAAATATCAAACCCTTTGAGATTTTGGATCCCAAGTGATTTAATAAGGTTTGGAAAACATAGGAGAATATGTGCATTGTTTAAATACTCTTCTGGTTTTTGGTTAAATGCTCCTCCACAATCATGTGCATTATGTATTTCAAAATCGTTTGGCACATGAAGGAATGAGTGCTTTAGAAACAATCACCCTTTAAAACCGATTTGAGATTTAAATCACGATCTATTGTTAGATATTGGATTTCACAAACACATCAAACCATGATCAATAAGAGGCGTACAATATAAGGTTTTAGAGAGAGAAAGAGTTAGAGGTTTGGGAACTTAGTGAGAGAAAGTGAAAATTTTATTATGAGATCCAACTCTCTACCTTAGGAGGTAGAGAGTATTTATAGTCTTACATAAAACGCCACCTACGGGCTGTGGATCAGGCATACAGTGTGTTAATACAAATATCGTCATTAAACGTTATTTATATTTTTGATCTTTACCTAAGTTTTGTTAACAACAAAAGTAAATTTGATTTGTATAAAAGCTTAAAGCTTGTCAAGTTTAATAGATATTAAAACAAGCTTTTTCAAACAATATATTCATCATTCAAGCATTTACATTTATGATTAGTAACATCTTGATATGACTCTAATCATTATGTATGATAGTAGATTTTAGAATGTGTTAGGTTCTTAAAACCAAACACTACTTATGTACTTGCATATTTCTAAAAATAGAAATACAACATATGACATCATGTAATGCATCATGGAAATCATTGGAAGATTTCATTAGATATTTTGTGTGGATTTGTACTCTTCATATCTTGCACAATCTCACTTAGGTAGAGTTGACTTTAGCAAAGATTTGATATCTTGATCACTGTCGACCGGCAAGGTAAAATGAGACATGGCGAACCCTTTAAGGTTCTCATGTCCGCGACGCTTCCTCGTCCACTTTGGCTATAAATAGCAATGCCAAGCCAAGTAGTTTCTCACCCCTTTCTAACATACTCTCATACATATCTTCTCTCTAACCTTTCTAACTCAGGGTATCATATTAGTGATCTCTTTTGTAGCAAAGAAGATCAAGTCACATTCAAGCTTCAAAAGCGAAGTTGGAAGTCTTGTTTGTTTAGTGTTGTATGATCTTGTGTTGATTCATACTTCATTGTTGTATTAAACCATCATAATCTTGTGAGTGTGAGTGGTTAGTATTTTAGTCCTAAAATACGTTGAAAAGTGGGAGTGGTTGTACCCTTGGAAAGAACTCGACATCTAGCTTAGTGTCCCAAATAGTGTTTGGTAAAGGTTTTCTCCGGCCTAGTGAAAGGAGCTTGATGACTAGTGAAGTTAAACTCTCGAGTGTGAGACTCGAGGAGTGGAGTAGGCAAGGAAAAAGAGTCCTTGTAGACCGAACCACTATAAACAACTTGTTGTGGTTTGATCATTTCTTTCCTTATTTACTTCTTACATATTGCTTGCATATTTCATTAACATATCTAAGATCAATATCAATTGACCTTTACAATAAGTTTCAAAACAAAGTTTTTAATTGGTAAACTATTCAACCCCCCTTCTAGTTTTCTACACAAAGGTAAAGACCCGTCCTTCCTCCACGGTATTACTTAACTAAATACTTCTTAACATTAAATAACTACACGACTACGAGCTTTCTATCGATTACATATACTTGAGGTGACCGACACTTTAATGACTAGATTTTCTAAATCCTAACAATCTCCCCCTAAGGGAGGTCACCTCAAATTACAATGAATACAAACGTGATATTACATTAAGATTGTTCTTGGATTCTTGTGAACGTTCTTTGCTCAAGAGTTCGTAGTCTTTGATTCTTCATGTTTTGCATGTTTGGTTAATCCAAGTGGAGGTCTTTAACCGATCCACGTGATAATGAGTTTTGAGCCAGCTTTGAGATCATTAGCCACCATAAATCTCAGACTCTTCCATTATAGTGTTGACATTATGTGATGTTATGCTCACATTCTGGATCATGATATTTTCTCATCAGAGTAGCGGAAGCTTTAATTGATTCATGATATTGGCAAGATAGCGTAGCATGGAGTGAAAATATCAGAGTCGTTGATGCACTTATCATGATTTCTTTTGAGATGAATGTGTAGTGTAAGCATGCGACTATGGATTGACCTCTCCATTTTGATCACCGCTAACATCGGCGCACTGCATACAACATTTAACAACAATAAAGCGCATCGAAAGTCTTTGATCACTTTCGTTGAATTGAGGTACACCACCCACGGTTCCCCGTTGATCAGATAAGTACCGCTCGGATCGTATAATTCGAAGAATCTCCTTGACTGGTTTTCGAAATGCTTTAGCCGTTTCAAACCGAACGTCTCAAAGAAGACAACACGGAGTGAGTGAACCAGCGAATTGAGATTCACTGATTGATGAAAAATTGATTTGATGACAATCGAGTATTGTTTGATACAAATTTTTTTTGCAATACAACGAAGGTTTTAATGAAAATCAATTATCAATCATAAACACCTTTTATTTTGAAACATTAGTACACAGTCCCTGTGCTAGTGAAAACAATTTTGAGCACAACTACCAGTTTTTCAAAGGTATCCGTCAATCCATAACCTGAACTAGGATTGATTCAAGATTTTGAATCGCCCCATTGTTTCTGTTCAGTTGTCACATGGTAGATCTATTGGATAGATCTCACATGCCACCTACCAAGAGCTTGTTTGATGTTGGCTCTAGAAGGCTTTCCATCTTCATTGTGAATATGTGTAGATCCCAATTGTGAGACAACATTGTTGTATGGATCTTTAACCTTTAACTTATAAAGGGTTTAGCAATCTTGTATAAATACAAAACTACTAAGTGGAATTCTACCTGTAACTTTAATGAGTATGCGGAATCTACTCATATTAAGGCTAAGAATAATAACAATAAGAATAGCGTAACACAAGAATAATATTAAACTAAGCCTCAATATTATTAATACATGAATCACCCTTAATAGTGATAGGGTTTTTCAACCTTGAAGCTATGAACTAACTAATAATATATGGGACGTGTATATTTTTGTGTGTAGTTCTGATTATCTAATAAACTACGTGCAATGTCATCTCTTTATATAATAGAGATGCTAGGGTTACAAACTTATTCAACAAGTAAAACAATATCTTCTGTAATCTTCTATACAAGATCTTCTCATATCTTTAATAAAGATAAGTATTTTGCATATACTCCATCACTAGAATCTCCATTATGCATATTAAGTCCTTCAATTATCTTCATTGAAGCATATGTAGTTTTGTTGTATCAAATCACATATACACGATTGTATATGGCCCAACAATCTTCCCCTATTTGATATTACAAAACTATCTTCATGAATTCAACAAATCTTCAATGACTATAATCTTCATTCCCATTGTTTCATTCTTGTATTTATTTTGTCTTATTAATGATGACAAAATAAACAAAGTCGTACGGTACCTAACTTCCCTTAAATAGAGAAGTTGAGATGTAATCATCTCCATGAATGAAACAAACACACATAAATAAGCAAGTCAAATAATCTTCATGTTAACTTTTCCCCTTTTTGGAATCATCAATAGGGAACCCAGAAGATAAGCAACCTGTATACATTCCCCCGAATTTATATTAACCGGCTCTTGAATTCTCAAAAATAATAACCATAAAGCATCCGAGAAATAAAGCCATGTGTTACCCAATAGCGCATAAAGATACAAAGACTTTCGTGAATAGGCACGACACAAACATATATATCAGGCAAATGCAGTATTTTGCATAAATCATAAGCATACTTTTCGTAAACTCAGACTTTCAAACATATGAGCACAAGATCGTAAAAACCAATAATGCTTGAGATATTAAACGTAGGACCATCTTTAAAAACGAGAGACCAATATCTGTGTCCCATAGCCACGTGATCAATATATCAAACCGACCAATCAAAAGTTAGGACTACGAAACAACCATGTGCCGCATAGTAGAGAACCAAAACCAAATCATCATTCATATTCAGCCACAATCTTTTCTTTATTCGGACCAATCAAACATGAATATCATTCATGTGATGCACTTCAGGGAATCCCATCTCACTTGATTGAGAATAACTGACACAAGCAGCCTCATATTGTTGACCATGACAAATTGCTTGAGTCTTGTATTTAACGTGAAATCAATAATCACGTGTGTATGACCCATGGTCACCAAACCTTGACCAATTAAGAGAAATCCCATAATTAAACACATCAATATAATAATCAAGTTGTAGCAGCGAATAAATAAACCTTCATGTGCACGGACACCATACACCATAGCAATTCGCAATCACCCACTCTCTATGAATTGCTATGCACACAATACATTAAGAATTAATGTTTTGGAAGTCCCAAGCTTAATAGACTTGAATCTTCCATAAGCATCAACATAATCATATCGTGTTAAGATCTTTGATGGATTCTTGTGTGCAGAAACATCTAATTCTTCTTGTTTAGGTTTCCAAACCCATCTCATTGAAGCCTTAACAACACTAACCTCTCGAAGTTCGCCTAGAAGATTTCTTGGCCTAAAGCATTTCTTTGTTTCAATCTTTGTTGAGTAAGTACATGATGGGTTAAAAACCTTCTTTGCTGAGGATATTTAGAATCACTTGAAAAATTTCTACGGTTAATCCTCCTTGAGTTGTTCCATACCTGCTTTTGATCACTAACTGCTCGAGTTTACATGTATACATGAGATGATCAAATCGCCACAAACATAGCAAGCTTTATTCCAAACTCAAAAGTCTTCCGAGTTTTGAGTTATCATCCCATTCCAGCTTTGATTACCTCTAGGACTATTTTTGTTCCTAGGTTTTTATTAGACTTTTGTGACTTTTAACAGTTTGGTTTCTAAAGGTTCAACAAACTTCACGACTTCAAGCTCTTTTTCTTTTAACCTTTGAAAACCTTCAGAACAACTTTATCATCACGTTCAACCCAATCTTCAATGTTGACCTTATTCCTATCAATCTTATCAGTTTGTGTAGGTGAAGCTAGTGTAGCATTCTTCTCACCTAAACTTTCACTTTTCATAGATTCACAAGATTGACTAGCAAGTTTTGTAAAGATCATCCCTTTCCTTGGTGAGCTTTTCAACTTCTGATATCTTACAACCTAACTTCCAATCACTTAGTTTTAATTGATACTCTAGTTGGTTGTACTTTTCTGTCCAAGCTTCTTCATTATCTTTATAAACAAGAACTTTAGCTTCAACTGCTTCTAGATTAAATAAATATTCTAGTTTCTACCCCTAGCCGTTCTATGACTCGCTTTTTCAAGTTCAAGATCTTTAAGCAAGGTTTGATAAGAATCATGACAAGCATCACGTAATTTTACCTTCTTGTTGGATCACCGGATGATGTGTAAAAATGGCCATCATCGCAAACTTCACCGATCACATCGCCCTTCTTATGTAGAATATCCCAAGGACCGATACCAAATGTAGATCCCACCGTAGACAGTTGTTGTTGTATGGATCTTTAACCTTTAACTTATAAAGGGTTTAGCAATCTTGTATAAATACAAAACTACTAAGTTGGAATTCTACCGGAACTTTAATGAGTATGCGGAATCTACTCAAGAAGGCTAAGAAGAATAATAACAATAAGAATAGCGTAACACGTAATAATATTAAACTAAGCCTCAATATTATTAATACGATCACCCTTAATAGTGATAGGTTTTTCAACCTTGCTATGAACTAACTAATAATATATGGACGGTATATTTTTGTGTGTAGTTCTGATTATCTAATAAACTACGTGCTGTCAGCCATCTCTTTATATAATAGAGATGCTAGGGTTACAAACTTATTCTACAAGTAAAACAATATCTTCTGTAATCTTCTATACAAGATCTTCTCATATCTTTAATAAAGATAAGTATTTTGCATATACTCCATCAGCTTGTAGAATCTCCATTATGCATATTAAGTCCTTCAATTATCTTCATTGAAGCATATGTAGTTTTGTTGTATCAAATCACATATACACGATTGTATATGGCCCAACAATATTGTTGGGAATTACAAGTTTGAGTTGATAAAGACAAAAAGAATGAAACAAGAGGAACTTAATATGACAAGAAGGAAACCTACTAAAAGATGGAAGGGCTTGCTTGCAATGGAAGTTTTATTATTTAGTCCTTATCCTCTAGTATATAAAGAGGACATAGGTGTAGGTTTTAATTAAGTCTTCCAATAATGTAGTCACTTAAAAGGTGTGTATAGTTTAGCCTAGGACGTTGGGGAGAACGCCTCAGGGTATTAGTTTTAGATTAGTGTGTCCTAGGCGTATGTTCATGTAAACGCCTAGGTTATTAGTTTAGTTAGTAGACGTGTTTCTATAAACGTCTAATAATATTAGAGTGTTAATGGTGAAAAACCTTGTTCAATAACAAAGTATTGTTTTGATTATTCCGCTGCGTATTATGTTTATTATCTTTGTTATTGATCCCTAGCCGAGCTTATAAACGATCTTATCAATTGGTATCAGAGCGGGGAGCTCTTGATATAGGGAATTACAAGGTTTTATGTGTCGAAGAATGATGAAAAAGGAAGAAAAATTCGGAGCTCAACTTTTCGTATTTTTATACAAAGACTGTTTTGAAACGGCGATAACTTTTTCGTAAATCGTTGGATCATGACGAAATTTTTGGTGGACGTTCTCTATATGACAATCTAACTTTCCACCGGAGGGATCTTTAATTGGAGGTCTGAGTCGAAAGTTATAAAGCGTCCGGGTTGGTGCCGAGAATGGTTTTTCGATTTGATTTTAAGGTTGTCGGTATACCGTGCTAAAAAGGTGCATTAATGTGGTCCTATGTTGCTGCTGCTATCTCGTACTACTGATTGGTCAATTAATTCAAGTGGATGTTAACTACATGAAGAAGGGTAGACATCTTTATTTATTATGTCGGCTTGTGAAGTTTTTGTGCCGACAAGTGAATGTGATTTAATGGGATATCTTGTATTTTTTTATGATCTACGCATGAGTGAGAAGTATGATGGAATCAAGATGCAATTATTTAACGTACTAAATTGCTACGTTTAAATTATATGGAGGAATGAAGATCTGGTGTGATGCGATACATGTTAGTTACGGTAGACGTACTTTTTGATTGGTCTGCATGAAATCTACTTTATATTGATTGGTCATACGAAAGTTGTAATTGTCCCGGTCCCACGTTGTAATATTGGAAGATCGAGAATATAACTGATATGATGGTGATAATTTATTCAAGATGTGAAGTCTTGTAGGTCCACACGTGGTGTTAAATTGATTTGATTTTAAGGATGGTAATTGCTCACACGCTGGCTTATGAATGATTTGGTGGCGGTACATTAATTCCGTAGTTGGGTTCATGAAAGTACTGATTGGTTTAAAAGTATCATGTGCATCAATGAAAGTACTGGTTTATAAAGTATCACGCCGCCGCTCGATGTTTATGTGTACCGCCGGAGATTTTTAAAGGTAATGATGATGGTCGAATTTGTTAAAGTACCGCTTGGCCGCAGTACGCGGTCAAAGGTATCCGCAGATTTTAAACGAAAGTACTGCTGAAGTTATTTGAAAGTACTGCTTCGTTTTTCAAAGTACTGTTCGCGCTTGATCAAAGTACTGCTCCTTCCCAAAGTACTTTATGGGACATAGGTGTAGGTTTTAATTAATACCTTAAGATGCTTGGTCTTGATAATTAACCATGGATCTGCGACATTGATTCATATTAGGGTTTCTATTCTAAACCCTCATCGTTATGGTGTTATTGCTTGATCTGGTTTTGGATGACGAGGAGCAGGCATGGTCGGTTAGTACTGATGGTAGTTCAGGTTTTGTAAAACCCTAATTCATAAAGGTTTTCGATTCAGGGTTTTATGCTGCCAAGGTGAGAAACAATAGGCGACAAGAATCAAGGACGCATAACATCAACTGGCTATACGTTCATTCTGTTCAAGGTACTACTTTCATATTTGCATTTGGACGTACTGCTCAACTTGGGACGAAAGTACTGCTTCTCATTCAAAGTACTGCTGCTTATCCGAAAGTACTGCTAAACGAAGGTACTTTGACTTTATACAAAGAAACCGCTTCGCTAACGCTTAATCGGCTGCTGCGGATGAATAACCGAACCTCGCCGTTACATGTTTGAAACGAGGTAGCTTATTTACTCACTGCTCGTATTCATTAATGTTGCTGGAGTTACCACTGGTTTCAAAGTTTATGATGCTTGGTCGATTTGGTTTAAAGACGTTTATGCTGAATGGTTGTAGTATGTGTATGGTATATGAGTTAATTCTATTGATGATCTGATTGGATACAAGGACAAGTGGATCTGGTCATGCTTTTGATATTTTATGTTATATCATGGGACAAAGTAAAAGTCGTATGTTGTGGGCATGGGTAATTACAAGAGGGTATTGGAGCAAATGATATGGAAACATTATTGATGCATGTTAGTTACCCAAAGCTATTATATTGCTTAAGATCATGCGTAGTTTTGAAGACAAGAGTTTCTGTGATTGGTTAATAATTTATATATCATGACCTAGGATCGTCATGGGTCGGTGCTCTTTAAGATACTTTTAATTAACTGTCGGTGATACTTTTAATTTGACAAGAACATGGGTCATGCAATATGAAGTTATCTTATTAATTCATTGGCCAATGGTGATATTCTCTTACTTTAACATGGGATTTATTTATTTTGTTCGTGAATGAAGTTGATTACTAGATGGATGATTATTAGTTTATGATATGTGTACAAAGCTTATAAGGAGGTTCATAATCGAGTGTTTTTTTGATGAACTGATATTGGATTATTTTTTTAGCTTGTCCGAGGAATTAGTTTGCACTGCTAAGCTTGTCCGAGAAGCTTATTACTACTGATAGCTTTGATCGATATCGGACAAAGAAATATTTTTGGTTCTCGGCTAATGTTTGAAGTTTGAATGTTTCGCTCACACGTGAATGATTTTCGATTTGAGGGGAAGTCGAGCATGACGATTGTTATGGATTTTTAGCGACACACACAGGATATTGGTTTACACACACAAGGAGTTTGGTTATTTATTCTTAAAAGGATTTAAAAAGGCTTGTTTTGGAGATTTATTGAAGAATTGATTACGAAGAGGATTATTTATCACTTATTTGAAGGTGAAGTGGAATTACTTGGTTTGTGTTCTTATCATCTAGCTTGTTGAATCTAGCAATGTGTGATTTTTCTTATGATGCTCTATGCACACATTGTCTATCACTTGTGAGAGTTACATTGTAGTGCTCGGTCTCATACTAGTTGAGGATTCTTTTCAAGGGATAGCGGTCTACTTATATTTTGTCCGTATAAGTATGGAGTTCCGTGGATATTCAAAGATTTAAGACACAAGTTTGGGAATTTTACTTCTTCATCAAGTTCGTTATATTTGCTTTTCTTCACAAAGTGATCATTACAAGGAGCCTATAGATTTTGAAGAATCAAGAAGATGGTTAACATATGGTTTTTATGGGAAGCTTATTGTTCAAAGTTTAACCATCTACATGCATCACTCAAGGGGAAGTGTTTGATTTTTACTATTGTTGATCATTATTACTACTACTAGTTGAAGTTTTCATCGTTTTGGATCCATTTTTCTTATGATGCTAATGGTGGGCGATTTGAAGCATTGGAAGTCTTGGATTGGAAGTATGATATTGGTTCGTAGTGGTCAAGATCATTATTTGCATACGCCCCTATTTAGATAATAACAAAAGGGGAAGAGATGTTTGAGTGACGCTGCATGGATTAGGGGAAGACAAAGGAAGACATACTTGTTTCATTTATGGCGAGATCCCCGATCTCAACTTCTCGCTACTGCCTAGGGAAGTTCGTTCAAGAATGGTTTTGTCATTATCAACTAGGGGAAGATTGTTGGGAATTACAAGTTTGAGTTGATAAAGACAAAAAGAATGAAACAAAGGGACTTAATATGACAAGAAGGAAACCTACTAAAAGATGGAAGGACTTGCTTGCAATGGAAGTTTTATTATTTAGTCCTTATCCTCTAGTATATAAAGAGGACATAGTGTAGGTTTTAATTAAGTCTTCCAAGATGTAGTCTAATTTAAAGGGGGATGCAGTGTGTGTGTCTCGTGATAGTCTTGTAAACGCCCAGGTTATTAGTTTAGTTAGTAGACGTGTTCCTATAAACGTCTATAGTTAGTTAGTTAGTTAGTTAGTTAGTTAGTTTATGGGAAGAAAAATTCGGAGCTCAACTTTTCGTATTTTTATACAGCACTGTTTTGAAACGGCGATAACTTTTTCGTTAACCGTTGGATCGTAACGAAATTTTTGGTGGACGTTCTCTATATGACAATCTAACTTTCCACCGGAGGGATCTTTAATTGGAGGTCTGAGTCGAAAGTTATAAAGCGTCAAAGTACTGCTCATGGTTTATTACGGTACATTTATTTTCGATTTAAGGGGAAGTCGAGCATGATTTTTGGATAACACACACAGAATGGTTGTTTGGTTCACACACACAGGAAGAAATTTATGTTCTTAAAAGGATTTAAAAAAGGCTCGTTATGGAGATTTATTGAAGAATTGATTACGAAGATGATTATTTATCACTTATTTGAAGGTGAAGTGGAATTACTTGGTTTGTGTTTTTATCATCTAGCTTGATGAATCTAGCAATGTGTGATTTTTCTTATAATGCTCTATGCACACATTGTCTATCACTTGAAGGAGTTACATTGTAGTGCTCAATGTCTCATACTAGTTGAGGATTCTTTTCAAGGATCGGTCTACTTATATTTAGTCCGTATAAGTATGGAGTTCCGTGGATATTCAAAGATTTAAGACACAAGTTTGGGAAATTTTACTTCTTCATCAAGTTCGTTATATTTGGTGTTCTTCACAAAGTGATCATTACAAGGAGCTAACAGATTTTGAAGAATCAAGAAGATGGTTAACATATGGTTTTTAGGGGAAGCTTATTGTTAAAAGTTTAACCATCTACATGCATCACTCAAAGGGAAGTTTTTGATTTTTAGTACTGTTGATCATTATTACTACTGCTAGTTGAAGTTTTCTACTGTTTTGGATCCATTTTTCTTATGATGTGTAATGGTGGGCGATTTGAAGCATTGACGGCTTAGATTGGAAATATGATATTGGTTCGTGGTGGTCAAGATCATTATTTGCATATGTTCCCTATTTAGATAATAACAAAAAGGGGAAGAGATGTTTGAGTGGCATGGCATGGATTAAGGGGAAGACAAAGGAAGACATACTTGTTTCATTCATGGTGAGATCCATGATCTCAATTTCTCTACTTCGTCTAGGAAGTTCGTTCAAGAATGGTTTTGTCATTATCAACTAGGGGAAGATTGTTGGGAATTACAAGTTTGAGTTGATAAAGACAAAAAGAATGAAACAAGAGGGACTTAATATGAGGGACAATATGAAGGAAACCTACTAAAATATGGAAGGGCTTGCTTGCAATGGAAGTTTTATTATTTAGTCCTTATCCTCTAGTATATAAAGAGGACATGGGGTGTAGGTTTTAATTAAGTCTTCCAATAATGTAGTCGACTAAAAGGTGTGTGTTTAGCCTAGACGTTAGGGGAGAACGTCTAGGGTATTAGTTTTAGATTAGTGTGTCCTAGCGATGTTCATGTAAACGCCTAGGTTATTAGTTTAGTTAGTAGACGTGTTTCTATAAACGCCTAATAATATTAGAGTGTTAATGGTGAAAAACCTTGTTCAATAACAAAGTATTGTTTTGATTATTCCGCCACAGTATTATGTTTATTATCTTTGTTATTGATCCCTAGCCGAGCTTATAAACGATCTTATCAATATGTTTTCATATCACTCAGATGTTCTGGCAATACCACAAGGATAAAGCGTAGGACTCTTAAAATATATTCTCTCTTTCCACATTGTGTGAAACAGAGAGTCTTCATTGATTGTGTCCTTAATGAGATTTATTGGATGATCTCGTAGCTCTAGACTCAATAGTGCATATTTGGTTCCTATGCCGGAGACTAGGGAGAGGGTCTCCTTCTTCAATATCAGCAATCTCTAAGAGAAAGCCGATAGATTATGTAGGTTCCCCGTGAGAATAAAACAAGTCTCTTTTAAGAGAAACTTGAGTAGCTTGGGAAGTTGTAGTGCAGCGCATCACTGGGTCCATGACGTCTTGTCTTCAATACAGGTGTTACCTTAGTAACAGCCAGTAGCATATGTATTGAACCCGGTTTCTGCCCTAAGGTTGAATAATTGAAGGGCTATTTATTTTCTCCCCTTTTTCCATTCAATTCTTCTTCATTCTTAAACCCTTCGCAAGTTACCGATACTTCATAACTAGAACCTTGTTGGGTTTATTCCAATTCTAGCTCTATCTCAAGACTCTTCCCATATCTCACTTTTATCCTTTTTTTCATCATACCTAAGGACTCTACACTATCTAGTGGATTGTCTCCTGGTAGATCCCTCCCGCCTCAAGGATCGTGGGAACGACTACCTAACCTAACCATCCTTATATCACCATACATAAAGTAAATTTGGTTGGTCTATTTGGTATTGTTCATCTGCCATTGGAACCAATTGAAAACCATTTGAAAAATCAATCAAGATACTTGTGATATATAATCAAAGCATTTTGTATCTTAATTGTTTTTGATAATTTTAGAAATGCTCCCCCTCAACATGTGCTTCAAGTCTTTGAAATTATTTTAGCACATGGAGGCAAGAGTACTTATGAAATCTTAGATTGAGAAAGAAAGATCTAATCTGTTGATTAACATTTTTCTAAAATGATCATCATCACTTCCCGATCAATTCAAGTAGATAAAGCGTATTGGGGAAGGATGAGGTTTTCATAAGATTGCTCCCCCTCAATATGTGCATCGAGATTTGAAAGAGTTTTGCACATATTAGAAGGAACCTGCACTTAGAGACAAATCAATCACGTTACAATTCTTTGTGGTTTAAAATAGACGCTCCCCCTCAACATGGAGGAGATGCACAGAGGGCTCTAGTCTTTTCACGGGGGTTTCTCCTCATCATGTGCATGAAAAATTTGAAATCGTTTGGCACATGTGGGGAGAAGAGCTTGTAATCATTATAAAACCATTTATCGAATTATCAGTTTAAATCCAATTTAAATCACAAATTCTCCACCGATCACAATTTTCAAGTCATTTGAGATTTGTGATCTCAATAAATTTAAATTGATTTTGAAAGCTTTTGAGGAGAATTGTGACTTGCTTATGAACACAGAGACTTTAATCTCCGAAGATTAAACATGCTTGAGTATCTTTTGAAAACATAACAATAGCCAAGGTCTTGTATCAATTGTATAAAACATTGTTCTTTTTGATTATTCAAGAGTAGACCTTGCTCGTTTAAGTGCCAATTGTTTGAAAAATACTCTTTTTGATTAGATTGAAATCATTCTCCCCCTCAATCAATGATGAAAGTTGTTGATTGATGGATTGAGATTTTGACAAATGATAAGCTCGGATGATTTTCAAAAAAATAGAGTCTGAGGTATTTTCAAAACAATTTTGTTTTCATTAGATGACCAATGTTTTTCAGAAGAATTGACAGAAGGAAAAATATTTGGAAAGAAACGATTGTCTTTTTGGTGACAAACATTTGTTTTTAGAATCAGAGCATGAGGTTTGAAGATTTAAGATAAAGCATGACTCTGTTCTTTCTATGAAAAGCGGGTTACTGCCTGAAATGACAATGAACCATAGTTTCACTATCTCCCAATTTTTTTTAACGATTTATGTACACTCGAACAACATCTAAAGACCCGTGCCACTCTTTGAATGACAACACAAAATCCGTAGATGATATCGAATCAAGAAAATCGTGACAAAATGACAATATTTTTTGAAAATTTTCGAGATTTTCAAATTTTTATGGATTTTTGAAAGTGTTATATTTTTCTATTTGCTTTTTGTTGGTTTTGTAATTTTGTATTTTTCTTTTTGAATAAATATTTACAAGAGAAGGATGAAGAAAGACCTTTACTCCCCGTCTTCCTCTTGAAGACGTTTGAGTGTTTCCGGTTGTAAACTCTTTAAACCAAGTCGTGGAAGGATAAACTCAAAACATTCTCTAGGAAGAGCTTTGGTGAAGATGTCTGCTAATTGGTATTCAGTCCTCACAAAATAGAGTTCCACCACACCGTTCTCCACTTGCTCCCTGATGAAATGATGTCGAATGTCGATGTGCTTTGCTCTTGAGTGTTGAACATTGTTGCATGAGAGAGCAATGACACTTTTGTTATCACAATACAGAGGGATTTTGTTGAATTCAAAGCCATAGTCAGATAAATGGGATCTCATCCATAGGATTTGAGCACAACAAGATGACATGGCTATGTATTCAGCCTCTGTAGAGGATATAGAAGTACTCATTTGTTTCTTTGACGACCAACTCACAAGCTTATCACCCAAACCGGAAAGCACCTCATAACGCATTCGACGTAGTATCTTGACATCCTCGCATGATTAGCATCTGCAAATAGGTCGTTAGTGACATACCGGTGTCCTTCCGGTACCATAGTCCCATATTGATGGTTCCTTGGAGATACCGAAAGACCCGCTTAACCGCTTCAAGGTGCTTTTGGGTAGGCTTAGCCTGGTATCTAGCACACACGCATACAACTAACAAAATGTCCGGCTCATCACGTGAGGTACATCGGGATCCAATCATGCTGCGATATTTCGTTTGATCTACCATGATCCTCGAGTGGTCCTCATCCAGCCTTTAGTACGCTCTATCATGGAGTGTCAATGGTCACAGAATCAAATCCAAATTTTTTTAAAATCTCATTAGCATATTTAGATTGATTTATAAAAATGCCTCCAGGACTTTGTGAAATTTGTAATCCCAAGAAAATGACATTTGTCCCATCATTGACATTTGAAATTTGGAACCCATTTCATTTAAAAACGGTCACATTCATTGGAGTCACGAGGCAAAATAATATCATCAACATAGATTTGAACATGGATTAAATGTTTGCTGACTTTCTCGGTGAACAATGTCGGATCAATCGCCATTTACTAAATCCAGAGATAGAAGAAACTTTGATAGCGTATCATACCATGCCCATGGAGCTTGCTTCAAGCCGTAAAGAGCCTTCTTCAAGCGATAGACATGAGTAGGATGCTCAAGATTCACAAAGCCTTCCGGTTGGCGGACGATACCACTTCTTTAAGATCTCCTTAAGAAAAGCCGCCTTCACGTCCATCCGATAGACTACCATATTCTTACTTGCAGCATTAGCCGAAGATTCTCGATTGCCTCGATGTCCAACTGGAGAAAATGATTCTTAAAAGTCAATACCCTCCTCTTGACGATATCCTTTTGCAACCAATCGAGCCTTGTTCTTTAAAACATCACCATGCTCATCAAGTTTTACTTTGAAGATCCACTTTAGGGCAATGACCATAGCACGCCAAGAGCAGTGTACTAATTCCCATACATCAAGTTGATCAAACTCATGAATTTCTTCTTGCATGGCGTTGAACCAAATACCTGTCATTCATGGCGTTTTAACGTCTTTTGGTTCGATCTTAGAGAATACGGAGTTGAAGAAGCACCATAAGGCATCGGTTGCAAGTTGTCCATTTGTGGATACCGGACGAGAGAGGTTTCCAATGATGTTGTCCAATGGGTGATCATGTGTCCATTTTCTAAGGTGTTCATGGTTGTTGTTGAGAACGTATAGCAGAGTCGATTTCTCCGGATGAAGATGGTTCCGATGATGATTCGTGAGCAAATATGTTTTCAAAGGTTCATCTTCCTGAGGAGCAAAAGGATTTTCATCATCTGAATCGCAACAACATTTCCATTGTGTATACTTGATGATTGGGGCGTTGATGAGATCGAGTGATCGCAGTATGCGCTTTGACTTAGTGACATAGAAACCGGAAGGGTTAACTTCATTGACAGGTATATGAGCAGCCTCTGTTGATGGATTTGATAGATCATTAGCAATTGGCTCATAGTGTTCATCAAACATTGATTAAATAGTTTCTTCAATTCATCTTCCAAGGGGTACATATGGAGTTGGTGAGGAGTTTGGGTACAGAGAACTAATGGGACTGTTTTGAAATGCGGGTCCGAACTGGATTGTCCAGAGCCATTTGACCGGTCAACTCATCAAACGTAACGCGAATTGTTTCCATGATATTTCGGGTTCTCTTGTTGTAGATTCGGTATCCTTTTCTGTTTTGTGCATACCCTACAAATACTACAATGTCCGCTTTAGCTTTCAATTTTCCTAAATCTTGACCCTCATTAGTTGGGTAACATAATGCACCAAACACACGAAGGTATGAAAGATCAGGTTTTCGATTGTGGACAAGTTCATACTGAGTTTTTCCATGAGATGTGTGAATTAGGGATCGATTTTGAGTGTAGCATGCAATGGCTTTCACCATAGAAACGTTGGAACCTTTGAGTAAATCAAGCATTGTTCTTATGCTTCCACAAGAGTTCGATTGCCTTCAACTACACCGCTCGTTGAGGAGTTCGTGGAACACTTCTTTGAGGACTGATTCCAACACTTTCATAAAACTCATTGAGTTCTTTATTAACAAAATCGCCTCCATTGTCATTGGACGATTCTCGACAGCCTTGTTAAGTCGAACTCAAGCACTGCTTAATAAGTTTAATGATGACATCTCGAGTTTCATCCTTTGTCCTCAATAACTTAACCCAAGTGAATCGGGAGTAGTCATCAACCACAACTAACACATATTTCTTCCCATTAATAGTTTGTACTCTCATGGGTCCACATAAATCCATGTGAATGGTATGTAGAACTTCCATAACTGAATTTGTAGGTTTGGGTTTGTGGACATACTTCTTGCTTTTTCCCAATTGACATGCTGAACAAAGATGATCCTTTTCATACTTAAGTCTAGGTAGTCCTCTTACTAAGTCCTTTCTGGAAAGATTATTTATGGTACCGAAGTTCAAGTGATTGAGACGACGATGCCATAACCATGACTTTGTTTTCGAAGCCTTTGACAATAAGCAGATTGGAGAAGACTTCATCATATCTTCGATAGAGATGGTGTATAGGTTTGAACCTCGTGTTCCTCTTAACAATTCCACACCATCAAGTTCTCTAACGAAACAAGTATGTTTTCTAAAAGCCACTTCAAGATCGGAATCACAGAATTGACTGATAGAAAATAAGTTATGACCAAGACCTTCAACATAGTATACCCTGAGATTACACTTTGACCAACAACATAATCTCCATAACCCATAATTGCACCGAAATGATCGTTCCCGAATCTAACAGCCCGATGAATTTACTCACTTAAGTTCATGAGCAGCGATCCGGCTCCTACCATATGCTTGGAAATGTACTGAGTCCGTGTACCACGTAACGATTTGAACGACCTGCAGTTGAACACAGACAAGAATGGATAACTGGATAATTGGGATCCCTATGCACGAATGGGTTCCATTTGGTTAATAACAATGATTGGCCCACCCACATCAGAAGTAGAAGCAATGGAATTATTATGGATAGATGCAATACTATTGTGCTCAATGGACATATTCAAAGTATGTTCACTTCTTAAAGGAATAGTTCTACCAGTAGGCATCCATTTTCTAATGGGCATTGATCTAGATAATTTAGGGCACATCTCATTAAGATTGAATTTATGGCCAGTAGGTATCCACTGATAACCTATGTTACTAAATTTCCTTCCTGTGGGTTTCCAATGTTTTCTAACCTTCTTCTGCCATTGCTTTCTAGCCTTCTTGGATTAATTTTTGGCATTAACAATCTTAACAGGGCATTTATTAGCATTAATCAAATCATTCACACCACATTCAAGATTAGTAACAGAAACCAAGCAATCATCATTACATGTTTTGCCAAAAGTAGTAGAATTCGAATTAATTACAGTACGCTTATAGCTAATACTAGAATCAACACGATTCGTTTTATTCAACTCAAACTTAATGTTCCTAGGGTGGTCTTCACTTTCTTCCATTGCACATTCTTAGCTTGCGGGTCCTATCTTGCTTTGTATTGCCGAAGGCTTTGACCGCTTGCTTTTGTGTCACCGATTACCCTGTAGAGGGAATTATGGGAACATTAGTTGGTTACCTTTTGCATTCCTCGAACTAGAGGGATCTCAACTACTTGAAGGCACTCTAGAGTTCACTATCTTAGTACAGGCATAAAAGTGTTTGATCCGATCTACCAAGGCATATTAAAATTCACTTTCTTAATGCTAAGCATAGAACAAGGCATCACAGCTTTACCTTTCTCACCAAAGGATTTAGGACATGTTTCTATTAAACATTCTAATGTCCTCGAGATCGTTTTGGCCTGAATGCAAGCAAACCTAATTTCACTATCATGTGGCTTATTTATGAAATCCTCTTCTATAATCTCACGGAGACATTCTAGACTATCCTTAAGGTGAGTGAAATAGTTACGAAACACAAGTTCATTATTTTTAAGATGTGGAGGAATGTATTTAACAAATACAAGATATTTAGAGTCTCGAGATGACTTTGATGCAACATTCTCATTAAAGACAAGTGGCATTTTCCCTTTTTCCTGTCTCTTCAGATTCTCAATTTCCTTTTGTAAAGAAGTTATTTTTTCGTTGTTTTTGTCACGAGTGACTTTCATTGAATCATATAACTCTTTAAAGTGTCTTTTAACTTTTTCATTTTCTTCTAGAAAACTCTCATTTTCCTTTTGTAAAGCATTAACCAAGTTTTGAAGATGAAAAGTTTGAGAACACAGAGAATCTAAAGGTGGAGGCATTTGGGAGCCATTCACATTATTCCTTTCTCCCTTTAACTGTGAGATTTGGGTTCTCATTTTTCTGATCATGTTACAATGAGCTCGAATCTGTTCATCACGTTTACTTATTTCAAAAACCGCATCAAATTCAGGAGCATCCAAGGATGTCTTGATATTTGAGGTTTTAACATTTTCTTTTAGATGTTGGTATTTTAATTGCAAAGCAAGATGCTCAACTTCCAATTTAGAAAAATGTTTCACCAGGTTATCATGATCATCCTGTTCAATTTTCTCATGCAATTTAGAGTTAGTTTTCTCAAGCTCAATGACACGATCATGGGAGACTTTCAGAGCAATAGATAATTCATGAAATTGAGATGCATTAATTGAACAATTCGTGGCAGTGTAAAACACATCTTGAGTGATACATTCAGAAATCAGATTCTCATTAAAGGTATGCAAGTTCTTCCTTTCAATCTCATTATATTTTAATTCTCGCTCATAGTCATTGACCTCAATTATCATTGCATTAAATTCCTTTTCCATTTCCTTAATATCTGAAACTATCCCTTTTTTAAGACTCTCAAATTGACCTTTTAATTGTTTAAAGAAAGGCATGACCTCAGTTAAATAGCATTCTTTAGTTTGCTCAAAACCCCTCTCCCCTTCAGTTATCCCAGTAGGTGTGATCCTTTTCTTACACGTCTTCTCAAAATCAACAAATAGTTTATAAATAACATACTGACTGATTAAGATCTTGCTTTTAGTGGGAATAGATCTAGGGACTAAATGCATTGGTGTATTGGGGGGATATACAGTGGCAGGAAGCATTCTCCTACATGGGGGATTCTTTTCAACAAACTCATCAGCTTTTTGCATGTCCATATCCTTTTTCCAGAACACTTGTTCAGGGGTCAACTGTGTTTGAGGTCTAAACTTGTTAAAGGCAATCCAATTTTCCTTAGCATAGTTAGGTGTTTTATAACCGATTTTCATTTCTATGCATGAAGGGCTCTTAAGTTTTTAATCCAATTTCTTTCTAGTGACATCTTCTAACTGCTTATCTTCCTCAGTATTCTCAGCGCAACTAGGTTTCTGTCTAGGCTTAAGGATCTCGTTACCATCATAGATTACCTTTTGTGCAACTCTAGCTTTCTTGCAGACCGCAGGATTTGGTTCATCAACTAGTGGAATACTATGCTTATCGCTTAAGACTCTGTGCTTATTGATCAAGTGAGCAGTCTGAATGGTGTTTCCTTGTACGTACAATTTGTTTTCAAGTTTATTTTTCAAAGTTTTTAGGTTGGAAAATTCATTTAAGAGTTTTGATTCCTTAGCATTAATTCCTGCTTAAGCACTTTCACATTTTCTTGAAGCTCTTGTTTTTGCTTAGCCATTTTATTAAGCTTTTCTTGTAAGGAATCTAATTCTTGTTTTAATATTTCTTCCCTAAAATTACTTTTTCTAATAATTGTACGCATTTGGTCATCCATTTCCTGCTCACGGGTAGTTAACTCACTTAGCACGTTGTTCATAAATGGTAACTTGTTCTTTATAGGCATTAAGTTCAGAGATAACAGAATCATCAGGGGCACATGCAGTGTATTCATAAAAAACATAGTCATCATTGACTGTATAAGATACATCACTTGGTACAATCTTACTTTTACTTTGTGCCACATATTGATCATAAGGTACAATATTACTATTACCCTCATTATCAACATCTGATTCATAAGTTTCAAGAGATTGTACTTTGTTATGTATCTTTTGCTCATCCACCTCATCGTATAGTTTTAATACCTCTGAGATGATTGATTCTTTTGATGGACCAGCCTGTTGTGGTGATGAGACCTTTAGAGAGACCATAGGTGAGATGCTAGCCATGAAGATTGTCCGGGCGTAGGTTCATCATCGACATCGAGTCAAATGCATCACAGAATGCAACTTGAAAGGCATTTTGATGATTGTGACCTATTTCCTGAATTGGCTGGTCATCCACATCAGCATCATAAGTCTTAGCATTCCTTCGCAAGAAACAACAACTCTCTTCATCCAAAGTAGCTCCATTATCCTGAGCTTGCACAAGCAACATCTTGTCTCTGAAGTATTCTGCATTCGAGGACGTTTTGGAGATGTGCAGTGCCTCGCAATATGTCCCTCACCACCACAGTTGTAGCATTTGATTGGCTTTGCTTGCCCTTGATTGGCATTTCTTCCACGATTCTGATTAGCCACATACCCTCCACCAACTCCACATCTTCCTTGTTCATACTGCCTTCCTTGAACTGGTTGCACCATAACCTTTCCATCTCTGACAATAACATGATTGTGTAGATTGGATGCAGTTCTGATTTCATTGTTAGTGTGAAGACTGTTAGTATGTGGAGTAAGGGTCAAGTTTTGTTTAACCATAAGAACCAGTTGATTGATGAAGTGTTCCATGACTGCATCAGCATCAGTTTGCTTGAATCTCGGATCGGGAATGAGTTTGTGATTACCATTACCCGTGGGTATGACTTGAGAAGCTTTGGTGGTAATTCCAACATTGGTATAATAGGCTGTTGAATCATTTGACGAACTTGTTTCCCCCTGTTTGGATTTGAACTGATTAAGAATCCTTCGTTCAAACATAACATGTCTCTCATTCTGAAGAAGGAAGGCATACATTTGCTCATAGTTGGTGTTCTTTAATCCTTTGGTAAGCTTCACAGAAGTGACAAATTTGTGCCATTCGGGATTCATGTTGTTCACAAACTTTGAGTTCAGCTGAATATTTGGCATGGTCATTTTGATGTTCCTCATGTCATTTACCAGCTTGTGGAATCTCACGTAATATTCATAGATACTTTCTTCTGGTTTCATCTTAAAATGCTCAAATTCATCATACAGTTGTGATTCTCTGTCTTCCTTGGTTAATTCAGAACCTGGGAGAAGCATCTTGACATTATCCTAAACAACCTTGGCTTCAGTGTTGTGATTGATAAGCTTGTAGATATCTTTTTCTCCTTATCACTGAGCTCATCATACGTCTTTGGTCTATCCAAACCTAAGGTCACTGTACCATCTGCAGTAGTTTCAAGAACATCTCTGGTAGTCTCAATTTGATAAGGTCCTCAGTCAATTGACTTGAGAATGTTGACTCCATTTTCCTTTCCTAGACAGTACAGTCTGATTCGTTGAGCCCATGAGTCGTAGTCAGTTCTGTCAAGCATGGGTGGACGAGTGTTCGAACCATTGCTTGAACGCCCTCACAACAGAGATGATTGTAGGTAAGTTGGTAGACATGTTTACAGATTTCACGGGATTTTATAACTCTATGATTAAACCGGGAAATAGATTCTTTCACGGGATTTTACTAAATCAAGAGAAAACCGTATTAGAAACAAAATCAACCAAGTCGCTATAATCCTTGAGACAAGTCGCTAAGTAACCAAGTCGCTAAGTACAAGTCGCTAAAGCACCAAATCGCTAAGAAGACAAGTCGCTAAAGAACAACTCGCTATGAACCAAGTCGCTAAACACAAGTCGCTACCTCAACAAATCGCTAAGCTGACAAGTCGCTAAAGAACAACTCGCTGAGTTTCCAACTCGCTAAGAACACAAAGACAAGTCGCTAAAAATATTAGAGACAAGTCGCTACGCCAACCAAGTCGCTAGCCGAAGTGGAACCTCCACTAACTTGTACTGTTTGTCGGCTTGTCTCAATAGACAAGTCGCTAGGCTCAAGTCGCTACTACTTGTAACTACAAGTTGCTGCAAATTAACACTGCAAGTCGCTACGAAGAAAACATATCCGAGAACCAAGTCGCTAGGAAGAAAACCATAAACACAACCCTTTTCAATCCAAAACAAGCTCAACCACAGTGATTCAAGCTTTCCAAATCAAAACCCAAGTACTTACAATGATTCTAAACACAAAAGTACACTCAAAATTCAAACTTTAACACAAGAAATGATCCAAATGATGCAAAAACCACTAAACTTTTTCACACCAAAAAACCATATAAAACCACTAGAAATCCAAGGATATGTAAGAGAGATGATCAAACCATGGCTCTTGATACCAATTGTTAGATATTGGATTTCACAAGCACATCAAACCATGATCAATAAGAGGCGTACAATATAAGGTTTTAGAGAGAGAAAGAGTTAGAGGTTTGGGAACTTAGTGAGAGAAAGTGAAAATCTTATTATGAGCTCCAACTCTCTACCTTGGGAGGTAGAGAGTATTTATAGTCTTACATAAAATGCCACATACGGGCTGTGGATCAGGCATACAGTGGGTAAAGACCCGTCCGTCCTCCACGGTGTTACTTAATTAAATACTTCATAACATTAAATAACTACGACTACGAGCTTTCTAACGATTTCATATACTTGAGGCGACCGACACTTTAATAACTGGATTTACTAAATCCTAACAATCTCCCCCTAAGGGAGGTCACCTCAAATTACAATGAATACAAACAGATATTACATTAAGATTGTTCTTGGATTCTTGTGAACGTTCTTTGCTTAGTAGCTCGTAGTCTTTGATTCTTCATGTTTTGCATGTTTGGTTAATCCAAGTGGAGGTCTTTAACTGATCCACGTGATAATTAGTTTTGATCCAGCTTTGAGATCATTAGCCACCATAAATCTCAGACTCTTCCATTATAATGTCGACATTATGTGATTTATGTACACTCGAACAACATCTAAAGATGACCAATATTTTTCAAAAAATAGAGTCTGTGGTATTTTCAGACTCGGATGATTTTCAAAAAAATAGAGTCTGAGGTATTTTCAAAACAATTTTGTTTTCATTAGATGACCAATATTTTTCAGAAGAATTGATAGAAGGAAAAATATTTGGAAAGAAACGTTTGTCTTTTTGGTGACAAACATTTTTTTTTAGAATCAGAGCATGAGGTTTAAAGATTTAAGATAAAGCATGGCTCTGTTCTTTCTATGAAAAGCGAGTTACTGCCTGAAATGACAATAAACCATAGTTTCACTATCTCCCAATTTTTTTTTAAATGAATTATGTACACTCGAACAACATCTAAAGACCCGTGTCACTCTTTGAATGACAGCACAAAATCCGTAGATGATATCGAATCAAGAAAATCGTGACAAAATGACAATATTTTTTGAATTTTTTCGAGATTTTCAAATTTTTATGGATTTTTGAAAGTTTTATATTTTTCTATTTTCTTTTTGTTGGTTTTGTAATTTTGTATTTTGCTTTTTGAATAAATATTTACAAGAGAAGGATGAAGAAAGACCTTTAGTCCTCGTCTTCCTCTTAAAGACGTTTGAGTGTTTCCGGTTGTAGACTCTTTAAACCAAGTCGTGGAAGGATAAACTCAAAACGTTCTCTAGGAAGAGCTCTGGTGAAGATGTCTGGTAATTGGTATTCAGTCCTCACAAAATAGACTTCCACCACACCGTTATCCACTTGCTCCCTGATAAAATGATGTCGAATGTCGATGTGCTTTGCTCTTGAGTGTTGAACATTGTTGCATGAGAGAGCAATGGCACTTTTGTTATCACAATACAGAGGGATTTTGTTGAATTCAAAGCCATAGTCAGATAATTGGGATCTCATCCATAGGATTTGAGCACAACAAGATGACATGGCTATGTATTCAGCCTCTGTAGAGGATATAGAAGTACTCATTTGTTTCTTTGACGACCAGCTCACAAGCTTATCACCCAGAAACTGAGCACCTCCTAACGTACTTCGACGAGTATCTTGACATCCTGCATGATCAGCATCTGCATAGGCTGTTAGTGACATACCGGTGTCCTTCGGGTACCAAAGTCCCATATTGATGGTTCCTTGGAGATACCGAAAGACCCGTTTAACCGCTTCAAGGTGCTTTTTGGTAGGCTTAGCCTGGTATCTAGCACACATGCATACAACGAACAGAATTTCTGGTCTACTGGCTGTGAGGTACATCAGGGATCCAATCATGCTGCGATATTTTGTTTGAACTACCATGATCCGTGAGTTGGGTATTATCCATGATCCATGACCCAAGACCCATGACCCAATGTCTAGATACATTGCATCTTGTTGGGTATCCATAAAACATTACCCATAACCCATGGTTCATAACCCATAACCCATAACCCGGTTTGTGCTCACCCCCAAATCTGGTTTAGCGGAAGCATTCGGGTTATAGGGTGCTACTAAATCGGAGATCATAACATAAGTAATAAAGAACGGAATACATACTCCGTTTAAATTCATAAAATTGTTTTAAAACATTGTTTTACAATCATTGTTCAACTAATAAGGCACGACCCATAAGTTTCGTGGTCCCAATAATAAAACATTGACATGTGTTAAAATACTTCTTTTAAGGAAACTACGACCATTGCTACTCCTTGCCTTGCATGAGGATATCAAATCAAACACCTGAGAAAATATGCTTAAAAGTCAGCAATAAGCTGGTGAGCTCATAGGTTTATGATAAAAATGGTAAGTATGGACCAACATATAACCATATGAGCATTACAACGAATATAATGACATATGAATGAAAGTCTATTACGCTAGCACTATGTTCATGCAACCGAAGCTACGACAGGTTCTGTATGCAAAATGAAGTCATACAATTTATGGGGCCCAATGCGAGTGTTTGTCCCTCTACACTCGATTCTGACATGGTATTCGTTTCGCCTTGACCGATGAATAGCCAACCGAACAGAGGAGTCACCCTCAATCGATCTATTTATAACATTCGCGCTTCCCAATGAGAACTGACGGTTCATGAATGGGGCATTTCTAGGGACTTAAGGGCTTAAGCTAAACCACGTAATAGTAATCATGCAATAGTTTAGGTCCATAAAAAGATTTGCATATTTTCTCACTACAAAATGTATAAAACAATTTATCAAGTAAAAGTGGGGCTATAAACTCACCTCAGCAAAGTAGTCCAAAGGTGGAATTCAATGTGTGTTGTGGAACTGCACCGACACGCGACCTAAGTAAGTAGGGCAAAATTTTAGTTCATTATTTTAGTTAAGACTTACTTAAAATGGTTAAATTAACATTGTTTTGTAATAGCGCTAAGACCGAAATTTGTTTACAAAATATTCATAAGGTTTTACTAGTAAGGATATACACGTGTGTATTTATCTATGCATATATGTACCTAAATTGACACAAAGTAGTTTGTCTATGATGACACATAATTGTTTTGCCAAATTCAATATAAAGTTGGTTTTCCTCATAATGTTTCTTGTTTCAAAGAAAAGTGCCCATTTTAAATTTAGAGGTTTTCCCAATTTATATGCGACAATTATATAGTTAGTCCATGTTTATATGTTGGAAGTTGTATGATTAATGTTGTATTAAAATAACTTTTCGTCGTCTCAAGCAAGGATTTGGACAACCTAGAATGGCGTCGGACGAATGATGCATTAGCGAGACGCGGATGGTTTGGTCTTTATTTAGATTCGACGGTTTTTACTCTTCTACCAATTGATATACTTTCCTGATTTTAGTAGTATTACACACAACCACATTCTTGGTCCTAGGTTGTGGGCTGCGGCCCAGGGGGAAACTCACTCAGCCCAATCCAAAAAATGGAGGTGAGGGAGATGCATGAAGTGGGCTTTAGCCAGGTGGTAATTCAAGCAAAACAAATAGAATACAGGTTTTCATATTAGATTAAAACTTCATTTGTATTACTGACTCTTTTGTGACAGGTTGGGCGCAAAACTCCCAACCAACATACCCTTTCAAACGAGGCTCTAGGTGAACAAGGTACACGATAACAAAGCTCCTACGATTACACTAGTTCCCTTGCCAATTGAAATAAATAAACATCCTTCGTGGGTGTTTTTCCCGCATGATACAAGGTGATTTCCGGCTCTCCCTAGAGAGTTTTCATGACACAAGATTATAGCAACTCTTAGACCATTACCAAAAACACAACTACACCATCAAGTAAGCTTTGTGAGTATGACCCCTCCTTATTGACTTGCGTCATTTGGGTACGACCCAACTCGAAGGAGTGACTTGACACAATCTCACCCTTGATGTTACTATCCAAAATCACGCCATTGTGGTGTATACTACAGTGGGTTTTTCGACTCGAGCCTAACTGAAACTTGTCTCGTTTATTAGCTATATGACCACAGACAAAAAAAAGTGAGTAACCTATCATTACCATGGATACAAGGCACGCTAATGATGAAGAACAAAGCCACTTGAACAATACTAGACTCAACTCCAATCTAACTTGACTTCTAATGAAATCAACACAACACCTTCAATCTATTCCAAATGACCTCATATCGTGGGGTAAAGGGTACCAATGGGTTTTATACTAATGTTATAAGAATTTTCGAGTTTCGGCCAAGACATGACTCCATTGTTGACAACCCATATCCCCATCTTTGACATCAAAACCCTCTCCACTGTGGCGATAACCACAGTGGGTTTTCGACCGAATTGATTGAACCAAAATACCAAAAGAAGGATAACATTAAACTAATCCAAAATTTTGATGGACACACATCTAACCAATGATATCAATAAACTTTTACGAAACTAATTTATCCCATATTTGGGTTATTCCACTCGACAGGAAACAAATAAATAATTTTTTATAACATCCACAAATTTAAAACATAGACTATCATCAATTTATGCTTAATGACATGAATCATAAGAACAAAAAGAGATGAAAAGAAAATCCTTACTAGGTCTTGAAAGTCGATCGAACAAGAAGAAAACAAGAAGTAATTGATTACAAATTTGTCAACCCCGAATCCAAGCAAGGAACTCCCCACTACTACCTTACAATATTCTTGTGACTGATTTGGTGGGTTTTTGTGTATCCTCGGTTGTAGAATAAATGGATGAAGGATTGGAAAAGTCAATCCTTGTTTTCTTACCATCGATCAAAGGGATGGATATATTCAGCAAATCTCCCTATCATCCTCAACTCCATTTGTTGGCTTGTGACTTTGACCTTGGAATGGGCGCGCTAACAATGGCAGAAAAAGAATCAAGGAACAAAAACATACATAAAATTGACTTGTATAAAGAGGATGGTGAAGAAAGAAGCCTTTGCAGAAGCTATTTTTATCTTTATCCTCTTCTTGGTACCTTGACCTAGTCGATTGACAGTAGCAGGAGGAAGGATAGGATTGTTTTGGGAAAAAGTAACTTTGTTGACATCTGGAATTGGGAGGTAGGCGTGGGAGAGTGAAGTAAAAAGGAGAAACAAAAGAATTAATCTAGGTTTACACACCAGTAATTCAGGATACACACACCACTCATTGTTTACATTTTCCAAGATACAGCAGCAGACAAAAAAATAAAACAGACACTGCTTCTCTTTCGTTTATTCATGACATTTCTCTCTCTCCATATTTTCTCTCTCTAAAATAAATATTCCTCTTAACTAAAAAAAAAAACATCTGATTATCATTTTTTTCATTAAACAAAACAAGAATTAGTCATTTTTATCTCCTCAAATACTTCCAGTGTTTTAAGTTGCAGATCCAACATTTGTGATTGCACCGCCGATCACCCCAACGATGGTTAGTCGGTTTAAGATGATTCCGGCAATGAACAATGGTGTTCCAAACGTTGTCAATATTGCCGGAAAAAATGAAATACAAAATTAAGTTCCGAAAATTTTCGCCTGCGCGTGACCATATCTTTGGTGGTTTGTTAGTGGGGTTTTGGTATGGGTTGAGTGTCAAAGATTGTGGTTGTATTTGGTTGTTCAAATAAGGTGGTTTGGCCGGAGGTGTGGCTACTGTAACGAGGCCGTGGTAGTTTGAACGAGGTGGCAGCGGTGGTGGGTTTAAAGAGAGAGGTGCGGCGCCTGTAGTGATTTGACCGGAGTTGATGGCAGCAGTGTTCCGGAAGTGGTGGTGTTTGTGATGATCTACGTGGTGGTGGTTGATCTTTGATCGGAATTTATTTTGAATGATTAGGTATGAGTGTTATAGGGATTTCTTAGAAGTGTTAGATGAAAGAGAAAGATAAATGTGTTTTGATATGAGTGATAATGAAAAGCTGACATTTAATATAAAAATAATAAAGGACAAAAGCTGGTAAAAGTAATAGTAAATGGTGGTGTTTATACCATAGCACCCTTTAATTATTAAGTAAAGTTTTATTTTGATAATGTATTTTTGTATTTCGTGTCCCGCTGAATTATACTTTGATCACGGTACTAAGGTTTGTTAAATTTTTATTAGATGACGTTTTATGAACACGTTTTGAGCACGTGTTATAGTTTCGAGCTTTACATACCGGGAATTTTATTTAATCTTATTTTGCCCTTATCGTAGAGTCGGTACGCGGTGGTGCTTGGCATAACGAGATAACCTCTCGGTATAAAATTAAATCATTAGGAAAATTTCAAAAATAAAATATCACCATTCTTCAGATCAGTATACTTACAATGTGTGAGTTATCTACTCAAAATGGTCATGCAAGCTAATGTATGCTTAATTAAATATGCCTGGTAATAATAAATCATCATTTATTATTCAATAATAATTGGAAAATTACCGTGTGTCACAGCTTGCAACCCAAAATCCGGACTTAAGCTGACCCAGCAACCGGATCCATAGGATTTCACTAGCCGGATCCCTCTGGGGAGGGATCCGTGGGAACCGTGGAACCGTAGACAATTTTGTCTATAAATAGTGAGTCATTTCTCTCTTGCTACTCACCCCTTTTACACATACTCTCTCTTTGTATTGTAACATCTCTAACCTCAAATCCAAAGGATCTTTCTATATAGTTTTGTGTTTGTGTGATTCTCTAGGTTCCTCTTAAACGTGAGATCACCACCTCTTGAAGACGTGCAAGCTCAAGGTCATGAGTTGCTAAGCTTCGTCATCATCAAGACCACTGAAGTGTCTGTTGGGTTCAATCCCAGATAGATCTTATGAGCTTTAGAGAAAGTATAGTTAACCTGTGTAATCACAAGAGAACTAAAGAGAACCTTTGCTAGAATTATGTTTACGCGGAATATAAACACAATACTCAAGAAGACAATAAACACCGAATACTTGATCCTCTATGGATTAATATTAATTCACTAACAATGTTATTCAAGGGCGTACATCAACCCTAGCCGCTGGTTTCTTTTATAGTACAAGAAACCCTAATTGTGCAGCTTACTCATCACGTAAAAGATATGCATTATCTATTCCTAATTTAACTCATGCATATCCCAACTAAATACTAATAATACGGAAACTACATATCCGCAGAAATAATAATAACTATCAGTGGCAACTGCACTATCCGCAGTAACCACACTATCAGCAGAAACTAATAAAGCTATCAGTAAAAACCTTTATCAGTAGGAACCTACTTTTACAAAATTCCTAACAGTGTCTCTTATTGATAGTTCTTTTCTCCCTCCATAGAAGTGTAGTGTTGAAGGCATTAGTGAAAGGTGCCGAAGGGTCGTGTCGAAGGCATTAGTGAAAGGTGCCGAAGGGTCGTGTCAAAGGCATTAGTGAAAGGTGCCAAAGGGTCGTGTCAAAGGCATTAGTGAAAGGTGCCAAGGGTGTACATTGGATATGGTGCATCGATGTACAAGATAGATAGTTTGGGTTAAAGGATATTGATATCCTTATGATGTTGTAATAAGGAGTGTGTCTCCTTTGGGGTAGTCGTGTAGTGGTGTAGTGTTGGGTAGTAGTTCCTCCTTTGTAATGGAACTCGGTATCTAGCCTTGTACCGGATAAAGTGTAGGCGACGTTGTGATAGGTTTGGTTCTACCTCGTGGAAGAACCCGATGTCTAGCCTTGTACCGGATAAAGAGTAGGCGACGTTGTGGAGGCTTCTCCGCCACATTAAGGAGGTTGTGTTGTGTAGTGCTTACGAACTCTCGAGTGGGGAACTCGGGGAGTGGAGTAGGGCAAGGAAGGTGTCCTTGTAGTCGAACCACTATAAATACTCGTGTCGTGGTTTTGTATTCCTTTACTCTTTATCTTTGCATTAGTTATTTATATGCTTATCTATCATTATCCAACACACACATTAAATAGATAGACATAATTCGATCTAAATAGTTTAAAACAAAGTTTTAATCGATAAAACTATTCAACCCCCCCCCCCTTCTAGTTTTCCACAATTGGTACCAGAGCTTCGTTACCAAGTTTCTTAGAGTATATTATACTTTAAAAACTTGATACGATCCGTGTATGATTGAAAACTACAAAGAAGGAAACTTTCTAAAAACAATTCCTATGTTTTAAGAACACTTTTGTTGGATGTTGATTGGATGACAACATCAATTTTTCTACATCTTATTTTGTCTTACAAAATGCACTAACATTTCTTGTAATTTTGTTTAGTTAACCTCATACTAAGCAAGCCATCAGGATTTCTTGGTAATAAGTTAACCTTTTCAAAAAGGGTGTCTTAACATACTACCAACTAGATCTCGAAGAAACTGGAGTTGTCCATTGATACTTTTTGACAAAAGAAAGAGACACTCAAATTTGCATTAGAGGTATGATTTTCATAAAACTTATCTCTAAGTAACATTAGCTAAGAATAAGTATGCTTGCATATCACTAAATTGAAACTTATATGATTATTTTTTATTTTATTTATTTATTTATTTATTTAAATATCCAATATATGCTTTTGTGATATACGTGGCTTCATTAGAAAACCTTCGTGTATACGCGTTATCTTCCGTCTAAAATTAGGTATATCAATGTGTGTTATCTTAACCTAAATCCTAAAAATTAAATCTTTCTAAATACTAATAAAACAAAACACAAATCTCAAAAATTCCTACTTCCCCATAAAACACCCTCCGATCGTCCAATATCACCAAACCTCATTTTTCAAAATTTCCACTTTCAAAATACCTCACATTCAAACTTCATCTTCTTCTTCATCTCACTTTGAGAAATCAAAACCTAGGAAGATCTCCATCATCATGGTTTACATCGCCTTCGTGCTCATCATCATATCACTCATCGCTCTCGTGTATCCCATGATCAAGTTTTCTCGTGGAGACATGTACTTTGTCTTGTTGATCTACATTTTTATCATATATTCGTTCCTTTGTATTGCTCTAAGTGTTGAAATGAAATATAATTAATGTCGTAGTTATCTCGTTTATTTATCGCATAATGTGTTATTGTATTTTTTCTTTCTTTCGCACATTTCAATCCTTGACATTTTTTTAATGCATGCTTAAGAACTTACATTGGTTAAAACACATTTCACTTCATATTATAAAAGTTTCAAAATTTGATTCTACGTCAAAACCATTTTTTCTGTCAAATCTGTAGATCCCCAGATCCTCGATCCTTAACTAGCCGGATCCCTTTTAAAAGGGAACCGACAGAACCGTGGATCTGGTGAACAGTCACTCATGCAATATATAAACCACTTCATAAAACCTACCATAAAAGGGAAAACCCTACTAGAATATTAGAACAAAGTAAGTTAATTGACATAGTTAATAAAAATAGAATAGTCAATAAAAACAATAGGAGATCATATCATTTCAACATTAAAGAAGGATTGAACTAAGATGTCACCAATCAAAAACGTTCTAACTCTTGAAGCATCAGTTTTTCCTAACTTACTCATGTAAATTATTCGTTTCATGTCTATAGGTCTCATCATGACTCATGAGTATGAATTCGATCATCAACTCACTTGTGTCTACATTTCTAATATTTCTCTTGAGCCTAACACACCTTGTTGAGTTTATAATATATAAAATACAATAAAACATAAAGACATCAAGAGTACACAGCGGAAGACTTAAGATCATAACAAATAAATTAATTAACTGAAAGTATGCGTAACGTACCTCTTGCGAATGTCAAATCCCTCGAGCAAAGCAAAACAACCCTCGAGCAAAGCAAAACAAAGAAGTACTTATTGGTGTAAGAATAATGTCTTACAACCACGTTCTTGTACACACGAATTAACCAAACGAATCAAGCGATTGCTAGATCTAACACAAGTCCTCGTTTAAGAAAAACGAAACCAAACTCCCTTACTTTGGGGTGTTCGGCCGATTATAGGACAAGAGAGAGGAGAGGAGAGATCTAGGGTTAATTCAATGCACAAGTGTATGAAACCCTAGAACCTAACCCTCTTTATATACTAGTAGGTAAACTTAGGGAACAAGTTTATGAATTAGGGCTTTAGAAGGCCCCTATGGCCGGCCATGTAGACAAGCCCAAAGCCAAACCCATAAATTTTCCAAGTTTTCCATTTCTAGTCCTTCTCTTTTCCATTTAACGGTCGTTAGTCATTTTTCCGTTAAATACTTAACGATCGTTAACCGGACTTAATGTGCAATAATTAATCGTAAACATAAACATTAATTATTAACTTTAATTCTCATTCGCTAATGTGTGCAATCCGTGGTCACGAGTTCGAATCCGGACATTCACATGTTTGTAAATATATACATTTCCAACGGCTCCCACTTGGATATGTTTACAAAACGTGAAATGACATTGGTTAGCGTCTAGCAACACGCCAATGCCCCGGTACAACTCGTGTATGGTTTTCTCGAGAAAAACCAAGTTTGATGATTCATCATCATATTCATCCTTTTGTTTCTAATACCATGTTAATAAGAATATGGATCTCACTCATTTCTTAATTAACTATTATGTTTCTCGCTTTATGTGATTGATTAAGATTACCAATTTTTCTGAACATATTCCAGAAGACCTTGGGTATGGCCATACAAACATCTTAACAATCCTACGAGGGGCCCGGTAGTATTATACTTCAAAATAAATTTGAAGGAAACAAATCCCATTTTGACTACAAGCAGGATTCACAGATTTCGCAACACTTCTGAAAACAACCCTTATAACTACCAGTTATGTATAGCGTTAGATTGCTTCACAAAAATGCACTACATCCATGACATATCTCTTGTATCTCAAGTCAGAGGATAAATATCCATGATATACTTAATGACTAAGATCCATAAAGTATCATCATGTGGGTGGGATAAGTCCTGTACTCAATTCATTGAATATCATCTGAAATTAGTCATGCTACGCATCAATATACTTTCAAGTATATTCTAACTAATACTCAGATTTGTCTTAATTCAATATCATTCCCATGTTATTGATTGACAACGGACTATTTAGAATAACTTAAGTTATTCAAGGATTTAAACATGCAAATATAGGATAACATCATAACAAATGAATAATAAACATAACAAAATACTTTATTTCATTTCAATAATAATGTTTACAATATCCTTTTATCCAAATACTAAATAGATCAGTGCATGATAATTCTTAGTTAATGAATTTTGCCACAAGTCATGCATCTCATATTTGTCGACAAGGCATAATTTCAACTAACTTTGATCTATAGGAATTTTGAGAATACTAATTTCAAGAATTCAATAAGTGAATTTCTTGTATATGTTTACACATATCTTGATATTGTCATATCATTCCATAAGGTGCGTGACAACCTGAACCACCTTTATATGACAATCATCTTTCAAAACTTTTAAAGTTTAAAGTATTCTTTATTCTTTAATGTATAATGCAACTATGCTCTTAGTTGAGCATAACTAGTCAACATGGTCATCATCAAGGATACCATGACTAGAATTGAGTGTCATCTCAATTATACCAGCATCATTGTGTACAACAATATGCTCTTTAAATATCCGTAAACTTTTGAACAGTTCTAGTGTAATGTTGGTGCCTACCAAAACTCAAGTTTGTTGGCAATGACAATTATGAAACAATTGTCATATAATCATCCATAGAATCTAGGAGCATCTCCAGATTGTGGAATGTGATTCTAAATCCAAACATATTCCTTTAAAATATTTATTACACTAACAACTTTCAATGTTGTCAAATCATCTTGTAATCAAGCATGACACAACAACTTTATACACAACATGATGTTCATGATGAATCTTCAAGTTAAACTTTAAGATCTCATCTATCTTGTCAAAGATATGTATTCATCATGTTCTATTTGACTCATTTATTTACAGCATATGTTTATAATAATAAACATATATTCCAAAGTTGTATATATTATTTCCAAATCTTACAAACGAAGTTTCATTCCCAACTAAAACTTAATTTAAGTGGAATGTAGTTGCCCATACAACATATAAGATTTAAGAAAAAATAAATAATACTCCCACTAGCTTTCAGGAATACTTATGAGCAATCTTATTTTAATTATTAAATCAAACATGGATTTAATATTAAACATAAGAAACATCTCTTAGATGCTTGCATATATCCATTCATGGATTCTTGCAGTTTGTACATATCCAAGGATTATTTGAATTCATAAAACTTCTTTGTATTACTCATCGTCCTCGCAAAAGTAATTTCACAACAAAGAGTTATGACATTCATTGTCAAAATTTCATATCAATGAAACTAAGTATGACAATTATAATCTTTATACTTCTATTTAATGTATATAGGAAAGAATATTCAATCATAGTTAATTGCTTAAGTATGATTGATATTATTATCACTAGACATACATTAAATACATGTACAATATTGTCCATATGATTTCTACACAAAGATTTAAACCACTAGGGTTTCCATCCTTTGAAGAAACTCATAATAACTATTAAGGTAAACCAAGTATCTAAAGTTGATTATCTTTATGGACATCTCTACATTCATAGTATGATTGATTTACCATAATTCAACATTTGGTAAATTCATCATCATGATTAACAGGCTTACCATGATCCTGTAACTCATAATCCTCAGCATATTAAATATCTGAGATATCCTTACGGATCTATGAATGACAATTCCATCATATTGAGGTCTATCATATACATGTTTAGCCTCATCATGATATTTGCTAGTGCATTTTAGAAGATTATGTATTTTGTAACTCAATCTTTCAAGATCTAAACAAAACTCCCACTTGCCTTTAACAATTTAAAGATTACCTTTAAATAGTTTAGCAAGTAGAGCAACAATACATTGTTCTCTTTGGGATATTACAAAACACATTGACAGTTCCTAACATTAGTTTGTTACAACTCACTCTATAAGTAGTTTAACAAATTGAGAACTTCATTTATAAGACTTAATGTGATTCATCACATTCCATAAACAAATGGTGTCTTATTAATCTTCTAGGTTGGAGTCTTATTGAGTATATTCAATCTATACTCAATCTACTAACCTTGATAACTTTTGGAAGAAACTATAGTTATCTTGAATCAAATAATGCCAACAGATTTTGATTCTTCCAACAGAACATACCATAAAACTATGGTATTTCCTTAGAATTAATATTGTAAGAAAATCTAACAATATTTTAGATAACCATCTACTCTTTTGGCTTACCTATTTACCAACAAAGTAAAACTTAATGGTACAATAGAATTACCAAGTCAATTGCATGTATTATAACACAACTATTTTTGACCAAGTCAAAAGACATATTAGTTATAATCCCACTATACGTTATAAGTCATTGATCAACTCATTGACTTCATGCATATGTCTTAAAACATAGCAAGTTAACGTCTTACTTTATATTGTAAGTCTTTAAAAGACTTCATGTTTGTGACTTTACAAAATCATAAACATTTATAATTAAAGTAATTATGAACACCACCTCGGGTTTCAATTCATATTTCAAGTTAATATTTACTACATTTATTTAAGTCATTCAACGAATACTCAAATTCAAGGTAGTATTAGACTACTTCATTTAATTATGTCATTCCATGAAATGTTCCATGTAAGAAACTGCAGAATCATCCATGCTCGTTCTCACGACACGTGGATATTTTACCTTGGGCTACAATCTAGTTCACGTTCTCGGGTAACATAAATTGTAACTACAAGTGTTTCTTAAATATTGAATGACATAAATATTTAAAATAAAGTAGTCTTTGTTATCATCTTGACACATGTTCTTAATAGGGAAATCATACATATATAAATGTATACTTCCTATTAGAACGTTATTCTCTTACTTTACAGTCAAGAGAATTCTTTTAAATCATGTTAATATGTGTTGTACCTTGCACACAATAAGATTTCTCCCACTTGTGCATGGAACAACATCATGTAGCATATAAACAACACGATACACGTTCGTTTATTTGATTAATATGATTTGTGTCATAGATATAACAAGTAGATGTAGAACTATATTGTTTAGTAAGGAAACGCATACCGACTATCCTTAAAATCATAAGTGTCTACAATTGGAAAGTAATTATCTTTGAAGATAATCTGGGTTACTACACAAGAAATAAGGCTTGTAGCTCCCACTGAATTAGAAATCATTAAAACAACTTCTTATTCAGTAATGCAACACAAATGCTCCCACTGAATCGGACAACATTGTAAGTGTTGCATAACCAGTGAAAACAACTTGCTTGCTTTTTACTTTCCTACACCTTTGAAGAACCATACGTAATCATTACTAAGGTACTAAAAGGTGTATTCTACTATATGAATGATAGGTTATCCATCAATGTTATTAACTCGAAAAATTGGGTATGCAATTTCTTCCTCAATGAGCCTACCATCCCCATAATGGTATGTAGTACCTTTAAAGGCTAAAGCAAAACAACTAGATAAAAATATGCTAGTTTGCCTTTTACCAATTTTTGCGGTAATTAGTCTAGCTTCTAATCTAGTAACTCATATACATGTTTTCCAGTTAACCAACATTCATGTTGTTACAAAGGATTCATTCACCAAATAAGATGTGCAATTCATTGCTAAGAGTTACATTAGAATTTAGACAATTCAAATGTTCCTATTATACCTTTCTCATTCATGAAAAGGAATAGGATTGAGTCTCATGCTTCTCTCATAGAAAAAAGACTTCGTTTGTCTTATCAGTAAATTATTCTCGATCAAACATTTGTTTGAATGCTAGAATGGATCAATTTACTAATCAAAGACTAAACCACGTTCACGGTTAAATGTTGCATTTATACATTCAAAAGAATTACAAAATTCAATTTTAGTATTTTCGATAATTAACCTTTTCAATAAACAATTAAATACCCAAGGTTCATATTCATATAACCAATTAATATTATTGAAAACTAGGATCCAAATTGTCATAATTTCATCACGTCCGTTGATCTGCTAGTAATGAACCTTATACAAAATGGTAGAGCTATTGCTCAATTGCCAATTTCAATTGCAATTCCTAGATTTATGGGATTTACATATAGCCAATATCAATCGCCATGTAAACATGTTTTATCCCATCTTATGCCTTGAGTTGCCGGCTCTCACTACAAAACTCAATTAAGTTGTCCAACTTAAGAAACTGCAAAATCGTCCATGCCCGCTCTCACGACCCGTGGACATTTTACCCTTTGATTACGATCTAAGTCACGATCTCACGCAAATAAAAAGTAATCTTAGGTGTTTCGTTTCGTTGGATGGCATATAACTTAAATTAAAGGGTAATAGTTTTGATGTTAAATCAAATATGTACAAAGATGTCATGCATTCATCTTTGTAGCATAGTTTTTATTAAAACATTTATATCTTGTTTTAATGTATAAGCTTTTCATCATCAAACTTTAATTGAGGTATTGGGTTCACCAATCAAGGAATTTAGTGTTAATTATCATCCATTATACCGTACTTTTGCATAAGTGTAAACACTTAGTGTTTGGATAATTACCACCGAAGTGGCGCATGGAATTAAAACTAATTAGCCCTTAAGATGAGCTTGCACATTTAATGGCTTACTAAGTAGCTCCACTCGAACTTACAGAGGGCAGAGGACAGTGCACGCTAAAGCACAACCTTAGACATCCTTTCGGTGTATGTGCGCACTTCTTTTAACCCCTTTTATTAGTTCATTCTCATGGGTGAGCCGTTCAGACCATTTGTACCAAAGTCATCAATCAATTAAACGATTATGATTACTATTCTTAAAAATACATGTTTCACCATTGTTTAGGTCAGTTTATTTTTCTTGTAAAAATACCCTTGTTACACATAACAAACAAGCAAGTATTTATAAAAATAAACAAATAAACAATGAATGCATAACAAATAAAAGTCATGCATATCAAATAGCCACATGCAAACGTTTTGATAAATCCTATTAATAACCAATTCTAGATCTGTCAAGATGCATATATTTAATTAAGACTTTCACCCGTTTTCATCTATGTACAAGGTGAACCACATGCATCGATTCATCGATTGCGCAAGTCAAAATTAAATACATACCACATAGCACATAATTGATTAAATTAATAATTATTGAGGTCTTCCCCAATTTTAGATCTATCATAATTAGTGTATATCACTTAAACATGAAAGACATACAATAAAGCAAATCCATGATAAAACATGCAGATACTTATCATGGATATAAAATTACACTTAACAATTAATGCAATTAATCAAAGTTACGCATATACACATAAAGTTGCATGCATCTTAGGGTTTCTAATCCAATTAAAACAATAGTTTATAAAACCCTAATTAGGGCACCAAAATAAACGCCCCCCCCCCCTCAAAATTAGGGTTTAGGTGTTGCAAACCCTAGATCTAAGCATACAAATAATAACACATTCATGTTTATTTTAATTATGTGTTTCAGTAATTAATTACTTGTTAAACCTGGCTTTGATACCACTGTTGAGTTTATAATATATAAAATACAATAAAACATAAAGACATCAAGAGTACACAGCGGAAGACTTAAGATCATAACAAATAAATTAATTAACTGAAAGTATGTGTAACGTACCTCTTGCGAATGTCAAATCCCTCGAGCAAAGCAAAACAACCCTCGAGCAAAGCAAAACAAAGAAGTACTTATTGTTGGGATATGAAAGTGCTGAAGATATCAAAGTACTGAAGATATCAAAGTACTGTAAGTTGTAAAGTACTGGAAGAAGTTAAAGACTCAAAGTACTGTTAAAGACAAAGTCAAAGTACTGCAATATGAAGTCAAAGTACTGCAAGAACAAAAGAACAGTTATATTCGTTTATGGAAAGAATTGTATTCTATGTTTAGATTACTTGTCGTACAAGGTTATCAATTGTAAACCGACTAGGATATCCTTGAGCCTATAAAAGGACTCCTAGATTGGCATTAGAGGTACGATTTCGAATTAGAGTTTTAGAGAAAAGTTTGATTATCTTAGAGTTGTATTAGAGTATCTGCATAATAAGCAGATTTAGAGTTTATAATAAAAGGTTATTCTTCTTAGCTTTGTTAAGCAAATTCCGCGTACTTAATAAAGATTACTCGGTGTTTCTTTGTTAATAACTTAGGATTTATCCGAGGTTATTAAACCTTAACAAGCTAGTTAAGATAGTTTGATTAAAGTATATCGATCCAACAAGTGGTATCGGAGCTTGTGTGGAAACTCTGACTAGGAAGAAACCCTACTTCAACTATATTCAAGATGTCGATTTGAAGTCGTTCCACCACCCTCAATCACCTCACTCAGAATTCTAATAATCAAGAAGGGAGAATATGATCTCTGGTGCATGAAGATGAGGCAGATTACATTGCCATTACATACCATGCTCTTTGGAATGTTATTGTGAATGGGAATGAAGTTGTAGCAGACCCCATTGATATTCCCGGACAACCAAAGGCACCTAAACCAATATTACCAGCAGCAACCTTAAGGAATCAAGAGAAGGCACTCAATATTCTCTTATCTGCCATTCCAGATGGCCATCTTCTCAAATTTCATGATGCTAAAGATGCTAAGCAACTCTGGGCTGCTCTCAAGACCAGATTTGGAGGGAATGAAGCCTCTAAAAGATGCACAGAAATTTGCTAAAGCAACAGTTTGAAACTTTCACGGTTGGTGAAAGAGAGAGTCTTGATGCTGCATATGATAGGTTTCAGAATCTTCTCAACATGTTGGAGCTATACAAGGCGAAGTATCGGTTGAAGATGCTAACCTGAAGTTTCTAAGGAGTTTGCCATCATCATGGCATGTGATTGCTACAATGATCAGAGGACAACAAGGTTTGGATGTCATGGACTTTGATGATCTATATCATCAACTTAAGGTGTATGAGCATGAGATGAGTGGTCAAACAAGTTCTAAGTCTCACAGATTGCTTTTCTATCATCTAAGAAGAAGGCCAGTACTTCCAAAAGTATTGCTTCTCCTCAAAGTACTGTTTCTCAAAGTACTGCTGTCTATACACCCCTCATATGTTCAACGACCCCACAAACTACCACTATGGCCTCAGATGAAGTTATGTGCTACTTCTTTGCACAACAAGCTAGTTTACCTGTCACTTATGAAGAAGATCTAGCACAGATTGAAGAAGATGCACTTGAAGAAATTGATATCGGGTGGCAAGTTGCTATGATCACTGCAAGAATCAAAAAGTACATGAAGAAGACAGGCAAAAGCATTGATTTCAAACCAAAACAGGGCATAACTTTTGACAAATCTAAAATTGAATGCTTCAATTGTCAAAAGACTGGTCACTTTGCAAGAGAGTGTAGGTTTGCTAAGTATCAAGCAAACAGGACATCTGAAAAGCCAAAACTTGAGCTTAAGGAAATTCCCATTACTGAAACAAAGGCTTTGGTTGCTCAAGAGAAGTTATCGGAAGTTGACTGGAGTGAAGAATTTGATGATGAACCGGTGACTCATCAGTATGGTAGCAGTGGAAGATGCGTTGAAGACACAGTGGAAGCATTGAATTAGACTTTGCTTTTGATGAAGTATCTGAACATGCTTTGCTTTGGAATCGATGATGGCTTTGGAGGATTTGAGTGGAGCAAGGAAAGTGAAGATGATCCTGTTCAACTCGCATTGGTGGCTACTTCACCAAATCAATCTCCTATCTCTGAGGTATGCTCAAATTGCTATGATTTTTATCATAAATTGCTTAGCAGTTATGTGATTGAGAGAGATAATTGTGTTAAGGCTAGGTCTGAGGTAGCAGGTTATCAAATAACCTTAGAATCCATGGAAGCCAAAATTTTAGCACATGAAACTAATGAAGTAGCTTGGGCTGAAAAATATGCACAACAGGATTACCAGTTAAAGCTTAGTGAATGGAAATTAAACTGTAAAATTGCTGAAATTGAGAAATTAACTAAGGAAAGAGATGATTTGTTAGCTAAGTTTGCTTGCTTGGGGTGAAGCTTGTCTGTCACATGTTTCTTATGTTCAAAAACAGCAAAGAGCCTATCTTAAAACTGGATTAGGTTTTGGTATGGATTTTAGTAAGATAGAAGAAAACCAATCTAGTAATCGGGATGAAGGTGAGTATGAGGATATAACCACTAGTGATGAAGAACTCATTAATTATGTAGATACATCTAGTAATGATGGTTCAATAAGTGACTCACCTCCTGCATATAAGAAAGCTAATGATTATCATGTTTGTTCCACATCCTATCGGCATTCATCAACCCCTTAGGCCCGATGTTTCTCGCTTTGGAATAGACAGTCTGGAGTTTAGGAAAAAGCTAGTTGCTAAATCTAGGTGCAGAAACACCCAAAGAAACTGTTGAAAACGGTGTTCAAAATCAAGAAGTACCTTTAAATCAAAGTACTTGCTCCACAAGCAAGTACCTTCTTCAAAACCTTTTCAAAACAGATCGCTAAACCTTTTTGGTATAATTTTGGTCAAAACAGGTTTAATCACTCACCAAGAAGGCAAAATAATTTTGGGCATAGACATAGAAAATGTCACTTTGACAAGTATGGGTCGAGAAACTGTGTTTTGTATGTTTCAGTCCTACTCATCTAATTAAGGATTGTGAACATCACTCAAAATACCTTAGAAAATTTCCAAAGAACAGGACCGCCAACAAGAAACCTAGAGAGTACAAACCAGTTTGGACTAACTCAAATAGGGTTAATCACGAAACTTCACATCGATCATAGATACCCACAACAGAGAAGACCTTCAAGTTATCTCACCGTACTTTCCAAAGTATCTTGTTAACTCTGCCCAAGATACTTTCACAAAGTAATACTCAGACAAAACAAGGTACTGATCACAATACTTGGTATAGAAATTCTAGCCAATCTCACTATCAACCTAGAAGGTATTCCAATTCACATAGGAGATTTAGATCGAGGAACCAAATGTTAAAAAGAATGGGTTAAAGGGAAAGTACTGCAGAGGGACAAACAGACGTTCAACAAAAAGTGAATCGATGTTTGTGCGACACATGAAAATGCTAAAAATCTGGTGAAAGAGATTTATGTTGAAAAACCAGAAAGTTTTGAAAATCCACATGCTAAAAATCAAAAGATAATTTTGGATCATCATTTGAAAGATAGTGGAAATTACATTCTCAAAGAATTTGAGTTTGTAACTCCACAAGGGGAACACAAGTCAATAATGGCTTGGGTTCCTAAAAGTTTCTAACTCTTTTCTTTATGTGCAGGGCAACCCGAAAGAGGAGCTTAAAGATCATCTTATTGTGGATAGTGGTTGCTCTGGAAGTATGACAGAGACAAAGAGATCCTGTCTGATTTTAGGAAGATTAGTGGAGGAAAAGTTGCATTTGGGAATGATCCCAATGGAGGAAGGATTACCGGGAAAGGAACAATTAAAGCTGGTAGAATCGATTTTGAGAATGTTCGATATGTGAAGGAGCTTAAGTTCAACTTGTTGTCAGTCTCTCAAATTTGTGATAAAAAGCATCCTGTGTTATTCACGGACACAGAATGTCTCATCCTTTCCTCTGACTTTAAATCTGTTGATGATGACTTGGTAGTACTTAGAGTACCAAGGACAAATGATGTGTATAGTTTAGACATGAAGAGTCTACATTCATATGGCAGAGCCACATGTTTGGTGGCTAAAGCAACATCTGAAGAGGCACATCAATGGCATAGAAGATTGGGCCATGTTAATTTCAAGAATATCAACAAAGTGGTCAAAGGCAATTTAGTTAGAGGTCTACCTTCAAAGACTTACAAGAATGATCAATCATGTTTGGCATGCAAGAAGGGTAAACAACACAAAGCTTCCTGCAAGAAGCTTGAGGAGAGAACTATTAGAGAACCATTGGAGCTGTTACATATGGATTTATTTGGACTGTCTCGTGGCAAGTTTAAATAAGAAAAAGTACTTTGTTGTTACTTGATGATTGTAGTAGATTCAGTTGGGATTTCTTTTTGGGTTTTAAAGATGATACTTTTGATGCTATCCGATTATTATTGCTCTTGAACACCAATTGAGACTCAAGGTTAGAGGTATTAGATGTGACAATGGGACTGAATTCAAGAACAAACTTATGGATGATTTTTGTGCAAACAAAGGCATAAAAAGGGAGTTTAGTATTGCAAGAACACCACAACGAATGGTGTTGCGAAAGGAAGAATAGGACTTTGATTGAAGCAAAGAAGAACGATGTTAGCAGATTCTCACCTACCTATTCAGTTCGCGTAAGTACCGCTTGTTATGTACTTAAGGGTCTCATCACTAAACCACAAATGAAGACACCTTATGAATTGCTGATGGGCACTAAACCCAACATTCGTTTTATGAAACCTTTTGGATGCCCTCTTACTATTTTAAACACTATTGATAATGTGGGGAAGTTTGATGGCAAGTCAGAAGAAGGATATTTATTGGGTTATTGCACTAACAGTAAGGGCTTTAGAGTATACAAAAAAGTTACTAAGAAGGTTCAAGATTGTCTTCATGTTGAGTTTTTAGTAGATCAAGACAATGAGAAAGGTAAAGGTCCTGATTGGATGTTTGATCTTGAGGTTTTAACTCCATCTATGAACTATGTACCTGTTAGAGAAGAAAATCAACCAGCACAATGGAGAAGATTTACAATATGTGGTTCATGGAGTTCATATTAGATCCGATGTCTTTGTTCTGATGAAGATCCTGCTAGTCCAAAACAAAGTACTGAAGTTCCAAAACAAAGTACTGTTGTTTCAGAATCTTCTTTATCTGCTGAGGATCAATCCATTCAAGAGGAACTTAATAAGATGCTTCTTCAAGATGTTTTAGCACATTCTTACACTGATGAACAAAGGAGAGCTTATGAAGAGGCAAAGAAGAAGAATAAGACTGCAGAATACTCTCACAGTACTTTGGACAGTACTTTTGAACAAAGTACTGCACCGATTAATGATACTTTAGCGATCTGAATGATCCTATCATGCCTGGATTAGAAGATACTGATGATGAATTTGAAGATGAAGGTATTTTTCCAAATTCCAATGAAGGTCCTGATGTTACTAATTTAGAGGATAATTATGAAGTTCCATAGTCTCCAAACTTAAGAACTCATAAGGATCATCCTTCTGATCAAATCATTGGTCCTTCTACTGGAGTCTTGACTAGACACAAAGCTAAGGGTTTCACTAAACCTCACAATGCTTTACTTAGCTTTGTGTATAAACAAAACAGGCTGAATCATAAGGACCATCAAACCGGTCTATTTACTTGTTTTATCTCTCAAGAGGAACCAAAGAATATTGCTCAAGCTTTGACTAAAGAAAGTTGGGTTGAAGCTATGCAAGAAGAACTTCTTCAATTTAAACTTCAAGAGGTTTGGGTTTTATGTGATCTTCCAGATGGGAAGAGAGTTATTGGAACCAGTGGGTTTTAGAGTTAAAAGAAATGAAAGAGGTAATGTTATCAAAAACAAGGCAAGGTTAGTTGCTCAGGGTTATAGACAGGGGGAAGGGGTAGATTATGATGAGGTATTTGCTCCTGTAGCAAGAATAGAAGCTATTAGAATATTTCTTGCCTTTGCTTCTTATATGGGCTTTCAAGTTTACCGGATGGATGTCAAAAGTGCCTTTTTATATGGCAAGATTACAGAGGAAGTTTATGTCAAACAACCTCCTGGTTTTGAAGATCCTAAACATCCAAACAAAGTCTACAAGGTTGTTAAGGCTCTTTATGGCCTTCATCAGGCACCTAGAGCTTGGTATGAGAGACTCTCCACATTCTTATTGCAACATGGATATAGAAGGGGAGCTATTGACAAGACTTTGTTTATCAAGAGAGATAAGAAAGATATCATGTTAGTTCAAGTTTATGTTGATGATATCATCTTTGGGGCTACCAAACAGTCCATGGTTAAGGAGTTTGAGCAGCTGATCTTGAGAAAGAATTTCAAATGAGTTCAATGGGAGAGTTGACTTTCTTTTAGGACTTCAAAGTTAAGCAGTCAAAGAAGGGTATTTTTATCAGTCAAGACAAGTATGTTACTGACATACTTAAGAAATTCAATTTTGATGATATGAAGGTTGTTACTACACCTATTAAATCTATCAATTCATTGGGCAAAGATGAAGATGGACACCCTGTTGAAGTCAAGCTTTATAGATCAATGATTGGCTCTCTTATGTATCTTACTGCATCCAGGCCTGATATCATGTTTGCAGTTTGTCTATGTGCAAGATATCAAGTCTCACCAAAGATCTCTCACATGAATGCAGTAAAAAGAATTTGTTGTTATTTGAAACAACAACCTAAGTTGGGGTTGTGGTATCCTAAAGAGTCACCTTTTCACTTGGAAGCTTTTTCAGATAGTGACTATGCAGGTGATAATTATGATAGAAGATCCACAACGGGTGGATGCCAATATCTTGGAAGAAGGCTAGTCTCCTGGCAATGCAAAAGCAGACAATTGCAGCAACATCATCTACTGAAGCTGAATATGTAGCTGCTGCAAGTTTATCGAGATTGTGAGCATCAAGTTTTGTGGATGTGGATGCAAAATCAAATCTTGGACTATGGGTTCAATTTCAAAAATACTCCTATCAATATTGATAATGAGAGTACAATTTGTATTGTGAAGAATCCTGTATATCATTCCAAGACAAAGCATATTCAGATTAGGCATCACTTTATCAGAGATTGTTATGAGCATAGGCTCATCAATGTAGTTAAGGTTCACACGGATGACAATGTAGCTGATTTACTTACAAAAGGTTTTGATGTGTCACGATTCAATCACTTGGTCGTGAGCATTGGAATGATTAATTACTAAGCTTTGTTTAAGGGGAGGACTATAAGGTGTTAGTATAGTCCTGTGTATTGCTTGAGGAGAGGATGCTTGTTGATACTTAGTTTATATGAATAAATTTTGGCAAAGTCGTTTTTCCGAAAGTACTTGCTTGGGAAAGTACTGCTTATGTGGAAAGTATTGTTTGTCGTATTAAAGTATTGTTCCAACGGTAATATTGATGGGTAATTGATAATAACGGTAACTTTGTTATTATAGGCTGTGATTTTTCAAATCCTACCTATAAATAACTACTTTCCGATTTTCCCTCTCATATTATTACTTTACATCTTTTCCATACTTATCTCTCGATCACCATCTCTTTATTCTTCAATAAAATCTTTATTGTGCTCACTCATTCAACAATGGCGAATCGTTTAACTGTTTCTAAGCACAATATGGTGGCTAATTTGGACAAGACTGAGGCTTAATATGGCTTTTATGATATTGTTGATTATCTTACTGGGTCGCCTATTAGTTATGCTCTTTTGGTTGAACCGGATGTTATTGAACCATGGATTCAAGAATTTTGGGCTAATGCTAGAGATAACATGGAGGAGGATGAATATTATATTAGATCTACATTCTTTGGTCGGGACTATCAAGATTACAAAAGCCTCTATTCGAGAAGATTTATTATTTGGAGATGAAGATGGGTCTATTCGATTTGACAAGCAACTGATTTGGGATACTTTTAGGAATCTTGGTTATGAAGGATCTTTAACTGAACAAACATTCAAGAAAGCATTATTCTGTCCTCAATGGAAGTTCTTGATTCATGTACTGCTTCATTGCATAAGTTCTAAAAGTACTGATGTTCAAGGTACTGAACATCAAAGTAATGTTTTTCATGATACATCTAGTCAAGAAGTAATTACACCAAGGGTATTGAATTTTGAAGAAGATGCTGGTCCTTCTACAATTGTTATAGAAGAAGAGGAGGAAGCTACATTCAAACCCATTTACTCTGCAAGTGATGATGAATTAATTGCTACAATATTAGATTTGTCACAACCAAGAGGAGGAGTTACTATTAGAGATGTACAAGAAGAAGAACAACCAAGAACTTCTCAACCTTCAATTGATCCAAAAGATAAAGGGAAAGGTATTCTGGTTGAAACAAAGAAAAGGAAACTCACTTTGGCAGAACTTAGAGCAATTGAAGTTGCTAGGAATGAAGCTGCAGCTAGAATAGTTCAAGAAGAGTTATATGCTCAAGATAGAAAAGAACAGGAAGCTCAAGAAGCTCTGAATAAGGAAGCAGCTCAAAAGGTGCAAGATCAATTAGATCTTTGAAAGCTCTGAACCTTCACAGTCCCCTACACCTATTAGATATATGCCAAGAAGACCTAATTTAGCTAAGGACAGGAATGCTATGATGGCTTATTTAAAAAGTCGAGGATATAAGGGTTTGCAGAAGTTAAACTATGTTGATATGAAAAGACTTTATGATGCTGAAACAGAAGCTTATAAGAAGAGTGTTGCTGATATTAAAGACTTTAGAAAAGAAGCTCATTGGACTGAATTTGAAAGGAAAAAGAGTTTAAAGAGAAAAAGAAAAACTGAAGTTACAGATGTTCAGTTTTCAAAGAAAGAAAAGGTTGAATTAAGATCGGAGACTAGAGATGAATTGAAGAATTATCTCAGAATGGTAGATTTTGATTATACAAAGGAAGATGATGACATGAAGATGAACAGATCAAAGATCGGTGTTTTTAAAGTTGTGAAATCCAAGAATGAAGAATACATGATTTTTCATAAAGAAGATGAAAGCTTCAAAGTTTTCAAAAGGCTATGGGATTTACTGCATATTATAGATAGAGTAGACCTATTCTACTTATATCATGTTGTGAAGGCTTACTTTGAAAATAATCCATTGGAAGGGATTGGTTTGGTTTTACATGGTGATCTCATAACTCTATGGGAAACTGAAGAAGAGAGCACTGATGATATCTGGAAGAATCAAGAAAGCTGGGAAATAGTTTGTTTGAGATTCTTTGAAGAATCTGGAGTTCATGTTTTGGAGCTGGAAAATGGAACAATGATAAACATGTTTGCAGAAAGAAGATACCCTCTCACAGTTGAGCTCATGAGAAGAATGCTAGAGCATGGATTGGAAGTAGAAGAGGATAATGAAACTGCTTGCATGGTTATCAACTTGTTTATAAACTGGACTACTATTGCTGAGAATGATCAATAACTGGTATGAATTTTATTTGAATAAATAATTTTTGATATATCAGTACTTTTATTCAAAGTACTGCTGATCAGACAGTACTTTCATCAAAGTACTGTTTGCAGAAATAAACCAGTTAATGAATTTTAGAAGAAACCTTTTTGCTAAGTAATAAATATTTTGAAATAAAGGTTTAATAAATGGTTTTTGTGATGATAACATCAATAGGTTATCAATCCACCATGGTTACAAAAGGATTGACTAATCCATGAGCAAACGGCTCTGGTAAAGATATATCAAATCCGCTTTTAGTTGACAACTTGCTAATAAGTTGGATGGTATTCAACTCACCATATCGTAATGTAAAGAGTTGGATAGCCCACAAGAAAATGGCTTGTGGTAAAGGCTGTGGAAAAACCATTATTGGTAATTAGTTCACCATTAGATAGAAGAACTAACTAGTCCGTAAGGGTACGCTTTTGGTAAAGACAAAACAAATCTGTTGATAGCCGGTGGTTTGCTAAAAATCATATGGTTATCAATGTACCATGGTCTTACACACCAAAACATTTGGCTACTCCAAAGATAATGGCTTTGATAAAGAGTTCTAAATCCATTAATTTTTCAATGATTCACTTGAAAGTGATGAGAATAGTATGCAACTTAAACTGAATTATATGTACAAATTGTCATATGTTGCTGTGTTGCTGAAAAGATGGAGCTTGCTGAATGCTGCTGTAAAGAAAACAATTCTAAGAGATACTTTGACAAGAACAGATGTTACAAAGATAAAAGCTTGAAGACTAAGAAACAATCCGTCTTTAAAAGATGAAGCTGTTAAAGATATATTCACAAAAGAACTTGAAGTCAAGCAAGTAGAATTCAAGTTAGGGGAGGATTGTTGGGATATGAAAGTGCTGACGATATCAAAGTACTGAAGATATCAAAGTACTGTAAGTTGTAAAGTACTCGAAGAAGTTAAAGACTCAAAGTACTGTTAAAGACAAAGTCAAAGTACTGCAATATGAAGTCAAAGTACTGCAAGAACAAAAGAACTGTTATATTCGTTTATGGAAAGAATTGTATTCTATGTTTAGATTACTTGTCGTACAAGGTTATCAATTGTAAACCGACTAGGATATCCTTGAGCCTATAAAAGGACTCCTAGATTGGCATTAGAGGTACGATTTCAGAATTAGAGTTTTAGAGAAAAGTTTGATTATCTTAGAGTTGTATTAGAGTATCTGCATAATAAGCAGATTTAGAGTTTATAATAAAAGGTTATTCTTCTTAGCTTTGTTAAGTAAATTCCGCGTACTTAATAAAGATTACTCAGTGTTTCTTTGTTAATAACTTAGGATTTATCCGAGGTTATTAAACCTTAACAAGCTAGTTAAGATAGTTTGATTAAAGTATATCGATCCAACACTTATTGGTGTAAGAATAATGTCTTACAACCACGTTCTTGTACACACGAATTAACCAAACGAATCAAGCGATTGCTAGATCTAACACAAGTCCTCGTTTAAGAAAAACGAAACCAAACTCCCTTACTTTGGGGTGTTCGGCCGATTATAGGACAAGAGAGAGAGAGAGAGATCTAGGGTTATTTCAATGCACAAGTGTATGAAACCCTAGAACCTAACCCTCTTTATATACTAGTAGGTAAACTTAGGAACACGTTTATGAATTAGGGCTTTAGAAGGCCCCTATGGCCAGCCATGTAGACAAGCCCAAAGCCAAACCCATAAATTTTCCAAGTTTTCCATTTCTAGTCCTTCTCTTTTCCATTTAACGGTCGTTAGTCATTTTTCCGTTAAATACTTAACGATCGTTAACCGGACTTAATGTGCAATAATTAATCGTAAACATAAACATTAATTATTAACTTTAATTCTCATTCGCTAATGTGTGCAATCCCGTGGTCACGAGTTCGAATCCGGACATTCACATGTTTGTAAATATATACATTTCCAACACACCTGACAATCATGTTCGTGGGTTCAATAATCTCAAAACTCGTTGCTTTCATGAAGGACGTGTTGTTGACTCACCTCTATTATACCAAGAAGGTATCAATACCTCATTCCGCACCATAGGACTAGAAGGTCTTCTCGGAATTAACGAGAAAATTTGTCCGCGGTTTGTTTTGGAATTATTTCGTCAAGTTGAACTCGTTCGTAACGAGGATCGCTCTCTATCACTATGGTTTTGGATCAAAAACCAAAAGTTTGTCTTGACTCTTGAGCAATTTGCTCACATTCTCCGAATTTCAAATCATGGACAATGTGCCTTCACTGAAGATTGGTCTCTTGATTCTCTCTTTAACTACCGTGAAGAAAAAAGTCCATATTGTTCACACATACCCTCTCCTCAAGAAATAACTCGCATTTTATACACTCCTCAATCCAATTACACAAATCCAAACATAATCCATACACGTGATATCTTAGATGATCTTAAACCTCTCGCAGTAATTCTACGTGAAAACGTTTGGAGTCTTAGAGGAAACCGTGAGATACTTCTTGCATGTTGTGCTCACATGATTTACTGTCTCCTAACTCAACAACCATACAATCTCGCCTACTTCTTCGCAAGGTGAATTGTAAATCTCCAAGGTAGCTAGAACAAACTTATTCCATATGAAATGTTCCTAACACGCCTTTATTATCATGTCATGTACTAGCATCCTCATTTTCAAAGTCCTTTTATATGTACTTGTGAACAAAATGATGGAACCTTTGAACACACCTCTCATCACTTTATTCTTCGTTCCTGAATCTTCAAATACTCACAATCCACTCGACGATCCATCAAACGAAAACGCATGAGAAATCTAGTCCTTTATTTAAATAGAATCAATTCTTAGGATTCATCTTTTACCGTTGTAACATGATCATTCCTATGAAATAAAACGTGTGTTGATCATTTGGTATCTTGCTTGTATATGTGTTTAGTTACTATGGAAATCATTAGTTTCAAAATTGGACACCTAGGACTAAATAGTGCACGTTCACTATTGAGTATAGGGATCCGTGGAACCCGGGCAGACAATAGTAGATTTTTAAATATCTTCACTTCAATCCAATCTTTCATACCATATTATACTAGTTAAACATGATACTTTAGGATCACTTAAGTCTTCCTCAAGCTCAGTTGGTCTCACATCCACTCATAGATAACTTATGATCACATTCAAGGTGCTTTTGATTTATCATTTCATCAAAACTCACCACATTTCCTCTCCAATGCTCACACATTGTTTATCTCATCTCAGAATACCTAGTTTGATATTTCTCTCAATTTTAGCAAATTGATTTTAGTCATCCTTATTTTTAAGGAATTTTCCAAATTTCTTTTAAGTTACCATCTGATCTCTAGGATCATTTGACTCCACTTGACACTCTCAAATTTCTTAGTGTCATCTTTGATCACCCATTGGTGCTCATAAAAACCCCAGTTCTTTCCATAAAAGACAATCATTAGCTACCCCTACTCATTTCACTTGATCATTTAAGTCTCATATCATTTAAGACACCTGAGAAGACTGAAATACTTGAGATGTGTAGGTACTAGACCTTACAAAACATCATCTTCCTTTTCTTTGTCTGCTGAGATCCGGATCCCTAGGTTTAGCCTAGACGGATCCTTTATTTGAGGTAACCGTGGGAACCGGCTGCACAAACTAAGCTAATCCTACTTAAAACAATCATTTCAAGCTCTCTCTGTTAACTTGAACACTCCACCTTGTCGTAATTGACTTCATAGATCAGTGCAACTCTGTAGTTGACTCTTATGCATGCAAATCATTGCAATTTGAAGGATTTTAGTAGTTTAAGCATTAATTCACTTACCAATCATTTCCCCTTTTAAACCTCCTTGTTAGAACCTCCAAATCACCATTCACACACTTATTCTCAGTAGCTAAACTCTTTTTTCACACCTTCCCTTTCTACCACTTCACCATGAGGAAATCCCCTAGTGTTAACTCATCCACTAAAGGACCTCCCAAGAAACTTGCTCGGGTTGTTCTCAAAATCTCTTCAACCGAATCATCACCCGTTAAAACTAAAACACTAGAATTCCCTCACAACCAACTCTACCAATCAAACCAATTCCCAAAAAGATTGTTCATACAAAACAACCCTTGTCAAACACTACTATACCTCCTAAACCAAACACCCCTACTTCCACTAAACCATCACCTCTAGTACCTAGAGCTATCTCTTTCACCACTCCACTCTCATCTCAACACCTCTACAACTTAGAGGACTTACCTTCTAGGCCATCTCATCCACCACCATTGCCAACATTTTACTCAATTGAGAAAATAGCGCAACAACAAAACTTTGGTGTTGAAACAACACTAGCACCGGTATCCTTTTCTCCATCACCCTCAAATAGTCCATATTGGATTATGAGGAATCAACAAAATCAACAACCAGATCACATGGAAGTAGATACCTCTCTACCACTATCCTCAACACATATTCCATCACCTTCATTCTTGGTTGAACCACCTTCAAATGTGCCTCCACAAATCCATCCACCTTTTGTGGAACCTCCACCTTCTTCATCCAACCTTCCACCTCAAATCACTCCATTCCTACCACCACTATTCCCTAACCATGACAAAGATTGTTATCATTGTCAACATGTTGAAGGTTTAGTACATGAAGTACGTGACGAGCTACGTTTCATGTTTGATCACCTCCTCGAACGTTTCGATGAGGTCAACAAATCTAAACATCCTTAAGCATAGGAATTCAAGTGGTGTTCTCATCTTAGGCATAACTTAGATTTGCTAGGAATCATATTTTGTGTTTGGATCATTTTCTTAGTTTTAGAGTTATGTACATCATTTTTCTCGTTTTATTAAATGATATTACATGTTGTATGCTATTTGGTTATGAAAATATGTTTAGTGCTACAATACATAACTGTTGTTGATGTTAACATCACATTTCACATCCACATTTGCATGTATACGGATCCCTCACTTTTGCCTAGACGGATCCCTCACAGGGAGGAACTGTGGGATCCGTTTAACAGAAGCATTTTTTTTCACTAATTTGAATCTCATTCGCAGGAAATTATGCATCATATACTTGCTTTCTAACCTTGGTTTTGTAGATTTTCAAAATACACATGAAGACTTTGACACCCTCAACAAGGGGGGGGGGGAGCTTTTCTTCAAAGCAAAACAATTGCATAAACGCTTGCAATACTTTCACTTAGGATTTCTTTAATACTTGACGTCCTCCTCAAAAGGGAGCACTCGTCAAGGGGGAACATCTCGTCAAAAGACGAAACCATTTGCAAACTTAATTGCAACACACTCGCTTAGTCTTCCTAATTAATTGACGCCCTCAACTAAGGGAAGCATCCGTCAAGGGGGAGCTAAGACGATAATTCTTTTCTTTTTATTTTCTATTTTTCATATTATTGCTTTTCGCACATTTTTCTCAAAACAATGTGTTAGTTTCTTTTTGACGCTTTTTTTATTTCGACAAAAATGGGGAGAAGAGAGTAAAAACTCCAATTCAAACTTTTACGAATTTTAGTTTTTCCTTAAAATAATCTTATGTTTTCTCATCAACAAAAAAGAGGAGATTGTTAATACAAATAAGTCATGAAAACGTTTATTTATATTTTATGATCTTTCAGTGTTTTATCGATAACAAATGTAAAATCATTTTAACGAAACAAATAAAATACGTAGTTTGAGCCAATAGTTTACTAACACACTTACATTTTCATATAAAACACTAAACAAGTATTATTGTTTACATCTTATAGAAATTCATATGTATAACAACTAGTGTTTACATAATATAGAAATGTACATATATACTTGGTATATATTGTAATAGGTAATGTAATGGTTAAAAATCTAGGTCCATGACCCATTGACTAGGTACAATGAATGTTGTTGGGTAAAACCCAAAGTCCATGCCTCATACCCATGGAGCTTGATCCATAACCCATGACCCCTTGCATGACATCATGCATGAATTCATGTTGGGTATTATCCATGATCCATGACCCAATGTCTAGATACATTGCATCTTGTTGGGTATCCATAAAACATTACCCATAACCCATGGTTCATAACCCATAACCCGGTTTGCAACCCAAAATCTAGACTTAAGCTGACCCAGCAGCCGGATACCTAGGATTGCACTAGCCGGATCCCTCTGGGGAGGGATCCGTGGGAACCGTGGAACAGTAGACAATTTTGTCTATAAATAGTGAGCCATTTCTCTCTTGCTACTCACCCCTTTTACACATACTCTCTCTTATTATTGTAACATCTCTAACCTCATATCAAAAGGATCTTTCTATGTAGTTTCGTATTTGTGTGATTCTCTAGGTTCCTCTTAAAGGCGAGATCACCACCTCTTGAAGACGTACAAGCTCAAGGTCATGAGTTTCTAAGCTTCGTCATCATCAAGACCACTGAAGTGTCTCTTGTTGATAGTTCTTTTCTCCCTCCATAGAAGTGTAGTGTTAAAGGAATTAGTGAAAGGTGCCGAATGGTCGTGTCGAAGGCATTAGTGAAAGGTGCCGAAGGGTCGTGTCAAAGGCATTAGTGAAAGGTGCCAAGGGTGTACATTCGATATGGTGCATTGATGTACAAGATAGATAGTTTGGGTTAAAGGATACTGATATCCTTATGATGTTGTAATAAGGAGTGTGTCTTCTTTGGGGTAGTCGTGTAGTGGTGTAGTGTTAGGTAGTAGTTCCTCCTTTGTAATGAAACTCGGTATCTAGCCTTGTACCGAATAAAGTGTAGGCGACGTTGTGATAGGTTTGGTTATACCGCTTGGAAGAACCCGGTGTCTAGCCTTGTACCGGATAAAGAGTAGGCGACGTTGTGAAGGCTTCTCCGCCACATTAAGGATGTTGTGTTGTGTAGTGCTTACGAACTCTCGAGTGGGGAACTCGGGGAGTGGAGTAGGTCAAGGAAGGTGTCCTTTTAGCCGAACCATTATAAATACTCGTGTCGTGGTTTTGTGTTCCTTTACTCTTTATCTTTGCATTAGTTACTTATATGCTTATCTATCATCATCCAACACACACATTAAATAGATAGACATAAGTCGATCTAAATAGTTTAAAATGAAGTTTTAATCGGTAAAACTATTCAACCCCTCATTCTAGTTTTTCATAATTTTCTTATGTAAACAGGTGCTTGGAACACGTATGTGAGTTTCATAGCCCTACTTTTACTCTTATGAACTGCTTTGCTAAACTTTGGGGGTGAGAAACATGCAAAACTTTACTTGGACTGAACGGTTTATTTCTTTACTTAAATTGTTACGTGAACTAGCATAAGGAACTTGAATCCCACTATTGCCCACTTCATGGACCGTTAATTCTTGTTGAGAAGCGCGAGTGCTATAGATAGATCTATCGGGGTTGACATCCCCAATCCAGTGTTGGTAGCGCTAACTAGAGGGACGCATATCATGTTGGGACGTAAGTGTACGGGATTTACACTTGTATGGGCTTATTACTATCGCGTGCTCTGGGTTCACCCAAACTGTGTCGAAGCTTCGGTTGCATGACTTAGTGCTAGCGTAACATACTTGATTTTGGTGATATTACGTCGATTTAATGTTCACATGATTGATTACAGTCCACTTTACTGCTTTAAGTTTGATACTTTATGGATTACTTTACTAATATTTTCTTGACACTGTGGGTGTAGCAGTGGTCACTTGTATTAAGCTTGACTTTGTTTGTATTCTAAAATCACTCTTAAAAACCTTGTGGTCCACACTTGAATTTTACTTAAATATCGTAACACCCCCAAAATACCGCAGCGGAAGATTGTGTCACTGGGTGCTACTTCATAATACAAAGTACATGATATAGAAAACAACCTCTAAATGAGATGTTTTGAAAAGTTATCATTCGATTAATAAAATCAGAGTTATAAACATGAGGTCCCAAAGTATAATACGTAAATGTTTACAAAAATTTTCGAATAGTAAATGATAAAAGCATAAGTCTTCAAAATATGTCGTGCGACTCTATACTTCAAACTCTAGTTATCCCCTTATGACCTGAGATAAACATGCTAAAAAGTGTCAACACAATGGTTGGTGAGTTCATAGAGTTTGTTTAACATGTAAAGCCTTTAAAGATTGTTCACACAGTAAGGGCATTGTAAATCCATTCAGTTCCAAGTTCCGCCCATACAAAACTTGCAACCTATGTGTTTACAACCTACTGCTAAAATATAATATGAGTAAGACATATGTGTTTACGATATATGCAAGTGCTTAATGTAAAGATTATATCGATCATGTATCATCGAAATCAATGGCCTTCCAATACCACACTACTAGGATGTATCCAAATGAATGGTCTTCCAACACCTCATTGTTAGGATGTATCCAAATTAATGGCCTTCCAACACCTCAATGTTAGGATGTATCCAAATTAATGGCCTTCCAATACCACAGTATTAGGATGTACGTTTGTATCAAGTATATTTATAGTTGCCAATGCAATCATGTTTAACGCAGTCATGTATGTATGCATGTATTTATGTAAATGCAAATCATGTATTTAAATAAAGTGAGTAAAGTATTTCTAAGCATGTATCTCCTCCAAGTAGTTTAAAACGAGTATTAAAAGAGTAAAAGTAGGGCTATGACTCACGGTAATCCTTAAAGGTTTAGAGTACTTGTGAAAATAAATGAAAATAGTTGAACATGTATCTCTCCCAAAAGTAATTCAAAAAATGTATAAAAGTAGGGGCCATGAAACTCACAGTAATATGTTAAAGTTTAGAGTATTTGTGAAAGTAAAAGCAAGTAGTTGAGCATGTATCTCCCCCAAAGAGTTTATAAAATGATTAAACGAGTAAAAGTGGGGCTACGAACTCACCGTGAATTAATAATATCAAAACGTATAACATAATTGATGGATAAGCCCAGAAGTCTCTACGCGTAACCTAGAATATGATGTCGTGTCTTAGGTTTGAAATAATAATGAGAAAGTATAAATGAGTCTATATATGTTAGTACATTGATCATGATGTAGTACTTGGTAGTTTTGTGTATGTTTGTTTATGAAACGGTTTTAGTTTGTATATCTTGTACTACCGTTCGGGCCATCATAATCCAGAAGTCATGTAGTAAACGTTCGAGGAGCTAGGACACTTTAAATCGTAAATCCAACAACTCGTCGATCCGTTTGCCCAAATGAAACCTCTCACATGAAGCTCCCTAGTGTTGTAGTGCTCAATATGAAAAAAAATTCGTTTGGCTTGTGACATATAGATTAAGTAGTTACATGGTTCCTAATTACTTAAAAACTGTCTTACCATTTGAAGCAGAAAGCTGCCCTTATTTGGTGTTTTCAAGCCAAGTTTCCTCATGGTAGATGTAAAACATCGTCCCGGACAACTTTCGTGTTTTAACTTTTTGATGAAACGGACCAGAAGGGTCTCTAAAAATTCCCAAATCTCGGCAGTTAGCTATTTGACAGTTTTTAGGTTTTTAAGTTTCGCTAACTTCTTTTGAGCATATCTTTTGACTCGTGTACTCGTTTTGGATGATTCAAATTGCTACGTTTTCATTTTAAGATCCTCTATCATTCTATAAGATTTTTCAAGTCTATAAATATATATTTCTAGTCGTTTATCATAGCATAACTTACTAGTTTACTTGTTTGTTTTATAAATGATAACATAAAATGATATATAAGTTTAGACTTGTGTTTACATCGCACTTTAAAATCTTATTGGTAATGAAAGATATGTGACACCGTTTTAATCAACTGATCGCATGCACTCAAGTTTGGATGAACATGACCCGTCATGTTTCCTCACAAACAAAACTGTGGAGTCTATTGCGGGACCCGGACTTTCTTATCTACGTGAGGGAACATGACCGGTCATGTTTATACGAACTTTAGAGAATATCAATCCTATAAATATACTAGATCAAGTCCTTTTATATAGTATAATATATCTCATATTTGAAAAGACATTATAAGATCAGTAAGATATAATAACTTTTCACATTTAACGATGACTTTGACGGCTTTTAGGTACCAAGATATTACCTACAAATATGAATAGATAGATCTAATGAAGCAATGCAAGGTTAATATAAGATTCACAAAATTTAGAAACCAATTAAGCTTTATAAGACCACGATAACGGTAAAGAGAGAAACCCAATAGAGAATCTTTTTCTACCTTATGATTGCAAAGTTTAATCTATAGAAACCTCGGATTCATAATTTTGTGATGTCAAAAATATATTCTCGTATCATCAAAATGTCAAATATTAACAAGTAATATAATACTAGTATTAATATATAACTAAGGTTTGAGACTTACCTTGCATATATCTTGTTACTTTGAAACACGAATCGTGAACTTTAGCACCGTCGAATCAATTTCTTTCTAATGGCTGCCCGTATTTTTGTCTTCTAAGCTTTGGTGCTCATCAAGAGGTATATCTATACTACTTATAATGGAGGGACGACCCTCTCTTCTAATTTTTTTTAAAATGTCATTAATGTGTTTTTTAAGCATTACAAGTTTTAATGCATAATGTACACAATAAATAGCTTTTATTAATTTATCTTCCACAACATTTTAATGCTTCATTTATTATTTCTTTTTGAATTAGTTTAGTTTTAATGCAAAAATGCACATATAAATGAATATGATTTTAAAATGCATGCAAAACTACAAAGTTCCAAAACTATTATTATATCGTAAGAGTGTTTCGAGAACCAATCTAAATAAAATTTGAATTGTTTTAAATAAAATTAACCACAAAAGTAAAAAAATGGTTTTTTGTAAAAGTCGGGACTATTTTTTTAAGAAAAATGATGCAAAGATGTAAATTCACAAGTGATAATTTATTTGATTTTATACATATTACACATATCTATATTACTTATAATGGAAGGATGACCCTCTATCTTAAATTTTATTAAGATGTCATTAATGTGTTTTTTAAGCATCACAAATTTTAATGCATAATGTACACAATAAATAGCTTTTATTAATTTATCTTCCACAACATTTTAATGCTTCATTTATTATTTCTTTTTGAATTAGTTTAGTTTTAATGCAAAAATGCACATATAAATGAATATGATTTTAAAATGCATGCAAAAACTACAAAGTTCCAAGACTATTATTATATCGTAAGAGTGTTTCGAGAACCAATATATATAAAATTTGAATTATTTTAAATAAAATTAACCACAAAAGTAAAAAACAGTTTTTTGTAAAAGCCGGGACAATTTTTTTAAGACAAATGATGCAAATGTGCAAAGTGCTAAGTGCTAATTCAATGATTAATATATTAGTATATTAATTATTATAATTATCATGGATAACTCTAAATGATTGCTTGAACATGTAAGTTTTCTTGACATTATAAGCATTATTTTATTTATATCTTCTATCTATGTGGGACAAGTGTTATGAACAATATTAATGATTCAATTTTTTTTTCATAAATATATATACTTTACAAGATGTATACATTATATGTAATCTTTTATTTATATCTTTTATCTATATGGGACAAATGTAATAAATAATATTAATGATACAAACATGTTCAAATATATATATATATATATATATATTTCATAAAAAAATATTTCTACTTATTTCTCACTGACTACGACCACTATCAACTATCGACCATAACCCCATAACATTATTGACTACCTAACGCAAAAATCATGCCACTTTCAATTGTTTTTACATGAATTAGTTTGATATTATCTATCACTTTTTTTAAAGTTACTCAAACTCATTATGCTTTCGCTATTGGTAAAGTTATTGTAAGAGAAAACATAAAATTGAAAACATTTTTTGCCGAAAATTTTATTACTTGATACTCGCCATCGCAACGCGCGGGTACCCTACTATAATATTTTAAAGAGTTGAAATATGTGACATGAAACTTTTGGCATCCGCAAATTTATCGTCACATAAAACGTTTCAGATTATAAAGCATGGTTTATTGAATTTTTTTATTTCAGGGTATCCGCCGCCGCACCGCGCTGATACCCTGCTAGTATAATTACAATCTGAAATATTCTCTAAGATATAATCTCTTAATAATATACAAAAGATTACTTTCCAAGTGATATGGACATTCATTCCATATATGTATTTGTAACAGATTTTTTCAATTTATTTATTTAAATGAAATCACATTTTTACTTTGATATGCGAATGAGATTCTCATTTACCACCACCTGAGCTTTATACACAAAGGTTTATAAACGACTGAACTAACAAGTAACAAGAATACACAATTTAAGAAGATGACTGTTGATACAAAAGTTGGGCGCTCCTTGTTTAGACTTCGGTTCTCGTACCAATTGATTCTTGATGTTTGAGACCTGCGCACTAAGTAAACAGAAAACACCGTTAAGCTTATCGTGGTATTGTCTCTCACGATTATCCTCCGGCGTGAGAGTAAGTAATCGGCAGGCCCGGATTTGAGCATGTGCGGCATGGGCAACCGCACAGGGCCTCCGATTTTTAGGGGCCTCTAACTTTTAAAACTTCGTATAAGTATAATAAAATTTTTGGAGGATTTAATAGTGTTTGTCATATGATTTAGGATAGACAAAAGAAGATTTTTGTAAGAGAATTTCTTTTTAGCTTGAGCACATTTTAATGGAAGAACATGAGATCTAGTTTTGTTGGAGAAGACAACCCAAGTGGGCCCTAACTTGCAGTTTGTCTATTAATGCTATCTTTTTCAAATTTCAAATAAGACCCTTTTGTTTTTATACTCTATCATTTAAAACCTCACCCCAGTTTAATATTTTGTTGCAAAATATTTTATGAGAAAATTTATAATAATTAAAACCTTCACAACAAAAATAATATTCCCAGTTTGAAATATGTCAATCAAGAAAACATTAATATTTAATAGATTTTAGAAATAAATATGAGACATCATGCTTTACAGAAATGTTGTTATATTTTGGAAGTCAATGGTTACCGAAAAAAGTATATATAGCTAGAACAAGATTAGTCCGTTTTTATTTGATCGATACCTATAAACAATGCATAACTAAATTATCCTCTTCAATTCTAGTAATATTTTGACTTTCACGGTTAAAGGGCATATTTTAAAGTTACGGCACAGGGCCTCCGAATTTCACGGGACGGCCCTGGTAATCGGTTTTAGGGTTAATAGGAAAGTTAGGGTTTTAGATCGTACCTTTAATGAGGGATAGGGTTCCCTTTATATACACACGAAGTCCTTATTGGTTTCGTGTTCCCCAACCTTCGGCGTATCCCGCCTAAGTCGGTTTGGTAAACGTTTATCTCAAAGATAGGAGATATCCGATGTTTTATTCCCTAAATAACTTTGGGTTTGGGCCTTCGTGAGCCCAAACACTTATCGGTTTAGCCCAGTTCGTGCTGGGCTTACTAGTAGCGGTCATTGGTCGGGCTCGTGACCCGAATGTAGACTATACGTCATCATGTCCCCCCAGTCTAGTATGCGCAGTGACCAACTGCGGTTGCTAGACTAATAGTTGTAGCCAATAAAATCTGTGAAGCGTAGCGAAGAAGCGAAAAGATTTCCTACCTTAAAAAATACTCGGTGAATCTAGTCACAAAATTTCAAATGTACACCTCGGAAATCGTGGGAAAGTAACTGAACAAGCGTCATGTCAACAGATCCTATCCACACATTTAGAAATAGTGGGATCCACGTGTCTATCATCGTGTGGATGTAAAAATCTATATAAACCCTCGCCTCCTATTTACTGTGTTTATCACAGTAAAGAAAACATTTCCGCCATTGTCAAAGAACTCAAACTGCAACCTAGAAACCTTTAATATTCCCAATGTAACTACGTGTGCGCGTTAAAAACTGTATCATGGTCCGTGGATTGGCTGATTTTACCTCTGACCTGGCCGAGGATGAACTTCGTGAGTTCGCCTCGGATTATTATATTCCGATGGCGCTGCATCCGGTGGTTCCGGCTGCGCAAGCATCCATAGCGGATTTCCCCGAAGGGAAGGTAGGGTGTACACACTTTTCTTCGAATTGCGAATCAACGTGCGCCCTATCCTTATTTCTGGCGACGTATTAAACTACTATCGCTCTGCATATATCCCACTGCGACCGCATAGGTGCGCAAAGATAACAAACTTCGAGGTTAATTGCCGGTTATTGGCGATTAACCCCACCATCTACTTGTTTCGCGCGTTTTATCACACAACGTGGTCAAACGGGTGGGTGTATTTTGCTAAGCGCGCCGGTAGACTGCAATGTTACACGGAGAAACTGGACGCGCTTAGGAACTGGAGGGAATACTTTTTCTGGGTTGATAAGGCGTTATTTCCCTGGGATTTTGATTTCTATACCCAGGGTTCACTGCTAAAGGATGAGCGCCCCCACCCTGGATCATACAGCGCGAAGGATGCTGATACGATAAACACCAACCGTATTTCCATCAATTCCTACCCCGAGGAATTTTTGGTGCATATGGGCATCAGTCGTAATTACTTCGGTAGACCTGATGAGGTGCCAATCTTCTTGGACGTGGATGGACAGGGTGGGTGCTTGTCCTTTCGCATCCCTTTGCTTTAGTAATGTGAGCATTTCATTTAATCTTCGTGCTTTTCATAACCTGTTATGTTGTTTGTCTTCTGTTGCGCAGAGATGGATCTATTCGGAGTTGTTCAGTTAGCAAAGCCGCGACAAGTAACGGTGGGGGTGCGCCCATTGAAAGAGGGGGAGGAGCCCATTCTAGAAGCAACCTCGGGGCGTACCCTGGAAATGAATCTGGGAGAGACGGGAGGTAGTTCCTCCGTCGCACTGGAGGCGACCCATCTTCAAAGTGTGCCGAGCCCTAGGGTGCCTTCCCCGGTAGTGGAGCCATCGCGCATAGTTGTAGCGGAACACATGGAAGAAGAAGAAGAAGAAGAAGAAGTCAGCCATGGATTGAAGCGTAAGAGAGCGCTGAGTGGGGATGGCGCGAGCTCATCCAAGAAGAAACGTCCCGTCGCCCCCCTTCACCTGATATCACTCCTCCTCAGTAAGTTATGTTGTCCTATCTCTTATCGCATTCCCTGGTATGTAATGAAACAATTGCTAATTCATTTTGTTGCGTGCAGATTTGAACACTCTGGGGAGTCGCCCCCCCAGGCTAGTACTGCGCATGCTGAATCTTCTGAACCAAAAAGCCAAGGCGCTGAGCCATTGGCATCTGGGGATGCGCCAATGGAGCAGCTAGTTGAAGATTTAGTGTTGGCTTTTGCGCACCAAGCTACGTTGGTGGCGCAACTGAAGGCAAAGTATGCTGAAGAAAGCTACCGGAGCGCACAGAAGGATGAAGAAATTGCGCAGTTGAAGGTGCATTTAGCTAGTGCTCAGGCGGAGGTAGAGGCAGCGAACTGTCATTCCCAAAAACTGGTTGAGGAGAGAAAGTCACTAATGATCCAAGTGGGCCAGGAGCGGGCCGCGTCCGAGAGTTATAAGGCGAATTGCTCCTGGGCACTTAAATATTTGGACAACGGGAAAAATGAGTTGTTCTCTCAGTTGGGGGAGTTTGGTGCAACTGTTGGGAGCGCAATTGAAGAGCAGGAAATGAAGCTGCGTAAACTCAGTATTGAGTATGACGAAGAGTTGTATCCCCAACTCATGTCATCTATTGCTGAACGCAGGTGGCTCATTGGTCATGGCCTTCGCCTTGCTGCCCTAAGTACCTTAGAGTCTCGGGAGGTTGTAGATAAGTTCAGAGCGGTGGTACAGTGTGCGCTTGCACGTGGCAAGGCATAAGCGGTAGAGGAGCTCCATGAGAGTGGCCTATTGAAAGTGTCTGCTGATAAAGTGCCTGGTTATAGTGAGCACGCCTATGAGGACCTGGTCGCTGCGATGGGGGAGATGAAGCTGCTAGAGCTTCCACTGATTGCGCAGTTGGAGCGCAACTAGGACTATTCCATAGGGGTAATTATGGAGGGGCTCACCTTGGCTCGCCATCGTGCTGAGAACGCAGAGGCGCATCCTGACTATTATTTGAAGCCCGATGAGTCCCAGTTGCAGGTGCCCATTTTTGCTCGTCCCCGCGACATCTTGAACCCATTCGTACTGGAGAAGGAAATCCCTTTAAAGGAATCCTTAGAGGCTCATGCCACAAGACTTGCCAAGAAGAAAGGTGTTAAGGGAAAGGCTATTTTGTGTGGGATTGGCGCGGCGCATCTTCCTAGATCTGACGGGGTACCTGTTAGTGTGGCCACGGTATCCTGCCAAGACTCTGAGTTGTTGAAGAAGCTAGGGGAAGCTGGTAACACTGCAAGTCGTGTGGAGGGTTCATCTGTAAGGCGCTGTAATAGTTTGTAGGTTATATCCTTGTTGTAAATATCATTTTGTAAGAACTTGTAGTCTTTAATAAAATTCTCCTTTTGTTGAATGCGTGTTGATATTGTTGCAACTTGTAATGTTTGTACTTAGTTATTCGTCTTTGCATAAAAAACGTACTTGTTGTCTAAGAACCAAACTGTTACATAAGCGCGAATTAATATATGAAGTTCATAATCATGTATGAAATTCACGGTATACTTAAAACATAATTTCTATGTATTCGTATCATAATCGTGTATGGTGTGATATGCAGCGTACTGTAAATATCATATCAAGGAGTCAAGTGTCTTGATTCCTAATTTGTTAAACGCAAGACTGTATGCATTGTTGCGCACCCATCGTGGGATGCGCACCGAACTTATTCCAACGTCTTGAGAATAAGGTGTTTAACAAGGATACATGATCCAATGTTGATGGGTTTGCAACCCTCTTACTCAACGAGTTATTTAGTAGGTTTACTCATCCTTTTACCATCGTGGGTTTATTAAGTGCATGCACGCCATGTAGGCAAAAGATAAAAAATGTTAAGACATAAAGTATATAGAAATAACAAATTAAAATATGCCACAGAGTTAGCTAGAAACCGCGACGTTTTATTAATACTTGCAAGTTTTTGTGAAAGAAAATAAATAAGACATTGCCTAAGTAAAACAAAATGTAAATACACGGGTATTTATTGGGAACTTCACTAAAGTGCGGGAATGTCCGTGTGCTGGGCCGTAGCCATTCCTAGAGATAACATCGCTTAAGATTGCAAATGTTCCATGTGTGTGGTAGTTCACGACCATCCATGTCTCGTAGCTTGTACGCGCCTTTTCCTAATGCTTCAGTAACCTCATAGGGTCCTTCCCACTTCGGTCCAAGTTTACCTGTATCTTCTGCGTGGCTTGCATCATTGGCGCGGTATACGAAGTCGCCTGGTCTAAATGAAACACTTCGCACTTTAGCATCGTAGTATCCCTTCATTTTTGCTTTGGATCTCGCTTCACATATAGCTGTGCGCTCACGTCTCTCTTCCAACAGGTCTAAGTCGATACGCCGTTCATCGTCATTGGTTGCAACATTGACTTCAGCAGTGCGAATAGTTGGCATCCCAATTTCGGTAGGTATGACAGCCTCTGTCCCATAGACCAGGGAAAAGGGAGTGTCTCCCGTGCTAGTTTTGATTGAAGTACGGTGTGCCCACAGAACATGCGATAATTCTTCCACCCACCTTCCTTTGTGCTTGTCCAGACGTGCCTTAATTCCTTCACCCAGGCTTCGATTTGCACGCTCTACTAAGCCGTTGGTTTGTGGGTGTTTAACTGACGCGAAGTGCTGTGTGATACTCAATTTCTCGCACCAGTCCTTGAAAGGGTTGTCACATAATTGTTTCCCGTTGTCCGAGATGATTTCCCCAGGTAGTCCGGAGCGGCATACAATATTTTCCCAAAAAAAGCGTTTTACCTGATTGCCAGTAATTGTTACAACTGCCTTTGCTTCGATCCAGTTGGTGAAGTAGTCTATGGCTACTATGTGGAACTTCAATCCTCCTGCTGCAACGGGGAAAGGACCTGCAATGTCGATACCCCACTTGTAGAATGGCCATGGCGCCGTGATAGGTGTTAGCTCCTATTGTGGTTGGCGTGGAACGGGTCTGTGAACCTGGCAGTCGCCGCACTTTCTTATTAAGTCCCGCGCATCACGGTGCATGGTGGGCCAGTAGTATCCTGATCGTAGAGCGCGCGCCACCACAGACCGTGGTCCTGAATGCATGCTGCATGAACCGGCGTGGATTTCCCGGAGTACATAATTTTCTTGCAGGGGGCCGACACAAAGCGAGCCATGGTTGCGAAAGGAGCGTCGATATAGTGTACCGTTTCGAAGTTCAAACCTCTGTGTTGTGCGCCGTATTCTACGGGCTTCCTTCTGCTCTTGGGGCAATACGCCCTTGCTTATGAATTCCATTATTGGTGTCATCCACGTAGGACCTTCCTCCTCTATTACTGTGGATATTTCCATCTCTGAGATGGATTTGCTCTTCAACGTTTCCACCAACACTTGTTTTGACAGGTGTGCAAAGCTTGTGGATGCAATCTTGCTTAGTGCATCCGCCTTTCGATTTTCTCCTCTAGGAACCTGCTTGATGGTAAACCTGTCAAAACTTTGGATTAGTGATTTGGTCTTGTCGAGGTATTGGATCATGTTTTCCTCTTTAGCCACGTACTCACCCAACACATGGTTAGCTACTAGCCGGGAATCTACATTTGCTTCCAGGTTGCGTACGCCCATTCGAGCTGCAATGCGTAGTCCGGCGATTAGGGCTTCATACTTGCTTCATTGTTTGTCGCTGTGAATTCAAAACGCAGTGCGTAAGTGAATTCCATTCCTTCCGGACTTGTGAGGATGAGGCCTGCTCCTGACCCATCCACGCATGAAGATCCATCCGTGAACAAGATCCATGGATCTTGTAGTTCCTTCTTGCTTGGGGCGGGTGCATCATCAGTTTCTGGTTTTTCGATGATGAAATCGCTAGTATCCGCCCTCTTTACCGCAGTACGTGGTCCGTAGGGAGATGTTATGCTCACCTAGCAACACGCCCACTTCGTAGTCGCCCCGATGCGTCAGGTTTGGAGATGATTTGCTTGATAGGTGGATCTGTAATTACCGCTATTGGATGCGCTTGGAAATACCTGCGCAGTCTTTTGGCGGCGAATACCAATGCTAGGACCAACTTTTCCATGGCGCTATAGTTAATCTCCGTTTTCTTGAGCGCTTTGCTTACAAAATACACCGTTGTTTGTACCGAAGTTCCTATCCGTCCAAGTAACATCCGCGCTGACCGCCCATGAGTCGCAGATAAGTACATAATTAACTCTTCCCCGGTCGGGTGCTACGAGGGTGGGAAGCACCGCCAGTGTTGTTTAAGCCGTATAAAGGCTTCTTCTTCGCCTCCGTAGTCCAAATAAAATCTCCCTTTTTTATGCACTTCTTGAGTGTGTTGAAGAGAGGGAGTGACTTGTCTGCTGATTTGGACAAGAATCTATTTAGACCGGCCAGTTTTCCATTGAGTGATTGGACTTCTTTTAACGTGTGTGGTGAAGGAAGTTCGATGACAGCCTAAGTTTTTTCTGGACACGATTGATGCCATCGGGCTCTATCAAATATCCAAGGAACATGCCTTCTGTAGCGCCAAAAGTGCATTTCTTTGGATTTAGCTTCATTTTGATATCTCGTAGAGTCTTAAACGTTTCCTCTATGTCACGCACCAATTCATCCCCAGTTTGGCTTTTTATGACCAGGTCGTCAACGTAAACCTCTAGGTTGCGGCCCACCTGTTTTTCAAATGCGTTATCCACCAGTCGTTGGTAGGTGGCACCTGCGTTCTTCAAGCAAAAGGGCATTTTAGTGTAGCAATAGACACCTTGGCTTGTGTGGAAGGCCGTTTTTTCCTCATCTTCCTTAGCCACCTGGATTTGGTGGTATCCTTTGTATGCGTCTAGGAAGCATTTAAGTGGGTATCCATACAAAGACTCTATCTTCTAGTCTATCTCCGGTAGCGGGTAGCAGTCTTGTGGACATGCCTTGTTGAGATCTGTGAAGTCCACGCACATCCTCCAGCTACCATCGCTCTTCTTGACCATCACTGGGTTGGAAAGCCAGTCATGGTAATAGACCTCTCGCATGATACCTGCGTCCACAAGTTTGTGTACTTCCACCAGAATTGCTTGCGCACGCTCTGGAGCTTGACCGCGCTTCTTCTGGCGTACTGGTGAGTATCCTTGTCGGATTCTCAGCTTGTGTTTTGTGATCGAGCGTGGTACACCGGTCATGTGCTTTGGTTCCCATGCAAAGATATCCAGGTTCTTTTGCAAGAGTGCGCACACGGCTGCCCTGCCGTTATCCGACAGCGATCCTCCTATGGATACCTCTTGATCTGGATATTCAGGATGAATTGCAACCTTCATGTTTGATACTTTAGGTGCGCGCCGTTCTGAACTGTCGGCCGTCTCACATGTAATCGTGTTACATTCTCTAGGTGGTGCAGTGGCATTGTAAAGAGTAACAATACCTCCTTCCATTGGGAATTTAAGCATCCCATGTGCTGTAGATGGCACGGCGCGCATAGCGGATATCCCTGGTCTTCCAATAATGCCATTGTATGGTGAAGGGGATTTGATTACCATAAAGGTCATCCAGGCTGTTGTCGAGTGCTCCTTATTTCCTATATTGACTAGCAGGCGTATTTGTCCCATGGGCCATATTTTTTCGCCTGTGAAACCAGTCAATGCCGTCATGGCCGGGCTTAGTTGGTTGCGTATCTCAGGTCGCAGTCGCTTGAAACAGTGTTCATACATAATATCCGCAGACGCTCCTCCATCAACATACATGCGGTGGATATCGTGACCCCCTGCGTTGATCTCAATGGTGAGCGGCTCCACCACTGCGTTGTCCGCAGCTAAGGTAGGAAAGGATATTTCGTTTCTGCGGGAGAACTTTTGGCTGATCTTCTGTCTAGTCATCCGCTGACATGATTGTATCATGTATATGGTATCAGCTTTGTCCTTAGGTGCCTCTTTCTTGTTCCCCGTCTTTTGCTTATCCTTCCCTTCCTTGATGTTTTTAACCAAATGGTCCAATCTGCCCTCTTTCACTAGTTTATCAATGAGTTGGCGCAGTTGGACACATTCGTTGGTGGTGTGGCCCTTATGTGCATGGTAGTAACAATATCCATTACCCACGCGCCGTTCTTCTGGAGTGCGCGATTGGTGGGGTCTTGGGAAGTTCGCGCCTTCCGCGAATATCTCTTTGGGGTCTTTGTGAGCGGGTATACTTGTCGTTATCCCGCCCACTCCCCTGCCGCGTAGTTCTTGTTTCGGTTGCTACTCTGGTCAATGGATTGTCTCCGAGGTTGTTTCTGCGACCTATAGTTAGGGTAACCTTTCTTGCTATCTGCCGCGGCGGCTTCTCCCTGGATAAAGGACCTTGTGCGCTTCATCAGTTCATCAAATGTTTGGGGGATTTTGTCATTCATCCTTTTGATGAGTTCTGGGTTATTGATCCCGTTCATGAACCCTGATATCTTCAGTACTTCTGGGCATGCCTTAACCTGTATGCACTCATCTTTGAAGCGCTCCACATAAGCACTTGTGGATTCCCCTTGGCGCTGTTTAACTCTAGCGAGTTCCACAAGGTTTTTAGCGCACTTTTTCCTTTGAGTAAAGTTCAGGCGAAACGCCTTTCGCAACTCTTCAAAACCGCCAATGCTTCTGCGTGGAAGCTTTCAACCGCCCAAGCGCTTCCCACCAGTGTGGAATTAAACATGTGGCACCACACAGGTTGTGGCCAGTTTTCGATGGTAGCGGCTGATTCAAAAATTTTTAGGTGATCGTCTGGATCCCCTGTTCCATCATAGGTTTTCACATTGGCGGGCATGCGCCTCCTCTTATTCTTTGAGAAGTTGCTGATGCGCCGAGTGAACGCATCTACTTTTTGGCGACGCCACGGAAGGGATATGTCTTCTTCCTCCTGGTTGCGATATTTCCTCCTGGACTTCCAGTGCCCGGTTTCGCTGTCCTCGTTGTCCGAGGAGTTTCCAGAGGACGAACTTTCCCTTTTTCGGCGTTTGCGCCGACTGTCTTCAGAATCTGCACTTGAGGGGCTTTCACTTGGGGAGTACCGTCGCCCAGGTCTGTCCTGGACCCTGCGGCTACCAAGTCTAGCGTGGACATTGGGACGCCGTTCATCCTCTTCGATTTCTTCCAGATGCTGTGAATCAGCTGTCTCATCATTCTCCACTCTCCTCCCAATTCTGTTAAACACTGGGGGTCGGCGGCTATCCCTCCCGCGCTTTTCTTTCTGATGACGCGGCAGAGATGTCTCGTATTCTGTATCGAAATTAAGTCGGGCTTGCAGGCTTCGACTCGACCTCTTTTTTGCCTCCTCTTGCATGAGAGCGGCCAAAGTTTCATAATTTTGAGATACGAAATCTCCCGGTGCTAGTTCCGGTGTGACCCCCTCTAGAGCAAGGGTGCCTGTTTCTACCACTGGGCCCTTGTTTCTGTCCGGTGCATCTGGTGCCTTCGAGAGGTCAGGCTTATCACCGATTGGAGGGAGTGGCAAAAGGGTGCGCAGCGGATCTCCCCGCTACCGGTGGCGGTTGTAGTGGCCCTGGTTGTCCCCGAGCGTTGTTCCACCGTAGGGAGGACCAGGTCTGGGCCTGATCCTTGGTTTTTAGCGACACTGGTTGTTCTAGAATTCTGCTTAGAAGCTGATCCGCTTTGCAGCTTCTTTCCTGTAAGGTCTGTTTGCGATCGCTGATTTCCATGCTTCGTCATTCTAGTTCTTAGTTCTTAGTGATGGTCCCACGGATGGCGCCACTTGTTGATACAAAAGTTGGGCGTTCCTTGTTTGGACTTCGGTTCTCGTACCAATTGATTCTTGATGCTTGAGACCTGCGCACTAAGTAAACAGAAAACACCGTTAAGCTTATCGTGGGATTGTCTCCCACGATTATCCTCCGGCGTGAGAGTAAGTAATCGGTTTTATGGTTAATAGGAGAGTTAGGGTTTTAGATCGTACCTTTAATGAGGGATAGGGTTCCCTTTATATACACACGAAGTCCTTATTGGTTTCGTGTTCCCCAACCTTCGGCGTATCCCGCCTAAGTCGGTTTGGTAAACGTTTATCTCAAAGATAGGAGATATCCGATGTTTTATTCCGTAAATAACTTTGGGTTTGGGCCTTCGTGAGCCCAAACACTTATCGGTTTAGCCCAGTTCGTGCTGGGCTTGCTACACAGACTTTTATCTCAAAGATAGGAGATATCCTATGTAGACTATACGTCATCAATGGCACAAGGATCACAAGCAATCATTTGCATAATTGCATACACAGACTTTTACATGTAAGAGATGGGCCTAAATTGCTGTCAAGGAACGGGCTTTTCCGCCCTTTACTAAGAGACCTAAAAACTTAGAAAAAAGTTGACACTTCGATGAAAATAAGACGAAACTTAAATACTCCACTTTTTAGATGTCATTTGTCATACGTAGTAAAGAATAGAAATGTCACAACGCAAGTAATATCGTTCGAAATTTCGAATATATGACTGAGTCAATCATTTCTGTTTAAAATAATTAATCGAGTGGGAAACAACTCATAGTTTAGTTAAAAATATATAATACGAAGTTTCTTAGCTATTTCCTACACTTGTATGATCATTTTACTACTAAGTACTTGAACCATATCAACCATTGTAAGTTTATTTGTAGTAATTTCTAACAATTCAAACCACATCAATGGCATCACCATCATCGTTGTGTTCTAGATCCATTAATGAAGCTTCTTCCTCTCACTCATGGAGCTATGATGTATTTCTTAGTTTCAGAGGAGAAGACACACGTAAGAACTTCGTAGATCATCTCTACGCTGCTCTTGATCAGCAAGGTATCAACACTTACAAAGACGATGAGAAACTTTAACGAGGCGAGTCTATTGGCCCATCCTTGTCTAAGGGGAGATGATTTGTACACTCTTAATAATGATTGAAACACTCAAATTGTAAATGTTTGGACATTTATACCCTTTCAGGATAAACATAACTACAAATAATGTGAGGGTATAATTGTCCAAACACTCACAATTTGAGTGTGCCAATCATTTTTAGGAGTGTACAAATCAACTCCCTTGTCTAAGGCTATTAAAGGGTCAAAGATTGCTGTCATCGTGTTCTCCAAAAACTATGCTAGTTCTTCATGGTGTTTAGACGAACTTGTTTATATTATGAAGTGTAGAAGGAAGAGAGGGCAAACTGTTATGCCCATATTTTATGACGTGGAACCCTCTGAAGTGCGAAAACAGAAGAGGAAATATGAGGAAGCTTTTGCTCAACATGAGTTAGAAAACAACAGCAAAGTCGATATATGGAGAAAAGCACTTGCTGACGCGAGTAACCTCGCAGGATGGGAACCCAAGCATGTTGCCAACGGGTAATTTTCTTCATTTTTATAAAGCTTTTATATTCTTATTAGGGTGTTCCTATTATATTACTTCAATGGTTACACCCGGGTGTTTGTGTCCTTATTTTTTGGTCTTAAGCTTATGCTTAATAGGCAGCCATAAGAGCTAATGTTGAGTGTTTGGATTAGTTAATGATTAAAAGGTGGAAAATAAGGCTTACATCCTTACATAAGCCCATGAGCTGAGCTACAAAAGAAGTGCTTATTAAACCCCCTTATATATGTTCAAAACCCGAAGCTTATAAGATTATTGAACCACTTTAATCGACTTACTTTTCCTATTTAAGCTGATCGAGAGGTGTTCCGGATTAAAGATTTGGCTAGATCATATCGTGGACATATTATACATGGATTCCATCTAAATGAATATATGTACCATGCCCTTTTATTTAACATGTGGATAGACTTCTTATTAACTGATCTAGGTAAATGGCTCAACATGCCTCATTGTTTACCCTAATTCAATGGATCTTAAATTTTTAAGTTTACGACTTTTGGTGTAGCAGTTGAATTTTAATGTAAATTTAAGAATTCTTTGGCTATCTTTTACCTCCTGGCTCCTTTGTGAAGATGAGATTTTACTGATTGTCCTTATATATCTGACTGCAGGCATGAAGCTAAAGGCATCAAAAAGTTTGTCAATACAATTTCGGATCAGTTGTTTTCATTAAATCCAAATGTCAGTGAAGGCCTTGTGGGAATGGAGACTCGCTCACAATATTTGAAATCACAACTGCAGATTGGGTCAGGTGGCGTGCGCATGGTTGGGATTTGGGGAGTTGGTGGCAGTGGTAAGACTACTCTTGCTTCTTCTGTTTATACGGAAATAGCTCGCCAGTTTGAAGGTCACTGCATAGTTGACAATATTCGGGAGGAATCATCAAGCAAAAATGGTTTAAAAGCTCTTCAAGAGAAAATTCTATCAAGTGTTTTGAGAACAGAAGTAAGAGTGCAGAGTGTTGAAGAAGGGAAGCACAAAATACGAAGTAGATTAGGTCGTAAAAAAGTGTTAATTCTTCTTGATGATGTTGATGACCGTAAGCAACTTGAGGCGTTAGCTGGATCACATAATTGGTTTGGTGATGGAAGCAGGATAATAATCACAACTAGAGACGAACATTTGCTAAGAGTTCACAAGGTAGACGTGGTCTCTCCTGTTAGTCTATTATCAGATGATGAGGCTATCCGGCTCTTTAACAGGTGTGCATTTCACGGAAATGAGCCTGTAGAAGAATATGAGGAGCTTTCACAAAGTGTGGTTTCTTATTGTGGTGGGCTTCCATTAGCAGTTCAAGTTTTAGGATCTTCTCTATTTGACAAAGACAAGATCGAGTGGATAAGTGCATTGGCTAGACTAGAAGTTTCCAGAAATGGAAATTGTGGAAAAGCTCAAAATTAGCTATGATGGACTTGAACCTGTGGAGAAAGAGTTAGTTGTTCTTGCATATTGCATACCCCATACGTTGAAACATCATTTATAGTGTTGAACATGCTGGGCGAGGTGCGAATAGTACCTTGCGTTACGGTCTTTTATCGGCATGATAAACTATGATGTTTCAGTGCAAAAATTCATGGTGTAAACTGTAAATAATTGTAACACTCAAGTCAGTTTAGATGCATGATAAAGAGTAAAAGTAACAACAGACTACAATTTCAATTTTCAAGTACTATAATGAGCTCATAATTCTAATACACATTTGACAATTACAACACCACCAAATTATTAGAATGGTAATTGACTTTTCTTTCATTAAACACACCAAAACAATATATAGATACAATTGCAATGTAGATGGGCCGCGCCTGCACAAAACTAATAAAGCCAAGACATAAACAAATGTATCTCTAAAATATATATACATCTAACACTCCCTCGCGGTTTGAGTGGGAGGAGACCGAACACTCAAACTGGAGCGAAATTCTTCAAAGAATGTAGAAGGTAGGCCTTTGGTGAAAATGTCTGCATAATGGTATCGTGATGTACGTGAAGGACACGGAGTTTTTCTGTAGCAACAAAGTCCTGGACAAAGTGAATATCCATGTCAATGCGCTTAGTCTGCTGGTGCTGAACCGGATTAGTCGTAAAATAAACCGCACAAACATTATTGCAATAGACAAGGGTGGAAGAAGTCAAAGGTGTATGTAATTCCTGAGGAAAGTTTCGAAGCCAAGCTATCTCAGCAACGGCATTAGCAACACATCGATACCCTGCCTCAACGCTAGATCGTGACAATGTATGCTGATGTTTGGATGACCAAGAGAGAAGGTTGTGGCCCAAAAATACACAATAACCAGATGTAGACCGTCGAGTGGCAGGACAACCAACCTAATCAGCGTATGCCACAAGAGAAGAAACACGGGATGCAGATAACTGTAATCCATAATCAATGTCCCTTGAACATATCGAAGAATACGTTTGAGAGCTGCTAAATGAGGCTCTTGGGAATCATGCATCTAAAGACAAACCTACTGCACAAAATAAGATAATTGGGGCGAGTAAATATAAGATACTGTTAACCAACTGCAATACTACATTACAATCTAAGATCTGAGAATGGAGTTCCATCTGGTCCAAGCTTGGACTCTGTGTTGGCTAGGGTTCGAGTGGCATTACACTTAACCATGTGCGCCCGCTCAAGTAGCTCCATAGCATACTTCTTCTGAGATAGAAACATACTTGTACAATCACGAGAGACAAATATCCCTAAAAAATAATTAATAACACCCAAATTGGTCATCTCAAACTCTCTGTGTAACGATGAGATAATACGTTGTAGTAGAACTGTAGTAGAAGCCGTGAGGACAATGTCATCCACATAAATTAATAACTAGGCAATGTCAGTGCCCGAGCGATATATGTAAAGGGATGAGTCACAACGACTCTGAGAGAAGCCCGCACGAACAACATAACTTGCAAACCGATGGAACCAAGCACGAGGTGCGTGCTTCAAACCATATAAAAATCTCTGTAAGCAACACACATGATGAAGAAAATGAGAATACATAAATCCTGGTGGTTACATATACACGGTCTCCGAAAGATCATCATTAAGAAACGCGATCTTAACATCAAGCTGGTGTGTAGGCCACTGTCAAGACAATGCAAGGCTGAGAACAATATGCATAATAGTCGATTTAACAACTGGTCTAAATAACTTATCAAACTGACACCTAGTTGCTAAATACTACCATCAGCAACTAAGCGGGCTTTGTATCTACTCAAGGACCCATCGACATGATATTTGTGCCGATATAACCACATGGAACAAACAATATTGGCACCAGAGGGTTTAGGTACGAGAAATGATGCATGTTTTACTGACCAGGTCTTAAATTTATAGTGTCTCGCAATACCTATGGTCTACCCTAGTGCACTAACGGGCAGTGTACCCGGTCGTGTGTAGTGTAGTAAACGGTAAAGCCGAGGTCGTCCCAAGAGCTATGTGTGTTGGATTATTACTAAGTCTAGTGTCACAGAATAATAATGGTTTCGATAGGGATTTAATTAATTAAACTACTAATGCATAATAAAGTAAATAAAAGCAGATAAATGGTAAAGGGAAATCAATAGATGAGAGTGGTGCTAACCTAGTTAATCCTCCTAGCTAGTTATGTCTACGTCTACTTACTTCCAATTACTTCAGGTGGGGTCAAATTCGAGAGGACACCATTTGGTCAATTCGCCCTAACCTATCAGCAAAGATGCCACCACAGGAGAAATCAGGCGCACCGTCATAAGTCCTGTTGTTCCTGGTCCCCTAAGCCAAGTCATTAAGTACCGCTACATGCTAGATTCATAATAGTGAGTGCCCGGCCGTTAGGAACTTAGACACTACACCCCCTAATTCTTAAGTTCATTCAAACGATAGGTGATCAGTTGGTCAAATCGCACAAGTAGAAAGGGTCGTCAGTTGGTCATATCTTACCCTTCCCGTCTCAGTCCGCTCACCTAGGGTCAGTTGGTCATATCTCCTAGGCAATTGGCCTCTACCGCCATTCAAAACTACCGAACCAAGGGTGGCTACCAATGAACTATGCATGCATACACTTAGAAATAATTGTACAGAAGTAAAGTAAACGCAAACAAAACAACTAAGGAATCATAACTTGGCTAGCACCAAAAGGTGCTTAGCCGCTTATATTCATCATGCAAATAAATTCAATATTCAAAGGTACGAAATACATGAATTGAAAGTAAAAGAAATATAAAACGCTAATGCTTATCGTAGTGGAGTGACTTCTCCCTTGGAAACAGCTCCGTATGCTCCTCTAGACCTGCCTTGAGCATTTTCCCACGTTCTCAGAGTGTTGTGTGTGGAATGAGATGATTAGAAATGCTGGAATTCGTGGGGTATTTATAGGCCAGATCTGGGTTACGGCGTAACCAATATAGGGTTACGCCGTAACTTTCTATTTCTTCGTAAAATGAACTAGATCTGCTGGTTACGGTGTAACCTAATGAGTGGTTACGCCGTAGTCTTCAATAAACTCGGTTACGTCGTAAGTGATGCAACAGTTACGGCGTAAGTATCAGCGGCGTGGAACCTCATTTGACCTAATGTAGTTACGTCATAACCTTTGGGAAGAGTTACACCGTAACCTTCTGATAAGTTGGCATACTGAGTCACGCAATAGTTACGGCGTAATGTGAGAGATGAGTTACGCCGTAACTTCTTCAAAATAGCATACTGTGATAAATCTTTAGATATGTTTCCAGTTCCGCGTCTCTTTAGCTCCAATGCTCGTAATTTACCTGAAAGTGGAAAACAAGCTTAAATCCATATAAATGATATAAATAACGAGCATTATCGGGGGAAATTAACACTTAATATTCAGGACTATTTGATGATATCAAATATCCCCCCACTTGAACTCTACTTGCCCTCAAGTAGACCTTATTAGATAGATTCCTAAAAAGATATCTCCCATAACCTGGAAAATATGAGTTTACAAATCCCTTATGTTAGAATAAAACAAAGCCGAACACCTCACGAAAGGGGAACAAACACTCAAATCTCTCAACTATTCTAAGTGTCAATTTCGGGGTGATCACTCAATCGCACAGTCATAGCATGTATTCTATCATAAGCTTGGCGGTTACACAAATCTCCACCACTAGAGTTAAGGGCTAAACAATTCTCGAAGGCAATATGGGTAGACACGACAAAGGTTAAGGGGTGGCTCGTCATTACTAACATGTTACGGCGAAGTGGACAAAATCAATGATACATGACCAAATCCATGGCCAAGACACCAAAGATTGCTCGTTGCATCACCTAGACACGCTTCATGACTAAAAGGGCAGGATAAGACATGGGATATATAATTGGTGTAAAATAAAAAACAAGCAGGTAGTCTAAATCTATAACCAAGTCATCACCACTTACCGTCCGCCCAAGTTCAAGCTTTGAAGTTAAGAAACCGGATCATGAAATGCAAGGTAGATGTGTCATTAGAGGACGTCGTGATGGGCACACTACCTTTTTCTCCAACTCTTGGCATAACTACCAACTCCAATCTTCAAATGTGACCGAGGTGGTCTCCTCGATACTAAATCAATAAAGCTCATACTACAGTGCTTATAACATCGCACTTTACAATAGCATAATCATAACAACTATTTTTTTTCAACATAACATAATATCCCCCACTTGAGATGAACAATGGGAATTCGGGGGGTCTTCAATGATCTTCAGAAATGTTTTCGATGAAAGCGTGATTTCCGACCCTTTCCACTCGAACCTTGAACTTAGGAAAATGATGACTTCCCAATCATAAATAAAGACTACAGGGTAGGCTAAGGTGTATAGGTGTATCGAAATAATATATCGGGTTAACAAAATGAAAGGAATGGCTCAGAAGGGTGTATCTAGGGGTATCTTGCACTAAAGATGAGTACAACAAAAGGGTTTCACATGAGGGTCGAAAAGTCGAGGTGACTAATCGATAGACTCACAATGGTAGGCTGTATGGGTGATAATCCTATAATATTGCCTTCTAAAACTGAAAAGTCCAAATACATCGAGCTAACTCAACATACCTCGTCTATGGTCTTGAAATGATGCAAAGGCCAAGTTCTAAAGTTTACAAGCTACCGGCACACTCATAATTTGGTGGATTTGGGGTAAAATATTGGAAACGGATAAGGCAAATCTCACCATATAACATCAAGGGTTGTATGTGCTCGGCTAAGGTCTAATCTAGTTAGGTTAAGAAAAACATGTCAAAATTTTAAAAATGGCATAATTTTTCAAAATAAACTAGAAAAATGAGGGCGAAATAAAGTTCAAGAGATAATTCTACTCCCGTCCCCCCACTTGAATTGTACAAAGTCCCTTTTGTACTAGGCATTAAATAAAGGTGAAGAGAAAGGTAGAATTAGAGCGAGAACTTCCTTGAAATTTGCTCCATAAAGAAGGAAGGCCCATGAACAAGAGACGTGCCTTCGTATAAGCATCATGAACAAACTTCAATCCCTGAAATCACAATACCGACAAGCATAATTCTATAAAAAAAATGAAAAATGAAAAACCTAACTCACTTTCGTAGGAATCACGGTTGCATTTAGCGAATGCAACAAGCCTTTTAAACCACTTGGTGTCCCAAGTGGACGAGTGAAGTATCGTTAGGGTTTACAGGGAACACACCTACAAAGTTCATTTAAAATACTAATACAAGGTTATTGTGTTTTAAAATGAAAGAATTAAAGCAGAGGAAAGTTACGTCGTAACTCTTTTTAGGGAGTTACGCCGTAAATGGCAAAACCTGGAATGAGCTGCAAAGCGAGTAGTTACGGCGTAACCACTGAGATGGTATTACGCCGTAATTGGTAATGCGTCAAGAATTCTGATGCTAAAATTTTGGTTACGGCGTAATCACCAAGATGAGTTACGCCGTAACTCTGTACGGATCAGCAAACTGCAGCAGCAATTACTTCCTCGTTTCCTGCAAAAATAGTTAGAAAACACAAAACCCAACAGAAAAGGAAATAAAACAAAAGAAAGGGATAAGAACACTTTTCTTTATTAACAAGTCTTTAAGTTAGACTCAGGGCCGCGGGGCTTCTATGGGGGCCTTAGGACTTCCCCGACCTCTTCCATGTCTTTCATTAAGTTGCGCCTAACCCACCCGACATTTGTGGCAGTGCGGAGATATTCTTTGGTTTCAATTTTCCGGATCTTGCAAAATTTTTCTTCAGGCCCCAAATGGTATCGCGTAAACTCAAATTTTTCGGCTATAATAGGTGGTGGCCTCTTAAATGGGATGCCAAGAAGCTTGCATCTTCTTTTCTCGTGTACTTCATCATCTGGGTCAATGAAACCGTCTTCGCCTTGTAACTCGAGATAATCGAAATCATCATCGTCGGAATCGGTATCTTCAAGTTGGTTGAGTATTTGCTTGCATTCTTCATTTTCTACCTTAGACGAGCCCTTGGTGTCATCTTCTGGTTTTTCATAAGGAACTTCGTTGTTAGGTTGATCTTTACTCATACACCCATTCCAGATTTTCTTTTTAGTTAACGCGTCAATTTTTCCGTATTTGATTCTGACCCAATCGTTGAATCCGAGATCATCTGGCCAAGGCAATTCTGTTCTTTCAGAATCATTAGTTGAAGTCCAAAGGAATTCGTCTTCCCCAGCTCTCTCAATGCTGCTTCCTCCGTCACATTCATACTCAAAAGGGTTGCAGGAAGCTCAAAATTTTCCGTCGCTGGTATTAATTTGTTCACACCAATGATTTTGAACTCCTTCGTCATTGTCATCTTCAGAAAGAATATTGTCACAATTCTCAATTTTTGGTCATTTATTAAACTCAACATTCATCATACTAGTTCATGCATGGGTTTGCATTTCACATTAAACGTTTAATTTCATATTAAATAAACGCTATCGCGTAATTAATTATTTTGAACAATTGATCCGATACTTTCAAAAATTATCCCGATACATATTTTATACTCACATTAAGTTTATAAAAATATTATTTTTAGTTTACCCAATGTTTTAAATTTATTTCGCATATAAATTGTTATGTTTATATAAATTGCGACGGTTTTCTGAAATTCAACCCGATAAATATTTATTCACTCAAATCTTTCAAGAAATGTATTTTTATAATTTTTATGACCTCAATATATATTTTATCTTGACCCGTTAATATATTTTTTTTAACTAACGCTACCCTACAAGCTCAAATATTTATACAAGTTACCATTTATCCTTAAAAATCTACACAATTATACTACCTAAATTACTTAACTAACTCAAATCATATATGACCTTTCTTTTTATTGAGGATGTCGACCAAACATAAATGAGTCACACAATTTTGCTAAAATATCTACATATATCATATTATATTCATAAATTGCAAGACATTTACACAAACAAACTTAATCATTCAAAGTGAAAAACCATTTCTCCTTTCTCCCATCTATTGAGAACCGGCCATCCTAAAGGAAGAAGGAGAGCTCACCAAAATTTTTCAGGTCAAGTTTTATATACTCTAGTATCACTCTTGTTTAAGGTTTTGAAATAAAAACCTTGGGTGATTAGGAAAAACCTTTGTTCATTAACCTCATCAAGTTAACTAGTAAGCATCTCATATTCATTGTCATATTTCATATATACTTTATGTTCATACATCATATTTGGGGAAAAACATGCAAGTCTTATGGAGGTTTATACCACTTTTTCATTGTTATTAAGTGTTATATATATATTTCATCCTATAATTACTCCTTGAAACATATCACTTTTGGTGATGCCTAGGAACCCATGACACCCTAAGAAGGTGTATGGTAGGATTAGAATAGCTTCGGAGTTATTTTGAATTGGTTAGAATAGGTTTGGCGCGAGAAAAACTCATTTCGACAAGTTTTAAAAAGGGTCTGTCCATACTTTTAATTCTGGGAAAATTCGACAGTTGGTAAAATATTTTGGGCTAGATATTTGGAAAATATACTTTAAAACGAAAACGTGGCCGCTTGAACGGATTAAAACGGAGTTATAACGAAGAAGTTATGAATTTTTGAAGTTTGGCGACGAAAACTAATAATTCCAGAAAATTCAGCATGTTATATTAACTTTTTACGAGTCAAAAATGAGTCTTAAGCATTATAAAATGTGTCGACTTATCAAAAATATATTAGTATACTTTAATACGAGTCTAAGGATGTAGAAAACGTAGAAAACGGATTTGTAATGGTCAAATTATACACGTTTACAAAAGTTGTCGTAACTTTATTATATAAGGAAAAACTATTATATTTCTAATAGGCAAGTATTACGGCAACAAGTTGGAGGACGTTTTTAACAATGATGTAGAACTTTTTATAAAGTAATGTCTTCTAGTAAAAGTGAGTTTACCAACTATATTTTCCAAAATGTTCGACCGTTTGTTTAGCGGAGTTGTAACGAAATAGATATAGTCACTCAAACTTTGCCGGAAAACCACCCTTAAACAATATTTTGGACACAAGTACCACACTTTACCTATATTTTTCTCCATGATCGAGACCTCTAGGATGAAAACTTAAATGCTAAAACTTTGAGATAATGATACAAGCTTCCCAAAACCGTCGAGTTTGTTTACTAACATTTGATGTGCACCATTTTACGACTAGCTTTTCAAGGCCATTTAGTCACTTTCATGAAATTTTCAACGACATTATTTTACGACGAAAAGTTATAATTTCACAATAAATCACTAAACGATTATCGTAGAATGTTGATTCAACGTATATACTTGTAAAGTGTTTTACAAACATGACGAGATGTCATAAACATATATTTTGACGATAAATTCTATTTTCAAAAACGTACAAGTGGTATAGATTACATATGGATTGCATGCACGACATTGTTTCATGACTTATGTTAGATCACATCATTCATTTTAGGTTGCAGATAGTTTCCGAGCCTCATTTTCGTGCACTTCATTTTGTTAGCATATCAATCATACCAGGTGAGTTCATACCCCGCTTTTACTCGTTTAAATTCTTACAAAACTCTTTGGGGGAGATCCATGCTTAAATAATTGTTTTTACTCTTGCGAATACTCAAACCATTTATACAATTGTGTTACACTATACTTCTTATACTCTTTGGACATTATGTGTGGTTTATTGCGATATGTGCCTTAATGTGCTAAACTTGTTTTCAATTATGCTTCAACATACATACTTTAGCAACTGGTTAACTCCTGCGGGAGCCGGCGGAGAGGTATTGATAGTACTATCTGGACGCCCCACCCTTGGGTCCCTAATGACGTGACCTGGGGTGAATATAATCTGTTATTCAATGAAACACAACAAACAATTTAGACTTGTCAAGAGGTTCAGTTGGCTGTGATTCTTTGCATTAAGTACATGTATATATCGTATACACATATGTCCTACTTACAAACAAGATTGACAATTCTATTTTAGGCAATGGGTTGTGAACACATAGGTTGCGAGTTTTGTATGGGCGGAATTCGGAACTGAATGGATTTACAATGTCTTTGCTGCATCAACATTCTTTATAGACTTTTTTTTTTCAAATCATTTTCAACAAACTTATGAACTCACCAACCATTGTGTTGACACTTTTTAGCATGTTTATCTCAGGTCGTAAGGCGATAGCATTTCATGGAGCTTTTGGGTCACATGGCATACATTGAAGTCTTGGGTTTTTATCAATTACCATTCGACATGTTTTGTAACCCTTTATGTATTATCAAACTTTGGGATCTCATGTTTTGTAAACTTTAACTTTATTTAATCGAATGGTAAACTTTCCAAAACGTCTCATTTTAGAGGTCGTTTTCTGTATCCATACTTTGTGCTATGACGTCATACCCCAATGACACTATCGTTCCGCTGCGATATTTTGGGGGTGTGACAAATATCATCGAGGGGCTTAATGGTTTTTCCTCGAAGAATATGTTTCTCATATTTGAGTTCTAGATTTCTGAACAAAGCTGAATTAATTATCGCGTCCCCGAATCTTATCGAATACCAATCACTGAATGATAGATTTCCAAAATCAACCTCGTGCCTCCCAGATTCGTGTGGGCATATCCAAACTTCGTTCTTCTCATTACCTCCTCCGTTGCAATAATCACGAAAAGGATTGCACGTTGGCCAAGCGTGAGTAATCTCATCTTCCATGATGAGTAAGGGTTTGCAGTAATGCTTAATGGGTGGTCCTTCCACTTCGGTAATCGAGAACTTGGCTAACCTTTCTTCGTCGTTTAGTGTAGTCCACTTGTATATGCCATATTTTATCTTTTCTTTATCAACACCACCATCGCAGGTTTTCCAAGGATCACACGAGGCCCACAAGCTGTAGCATTCTCCATCGTCAATTGCAATAGCCTTACACCAATGACTTCTCCTTTTAGGGTTGTCGTCCTTGGTGCCTGTGTCTTTGCTTGAATTAGGGTTACGCCGTAACTCTGAGGTATGATTACGACGTAACTCACTTTCGCCATCAGTATCGGACTCATCAAAGTACTTGTTGTTATCAGAGAATACAGCCTTACACATAGTGGATTTGCTCTTTTGTTCTTCGTTTCTTCTTTGTACCTCGTTGCCAATCTTTCCAATTAAAGTTTCCAAGTTTTTAAGTGATATGTCATGGGAAGAGAGGCTCTTGTTTGTATTATCTTGGAAATTTTTAAGTCATTCCTCTTGCTCATTTTGCCTCTTGGTAGTGTCCACAAGGCACTTGTTAATAATTTCCTCCAGGTTAGCTCTTCTCTAATTACGCTCATAATACGGTGGGGGTCCTCCACGAAACCCATTACGATTTTCCCCGTAGAAAGGCCTTTTCTCACCATATTTAGCTTCCTCGATCGTATCTTCCTTGTAAAATTTAGGACAGTTTTTAGTCAAATGTCCCCCACCACAGTTTTCGCAGCCGACTTGGATGGCATGAACAGTTTCTCTGATTTTCAGCATATCTCTACCGAGATTTTCAAGCTTGTTGGTTATTGCTGCAATTCCATCAAGACTTCCGCCTTGGTTTCTTTTACTTCCTCCGTCGTGCCATTTTTGAGAGTGATCCGCCATTTTATGAATGGCTTCAATTGCAAGAGTAAGAGTCATGTTCGGGATAGGTCCTTGATAGTCTAGCATCTGCCTTGTAATTACGTTAATTCCTTTGTAGAAGATGTTGACCTTTTGCTGGTTATTCAGATCATTAGTAGGACACTTGAAAAGAAGATCGTTGTATCTGTCCCAAGCTTGATACAGCGTTTCATCGTCTTCTTGTTTGAAATTATGGATCTCCAAAAGCTGGTTAGAAATCTTAGATGGTGGACAATATCTCTGAATAAAGTGCTTCTTAAGTAGCGCCCAAGTATTAATTGCCCCAGCGGGCAATCTTTCAATCCATCTTCTGGCAGCTCCAGTAAGAGTCATTGGGAATACCCTTAGCATAACAACATCATGAGACACGCCCGAAATGTTGAAAAGGCTAGCAATGTATAGGACATTTTCAACGTGCTCATATGCATCTTCGTCCCTGTTTCCTGAAAAAGGGTTAGCGCGAAGCTCCCTCACAAATTGGTGTTTGATTTCGAAACGGACATCCGCTCCAATTACCGGTCTTACGAGACCCGACCCTTGTTCCGCTCTTGTCAACGCCAAGTATTCCTCAAGAGTGAGGTCATCGATGTTAACAACTTCCATGGTACCTGAAAACTTGAAATATGATCGTGAGAAAAGTTTAAAACGAAATGAAAGACTTAATATCAATCCTAATATAACTCCCCGGCAGCGGCGCCAAAAACTTGATGCAGATTTTACTGACCATGTCTTAAATTTATAGTGTCTCGCAATACCTATGGTCTACCCTAGTGCACTAACGGGTAGTGTACCGGTCGTGTGTAGCGTAGTAAACGGTAAAGCCGAGGTCGTCCCAAGAGCTATGTGTGTTGGATTATTACTAAGTCTAGTGTCACATAATAATAATGGTTTCGATAGGGATTTAATTAATTAAACTACTAATGCAGAATAAAGTAAATAAAAGCAGATAAATGGTAAAGGGAAATCAATAGATGAGAGTGGTGCTAACCTAGTTAATCCTCCTAGCTAGTTATGTCTACGTCTACTTACTTCCAATTACTTCAGGTGGGGTCAAATTCGAGAGGACATCATTTGGTCAATTCGCCCTAACCTATCAGCAAAGATGCCACCACAGGAGAAATCAAGCGCACCGTCATAAGTCCTGTTGTTCCTGGTCCCCTAAGCCAAGTCATTAAGTACCGCTACATGCTAGATTCATAATAGTGAGTGCCCAGCCGTTAGTAACTTAGACACTACACCCCCTAATTCTTAAGTTCATCCAAACGATAGGTGATCAGTTGGTCAAATCGCACAAGTAGAAAAGGTCATCAGGTGGTCATATCTTACCATTCCCGTCTCAGTCCGCTCACCTAGGGTCTATTGGTCATATCTCCTAGGCAATTGGCCTCTACCGCCATTCAAAACTACCGAACCAAGGGTGGCTACCAATGAACTATGCATGCATACACTTAGAAATAATTGTACGGAAGTAAAGTAAACGCAAACAAAACAATTAAGGAATCATAACTTGGCTAGCACCAAAAGGTGCTTAGCCGCTCATATTCATCATGCAAATAAATTCAATATTCAAAGGTACGAAATACATGAATTGAAAGTAAAAGAAATATAAAACGCTAATTCTTATCGTAGTGGAGTGACTTCTCCCTTGGAAACAGCTCCGTATGCTCCTCTAGACCTGCCTTGAGCTTTTTCCCACGTTCTCAGAGTGTTGTGTGTGGAATGAGATAATTAGAAATGCTGGAATTCGTGGTGTATTTATAGGCCAGATCTGGGTTACGGCGTAACCAATATAGGAGTTACGCCTTAACCTTCTATTTCTTCGTAAAATGCACTAGATCTGCTGGTTATGGCGTAACCTATGAGTGGTTACGCCGTAGTCTTCAATAAACTCGGTTACGTTGTAAGTGATGCAGCAGTTACGGCGTAAGTATCAGCGGCGTGGAACCTAATTTGACCTAATGTAGTTACGTCGTAACCTTTGGGAAGAGTTACGCCGTCACCTTCTGATAAGTTGGCATACTGAGTCACGCAATAGTTACGGCGTAATGTGAGAGATGAGTTACGCCGTAACTTCTTCAAAATAGCATACTGTGATAAATCTTTAGATATGTTTCCAGTTCCGCGTCTTTTTAGCTCAAATGCTCGTAATTTACCTGAAAGTGGAAAACAAGCGTAAATCCATATAAATGATATAAATAACGAGCATTATCGGGGAAAATTGACACTTAATATTCAGGACTATTTGATGTTATCAAGAACTCAAGTGCCATTTTTAATTAATGCATTATATTCGTTGTACATAGCATCTAGCCAACGAGGGTCAGTGAGAGCAAGAGAGAGGGAATTAGGAATAAGAGATACACGAGACGTGTGAAGAGTAAACCGCGGAGTCTGCTTACGTGTACCATATTGGGCCCGGGTGACCATAGGGTGAGTGCGCTGAGTCTGCTTACATGTATGAGATGCGATCCGTTAGAAAGTAAGGAAAATTAAAAGGCTAGAAAGCCACTCACAATGTGACAAGTGTCCCCCATTCACTCCCTCATTTTTTTCTTATTAAATTCGGTTGGGGGTATTTTTGTCATTTTAGGTTACAAAAAGTTAGGGGGAAAAGACGACTGATTTGTTAGAGGATTTTAAGAGATAATCGATTTGTTTTTTTCTCTAATTACCATATTAGAATGGTAATTGACTTGTTATTTCATTAAACACACCAAAACAATATATAAATATAAGAGTAAATTGCATTTTTGGACCCTAAGGTATGGTCAAATTGCAGGTTTCATCCCTAACATTTCAAAAGTGCAGCGATAGTCTCCATTTTGAAGGTTTTGCTGCATGTTTGGTCCCTAATTTGCAATTTAAAGACCAAACATGCAACGAAAACTTCAAAATTTTAGGGACCAAACATGCAACAAAATATTTAAAATGGGGACTACCGCTGCACTTTCAAAACGTTAGGGATGAAACCTGCAATTTGGCCATACCTTAGGGACCAAAAATGAAATTTACTCTAAATACAATTACAATGTAGATGGGCCAAGCTTACACAAATCTAATAAAGTCCAAGACACATACTTAGGGGTCTTCATAGGTTGGGTAATATCCGAATAAACCGAAAACCGAAACTGAACCGAACCGAAAATAATCGAACCGAACTCGTAACCGAACCGAAGTTGCCAAAACCGAACCGAACAGAATTATATATTAGGTTTTCGGTTCGGTTATGGTTTTAGCAATTCAAACCAAAAACCGAATTCAAATAAATTTATATATTTTTTATATATTAATATATAAAAAAAATATTAAAACTCTTTTATACTATATATATAACATTTTTTGAGTTTGAAAAAAAAAATTTGCTAAAAATATATATAAATAAATGGATAAATAATTAAATTTATGTAACTCGGGTTATTCGGTTCGGTTTTCGGTTATGGGTGTTCGGTTTTCGGTTATTCGGTTCGGTTTTCAGTTCGGTTTAATCAATTTAAGTTCGGTTTGGTTCGGTTCCCGGTTATACAAAAAAAAAAATTAACCGAACAAACAGAACCGAACAAACCGAATAACCGAACTGATGAACACCCCTACACATATGACTTGGTGGTAACGCATTATATCTTCTTAAAAAAGGTATATATGGTTCAAACCTCACAAAGTACATACTTGATGGGATGGTGAGAGAAAAGGTCACAAACAATCAAGAAATTACTTGTGTTAAAATGTGTATATATATAGGGAGTTGGTGATACTCATACCACACTTTTTGATTCTTTCACCACCATTAATGCATTACGATTGCATACAATAAGAATGCATGAATGGTGGTGAAAGAATCAAAAAAGTATATCAATTCTCATATATATATATATATATATATATATATATATATATATATATATATATATATATATATATATATATATATATATATATATGAGTTAAAACACTATTTTCCCGGATAACGCATGGAAAAATTCATTTGTTTGTATCACAAGTAGTACGGGTAGTGACATGATTTTTAGTGTTAAAATGTATACGAATAGGGTGTTTCTTCATAAATGTATCTTAGCAAAACTATGTCACCTGATTTGTTTTTTCTTTTTTTCTTGTTAAAATCGAGCTGATAAAATGATATTGTGTTAGCAATAACTATCGTATATGATTCAAAACTTGTTTAGATTATCTTAGGTGCGCGTTGAATCGAACAAAAGTTATGTTAAGTAGGCAAAAGTTCAATATAGATATTAAATTTACCATAGATCTAATGAACCAATAATAGTCATTCATTTAAAAATAAATAAATAAATAAACTTTCAACATTTTTTTAAAAATTAAATATCTCGCAAACCGTTAATTGTTACGCGATAAAAAGTATACCATCGCGACGAGAATTAAATTATCTTTCTATAGATATGCACTACTATATATTTTTAATGATTTTATTTTTTTCAAAATTTCGGCCCTGAAAAATCATATATGATTTGTGAAAATCATATATGATTCGATTTTTACAAATCATATATGATTTTTGAAAATCATATCTGATTTGTAAAAATCATATATGATTTGTGAAAATCATATATGATTCGATTTTTAAAAATCAAATATGATTTTTGAAAATCATATTCGATTTAAAAAAAAAATTGTCGAAAATATAGAAAAGTGTATATTAATAGAAAGATAATTTAATTCTCGTCGCGATGGTGTATTTTTTATAGTTTGAAGATTTACCGTTTGCAAGATATGTTGTTTTAAAAAAATTGTGGAAAATGGTTTTTTATTAACTTTGATTAAAAATGGATGGCTAAGATTGGTTTATTGGATCTATGATAAATATGAGATATATATTGATCTCAACTCATGTTAAGTATGCATTTTACACGATAAATCTTACAAGAAAACTAATAAATGTAATTAAAAGCTTTAAGAGGCGTTTGGTTTAGAGATGGGTATGAGTATAGGTATGGCTTTGATTCAAAAAAGAGAAAACCCAACCATCATAATGGGCATGAGCTATGCTCAAATTCATAGATGTGATTACTAATTCTAAAGTCCAAACCTTCAAAACAAACAACTATTTAATAAATTAAATCCATTCTCATTTTCATACTCATAAAACAAACACATCCTTAATCTTCCCATTTGAATAACCAAATAGAGCAAGAATTAAATGAGTTGGTTCAAAGTTGTAATGTCATTCTACTATTTTAACACATGGTTACATTTTATCATAACATATTTGATTTTTTTCTTATAACTAATATATTTTGTTATTACGTATAATATATTTATTATTTTTGAACGAAAATTATATATTTCGCAATAAGGTGAGATCAATAAAGAACTTTTCTTTTTCTTTTCTAAAAAACAAATGAGTGAATTTTAGCTATCCATTTTTTATCAAACAAAAAACACATTTTTTATATTTTTTTTAAAACAACATATCTTGCAAAAGGTAAATTTTCAAGCTACGAAAAATATACCATCGCGACGAGAATTAAATTATCTTTCTAAAGATATGTACTTTTATATATTTTCGATATTTTTTTTTTAAATTTCCGCCCAGAAAAATCATAAGTGATTTGTTATTTTTCTGATTTGTAAAATTTCCACACAGAAAATCACTTGTGATTTGTTATTTTCTGATTTCTAAAATCACTTGTGATTTGTTATTTTTCACAAGTCACATGTGATTTTTAAAGTAATAAATCACAAGTGATTTTTCAAATCACATATGATTTTTATGGGCAAAAATTTCGAAAAAAAAAATCGTCTAAAGTATATAGATGTACCTATCTATAGAAATATAATTTAATTATCGTCTCGATGATATTATTAATTTTGCGTAACGATTAACGGTTTGTAAGATATTTTTAATTTTAAAAAAATGATGAAGTGAGATGTTTTATTTGATAAAAAAATTGATAGTTGAGATTACATGTATTTTAAATAAAAACTGTCGCATTAAACTTTTGTCATTTCACAATATATATACAACAAATCAATTGGGCTCTAAATCTAGCAAAGTGTAACAAAGAATTAATTCACAAGGCTTTTATAGGGGTGTTCATGGGTTGGGTAATATCCGAATAAACCGAAACCAAACCGAACCGAAAATAATCGAACCGAACTCGTAACCGAACCGAACTTACCAAAACCTAACCGAACCGAATTAAATATTCGGTTTTCGGTTCGGTTATGGTTTTAGCAATCCAAACCGAAAACCGAATTTAAATAAATATATATTTTTTTATATAAATTAATGTTAAAACTCTTTTAAATATAACATTTTTTAAGCTTTATTATTATTTTTTAAATATTTATATAAATAAATGAATAAATAATTAAATTTATGTAATTCGGGTTATTCGGTTCGGTTTTTAGTTATGGGGGTTTGGTTTTTGGTTATTCGGTTCCGTTTTCGGTTCGGTTGAATCAATTTAAGTTTGGTTCGGCTCTGTTCTCGGTTATACCAAAAAAAATAAAATTAACCGAACTAACCGAATAACCCGATAACCGAACCGATGAACACCCCAGGCTTTTAGACTTTAGAGAATGACATAAGGATCACAACTTCACTCTTCACAAGAATTTACTACAGTTTAAGGCCGGGCTTTTATAAATAGGTGATGGGCCTAACTTGTTGTATGAAACGGGCTTTCAGGCCATTTGTACAGCTGCAACTTTTGTACGAATACAAACGCAAACCGAATTGGTAAAATACAAAGCAACTAAAGTTTGGAGATACATCTATATGTCATACTTGGTCAATCTCGCTGAACTCTTCTTCATACATAGCTACCAAGCCTGTCGAGCCATTTGGTTATGAGCCCTCCGAGGGCCAGTCTCATCGAGGCATCGTACTAGTGTCATGATTATCACGAGGAAGGTATATGCAATGGATGCTGAACATGTAGCGCGAAAGATATCTTGTGGCAGTTGTGATGTTTCAACTTTTAACCACACAGCATGTCAACATCACAATTCACAAGTTCATTTTAACATGAAGTCGCTTTAAACACGTAATGACGAGCTCATAATTCTAAACGTATATGTCACAAGTACGGTAAGAAACCTCATTCTTAGTGTATAACTGTATGTGTACTTCCAATCATAAAATATACTTACAAAGCTATGTTTCTTACGTAGTGTTTGGTATGTCGTAATCAAAGACGTAATGGAATAGATTATTAAGATGTAATGAATAAATGTTGTTTGTTTACATCTATAGAATGTAATGATTCATTACAAATAATGACCCATTACACAAAAAGCATTTCTTATGGTCCCCTACTTTCTTTTAGTTACATATTGTAATGGAATCAAAATTACATAAAAGTTCATCATTAATTAACCACATTAAAAAAACTTTCTATCATTAATGACCATTTTAGCATTTTATTATCGATTCCATTACGTCTTATCATACAAACCAAATATGATTAATAGCTACAATGAATCATTATATTACACTCTTCATTCCATTACATCGTTTATTCCATTCAGTTGACATTTTATTCCGTGCTACCAAGCGAACCCTGCATTTTACACAATGAATCTTACAAGCAAACTAATAAATGAAATTAAAAGCAATGTTTTGAAAACCGGGTTTATAATTGACCCGGTCGAGTCACCGGTCACCGGGTCGACCGCCGGGTCAACCCGGTTTTCATTAAAAATAATAAAAATAAAATAATCGGGTTAACCCGGGTCAACCGGTTCTACCGCCGGGTCAACCCGGTTTTTATAAAAATATTTTAAAAAAACTAAAACAAGCCGAGTTTCAAGAACTGGGTTGACCCGGGTCACTCAAAACCCGACGGGTCTATCCGGTTAACCCGATTTTAAAAACCCGGTTTTTTTGACCCATTTTTTTTTTCCGAAACCGGTCTAACCGGTTAACCCGATTGGATCAACCTAGGTTTCAAAACATTGATTAAAAGGCTTACTCTTCCGTATGGATATCCAAAGAGCAAGAATTAAATGAGTTGGTTCAAAGTTGTAATGTCATTCTACTGTTTTAATTTTCAACACATGATTACATTTTATCATAACAACTTTTTTTCTTTTTTCTTATAACCAATACAGTACATTTTTGTTATTACATATGCTAATTTATTATTTTTGAACGACATCTAAAATTTCTTTTTAAACAATAATTTTTTCACACCCTATAATATCTATCTTACAAATGACTTTCAGAAAGGCTTGAATCCACAATATTTAGGGTACTGGACAATTCACATACCACTAAACTAAAAGTCTTGGATTGAACGACAACTAAGTATTTAACAATATATATACAACAACTTAATTTCATATAGCCGGACTTGAAGCCACAACTATTTAGTTAAAGAGCAATTTTACCCGAGTTACTATTAAAACAAAAACATCATATATAGTATTGGAAATAGATCTACTAAGAAAAAAAATAAAAATAAAAATAATGAAAAATATTTTCAGCCACATATAAAAATAAGAATTTCATGAGAAATACATTTTTTATAAATGCATCTCAAATGTATTCGTAGTTATTTCTCATACTTTTTATTTTAATTTTATTTCTTATTTGATTCTTACTAATATAATATTATATGAATACTTTCCAATAATGCACGTTCTTTTCAATTTGTTTATCTATCAACATTTGAAAACGAAAATAGTCATAATGTCTAAACTTACAATAAAACATAAGCAAATGAAAGTTTAGTCTCAACACATAATAACTCTAAAACACTTAGAGGAGAGTTATTTTACATATCAAACTTTTCTCACATACCAAGGGACTCATCTCCACCATCCATCTAAAAAGAAATCAATGGATGAGATTAAAAGCATTTTATTATTTCACCTATTTTTTATAATTTAAATATCTCTTAAACCATTAATCGTTAAGTGAAAATATTTACACCATCGCGACGAGTATTTAATTATCTTTCAATAGATGGGCACTTTGATATACTTTCGAAAAAAGAAAAAATTTTCGTTTTTTTCACGTTTTTTCGTTCTTTTACGTTACTGAAATTTGCATGAAAAAAATCATATATGATAAAACACTAAATTGAATATCACATGTGATATTAGTGTTAAATCATATATGATATGTAATATCATATGTGATATTACACTAATATCACATGTGATATTACATATCATATATGATATTAAACTAATATCACATGTGATATTTAAATTAGTGTTTTATCATATATGATTTTTAATGCAAATTTTAGTAACGTAAAAAACAAAAAAAACGTGAAAAATACGAATTTTTTTTTTGTCGAAAGTATATAAAAGTGCCTATCTATAGAAAGATAATTAAATGTTCGTCGCAATGATATATTTTTTTTCGCTTAACGATTAACGGTTTGAAAGATATTAATATTTGAAAAAAAAATGATGAAAGTGGGTTTTTTAAATTGTTGGGATTAATCTCATCCATTAAATCAAATAAAAATGAAGGGTGAAGATTGATCCCTTAGTATGCAAATAATCTTTTGTCCTCAAATAATCTTAAATCAAACACTTATATCACACATTTAATTAACATCAAACCAATAAATTTTTTAAGTCATAAGGTAAATGATAGATAGACCTAACTAAATAGGCCTAAAAGAGACCTACCGCATTAATTACTTGTACATTTGGTTAAATGTACAAGTAATTAATGCGGTAGGTCTCCTTTAGGCCTATTTATTTAGGTCTCTCTATCACATAAATCAAGGTTGTCAAAATCGCGATCCTGATCGTAGGATCGCACGATTCTACGATCTTACATATAAAAAACGAGCAGGATCTTAGTAGGATCTTAATTTGATCAGGATCGGCCTAGGATCGTAGGATCGCACGCAGGATCTCCGATCCTACTACAAGACCTTGTTTTTATCTCAGCAAGATCGGTGTAGGATCGTAGGATCGCACACATGATCGTAGGATCGTTTACGATCCGATCCTACTAAAAGCTCATGTTTTTTTAATGTTCTACTGCTATAGTACTTGAACATATAAATTTTTATTTTATCATCCATTTAGATTCATTTATAATATAAAATATTATATAGAATTATATAAAAGTACAAAACTACAACCCTTAGACAAAAATATATACATTTTCATAGGATCTTACGATCCCGATCCGATCCTACGATTACGATCTTGTGAAGCCGAAAACGATCATAGGTAGGATCCCGATCCTGACAACCTTGACACAAATATAAACTTTCATAATCACGTAATAACTCTTACGTATAAACTCCTAGACAGCAACCCACTACCACACCACCGACGACACTTTACCTACAATAGTTCCACTTCACCCCCCTCAACAATCCCATAATTACCATACACCCCTCACCTTTATACCAAACCCATTTCTTCAACACATCTCCAACCACATGTAAATATAGAAATATATAAATGACAACCAACTTTTATATTTAGAGTGAGAGAGTAAAACAACACCAACAACAACATTAAAGTGAGAGAGAAAAAACATACATTGTAGTATTTGACCTTCCTTTGAAGCAAATCAATATCCCATCCTTTTATCACTTGGTGATGAGCACAAATTCGAACAGGCCAATGACGCGTGTTCGAATGTGTGTTTTTGTGGTTTTGGTTGTTATCCAGCTCGTGACACCTGCATTGTCTGGGAAGCCGGCTAATGCCACCAGTAGCCAGATAAGCTCCAATTCTGTGCTGGTGGCATTGCTGGATTCCCGGTACACTGAGCTGTCTGAGCTGGTTGAAAAAGCGCTGCTTTTGCAGACGCTTGAAGAAGCTGTGAGTAATCATAATATCACAATTTTCGCTCCGAGAAATGAAGCGTTGGAGCGAGAACTAGACCCGGAGTTCAAGCGGTTTTTGCTTGAACCGCGGAATTTAAACTCGCTCCAAACACTTTTGTTACACCATATCGTTCCGACCCGTCTGGGTCAGAACGAATGGTTAGAAAAGCACACTCAGCACACCACACTCTCGTTAGAACCATTGCATTTGTCCAAACTAGACTCTACGAAATTCGCGGGAAATGCGGAAGTTGTAGGTGTTGATGATGTGTCACGCCCTGATGGAATAATCCACGGGATTAGTAAGTTGCTAGTCCCGAAATCCGTACAGCAGGATTTTAATAACCGCAGAAGCTTACGTGTTATTTCTGCGGTTAAACCTGAGGGAGCACCAGAAGTTGATCCAAGAACGAACCGGCTTAAGAAACCAGCTAAGCCGGTTCCTGCTGGATCACCTCCGGTGCTCCCTATATATTATGCAATGGCGCCAGGGCCGTCTTTGGCCCCGGCTCCAGCGCCCGGTCCTGGTGGGCCTCGCCATCATTTTGACGGTGAGAGTCAAGTTAAGGATTTTATTCAGACGTTGCTGCAATATGGGGGGTAAGTTTAACTGTCGTTTTAGTTACTGATATAAGTTTTGGTTTTTTAAGTTTTGGTTAGAAGGGTGTTTGGGATTAAGTATTTAAATGCTTATATGTTTATTTTTATAAATACATGTTGAGTTGATTTATGGGGTGTTTGGGATTGCATATGTCAAACTGCTTATATAGTTAAAAAATATAATGTAAGTGCTTATTTGGAATTGTTTATACAACTAAAAATAATCAAATAGTAAGTTTCGTCCAAACACTCAAAATTTCATTTGCTCAGAAGGTAAGTAGATCGGTAGATGATTCCTTAAAGAAGCAATCCAAACGCTATCTTACTGAGTAACAAGAAAATTATGTCACATGATATGCGTAAATTAGTGGAGTAAAAAACTTATAAATAAAAAAATATACTGCACAACTTGAAAATGGAATGACATTAAAAAAAAGTTACAGTGTTAGTACTAATCATAATCACGAAATAATCTGAATATGATCTAATCAGTTGCTTAATATGTGAATAGATACAACGAAGTAGCGGACATATTGGTAAATTTAACAAGCCTTGCAACCGAAATGGGGAAACTTGTATCAGAAGGTTATGTGCTAACCGTGTTAGTACCTAATGACGAAGCAATGGCAAAACTGACCGCTGATCAGCTAGCAGAGCCCGGTGCACCCGAAAGGATCATGTACTACCACATTGTGCCAGAATACCAAACTGAAGAAAGTATGTATAATTCAGTAAGAAGGTTTGGGAAGATTAAATACGATACACTTCATGTACCTCATAAGGTTACAGCTCAAGAAGCCGACGGGTCTGTTAAATTTGGAGATGATGAGGAACCGGCGTATTTGTTTGATCCTGATATCTATACTGATGGTAGAATATCGGTTCAAGGGATTGATGGGGTTTTGTTTCCGGCTTCTGAAAAAACGGATTCTAAGAAGCTGGATAGCGCGAAAAATGTTGATAGTGTAAAAAGCACACCTAAATCTCGTAGAGGTATGTCGAAAACCTTTGCTTTTTTACTTTGATTAGGTAGATACATTTGTTTCATACTGCTAGTTAGCTTTTTAGTCATTTTGCTGAATGCCCATTAGAAAATGATTATCTCTTAATTAAATGCTTATGATTGTTTAATCTTTTGTTGCCAGACATAATGTTGGTTAATCGTTGTCTAAACATGACCATCATCTATTTTTATATACATTATAATATAAGATTATGATTATACAAATCAAGTGGTTTTGTGCAAAGATGAGTTTAGACTAAAACTCGGGTCGGGTTTAGTTGACATTCAAACCCTTTTGTTGTTTGCTATTATTATCGATAGCTAATAGTATAATGCACTTCAGATGATTTTGATCCGTTAACGCATTCAACCCAATTTGACCCGTTTTGGTTTATCTTCTTGTTAGCCATTTATTACCCGTAAAAAACTACTTAGCAAAAAAAGTTACCATTAGAGATATGATTAGAAGGTATACATCAAGGTATTGAGTAAATAACGGACTCACTTTTTTATAAACCAATACTAGTATAATACTGACACATAGGTTTAAGCATACGATTAGTCGTCACAACCCATAGTAACATATGGTCAATTTATTACTATATGGTATGGTGTGATATAAGTTGGAAGGACAAGGACTCAAGTTGGTAAATTTTGTTGGCTGTCGGTGATCAATGAGGGGCAAAATTGACCTTTAACCCACCTGTACTTGTTATGGTCCGTGATGAATGACACCTTTTAATAACTACTACTACGTAGTATCTTAAATAAAATCATAAATGAGGTAGTTCTGATTTAGACATTAAGGCTGAATGAAAATTAGCATTGTTGGATTCACATATGCTATATATGTTGTTATAATAAATCATAACATTACATTGAATTTTTATATGTTAAGACAAAGTACATAGGGTCTACTAGAAATAATTAAAAAAGATGAACTTTTTGTTTTTGTTTTTTGTTTTACTTGAGCATGATCATAAAGATAATCCTAGTTTTGGTTCAAGTAATAGTATTGAGTATCTTTATGGCTTAATGAATATTATTAGTTTTAATTATACAAATGAAGTATTGGATTTTCCCTATGTATACTAGTAGCTCTTTGGTTTATTATTTGTTGTCATACTTTGACTTTAACTTCAACTTTTAGAGTTACCATACACATATAGTTAATTTTTTTAGGCAAGATCAATAATTGCACAAAATTGGCAATTTTAAGTGAAAACAACTTTATGTATATATCAAATTGAATGGAGAGCAGTAGCACCACACTTTCATGGAAGACCATAACTTTCTACCCATAATTCCCTTTAAAGACCGAAATATCACACTTTTTTTTCTACACTAACTTTAAAAGCTATGCATGTCTTAAAAATTTCGGTCTTCGTTATCTAAACAATTTTTGGGTTGCTTTTGCAACGCTTGGTAATAATTCAAGGAACCGGTAAAATTGATTTTGGTTTAATGTTCTCTCATTATACAAAGATTCGCGTTTTTTCTAATTACTTTTTAAACTAAGAAGTTTGTAATATTTAGTTAGACCCACAACCAAAAGAGAAATAGACAACCAATTAGGACTTGTAACTTACAACACTTCTTTGTCTAGAACAAGTCACAAAAAACATCCTTTACTTTATCAACAAGGATTAAGTGAAATGCACAACATAAAAGACTTTGACATGGTGGTGCTTTTTAAGTCATTCCATAAAATAATAGTATACTTGCTGTTAGCTAGGTCCATCATTGAATAATGATATCAAGTAGGCAGATGGTGTGGGGTTATACATACATATTTATACACGTATATATGAGCTGTAGTGTCTTTTGGTCACATTACAAAATTGATGGTTTAAGACCTTAGTTTCACTAAATGACACAATGAGACTTCAATATCAAAACAACATATAAGTACAAAACCTCAACTCCCCCTATTGCAGTTTTTATGGTGCACTTGTAGTTTTTGACCCTACACATGTACAATACTCTCTTGTATTCTACTTGCTTCGCTTATGCATTGTGCTCTATCTATGTTCCACCTTTTTTGAACTTGCAATACTGTAAGCATGTTGCATGTTCCAAACTGTAAGCATCAACATCTTATCGCGAAGTTGGTGATAATATGTCATTGTTTGCATTGAGACACGCAAATTAGTTTTGCTCAATATAAGCCGACTAACTTTCAAAATGCCTAGTGGCCACGCCAGCCTCCTGAAAAGGGAGGGCTTTACCTGCTTTGAGTCCGTGAGGGGCGCTACCCGTGTTACCCTTTTATGAAGTACATGCACCAAAAAGTATTGACAATTTGAACCCTAGCTAGTACCTTAACTCGTGGTTTCCCTTTCTTTACGGTACACGTTAAGTTTAGAAATGACAATCATTTCTATTTTCATATTAGAAGACAAGTTTCTATTTTCTTTTCATTTGACAATGGTGTTTTTGACCCCAAACCCCATCCCTCATACTCACATGTACTTTATAATTACTCACTTGTACACATATGCTCTATCTCTATTCCACCTTGCTTGAACTTGCATTGCAATTCTGTAAGCATGTTGCATGTTCCACATTCTAAGGATCAAACATATTTTAATTTAGGGTTCTTTTACTTGGATATTTTTTTTATCTTTTGATGGCATTCTCATGTGCAGTTAAATACTTAAAGAATTCTAACTGGCTATTCCCCATATATATACTATGAAATAATTTCTATGTACATGTAGTTAGCCGCTTAGCCACTTTGCTTGATAAGTTGACAATTTGATCAAAATCCTTGCTGTCAGTAGAAAGCAGATCCATTTAGTTGTGGAGATTTTAATTAATCTATCACTATGTCAACTTAGTCTTTTCTTTTTCTTTTTCCTTTTTATAAGTTTTGTGTAGTGTATAAAGATGTAAAAAAGAATGATCGATCATTTTTCGTGTATAACATAGAAAGTGTTACATTTAAATTAGTTTGCTAGAAACTTTTATATACTTAATTTGTTTCTATCAAACATGAAAACACACTCGTAACTGATTTCCGGTATTGAACTTTGAAAAATTGTTTTACGGTTAGGATTTTAGGTCAATATTTTTTCGTTCGCATGTTTTTGCTTGTGTTCGAACCGAAATTAACCAGAACAATATATATTTGTTTTTTATCTTGTGAAAATAAGGACATGTGTAAATCTTTTCTTCACTAGTAAACGTTTGTTAAATATGTTTACAAGTGTGGTGATCATATTTCTTAATGTTAATTAATATTCTAAGAATACTGTAAAAAAATTTGCACATATCTTAGCCGTTAGGCGTGCCCCATATATCTATTGTAATTATTATTGTGGATACCTTACATCGGATTCTTGGATCTGACACCCCATACCATGTACCTCTTAAGTGGGACTAGAGAACACTTAACTTGGGTCAAAGAATAATAAAAGATCATGTTAAGTTCACAATTAATTGTTGTCAGTAGTCGTTATAGAACAATCTGAAGTTATAAAGCTGCACTCAGGGACATGTTTAATTTATGCATGGAAGAACTTAAACTATATAACTAATGGTGGACTTGTTAATTAATAATATATATTTTCAGGGAAATTGCTTGAGGTAGCATGCCAAGTGCTTGGAACATTTGGGCAAGATTCCCGGTTCACCACATGCCACTAGAATTCTCCATTCTCTCTACCAAAACACTTCATCTCCCAATCAAAAGGTACAAATCTATTCTCTCATATTCAATATTTGTATGGGTGTTTGGCAATGCGTTTTGACTATGATTTGTCGCGTATTCATTCCTAGAACGAGTTTCAAGTATTTGGGTAGGAGTAACATTATTTGATTTCGCATCCCCTTAGTAACATTATGTGGTCAAGCATTTCTCGGTGATATTTAGCATGTCCCTCAACAAAACACCTCAAGAATTTTTTTTTACGGAAGAAGGTTTGTGTGAAAATGACCACCTTCGTTCTTCTTGGCTAATTGAACTTTCACTTCCATTATTAAACAAGTCGCGCATAGTTATTTATTTATTTATTTTTTACTAGGAAACTGCAGGTGGCCTGTCAAAATTTGCCAAATAGCAGATGAATGATATAAATGATATACATGTTTTTTAGGTTGCTCCTTTTGTTTGATAATGTAGAAGAGGTGCATGAATCTTGTTGTTGTTGTGTTACTTCTCTTTTATGTCAAGTATTCTATTGCTACCTAAAAAAGAAAAAGAAGGCAAAAACAAAAATTTGTTCTTAATAGTTGGTGCATAGAAAAATACAAAGTTGGGTAGTAGGTCATGTCAAAAAACTATAAACATATGTAACTTTGCTTACCAATAAAACTCTTGTCACATATTGGATGTTAACATACCTACAACCTCAACAAAAACATACTCTTTTCATACGTCAACCAAACAAACAAGACCTGCAAACGCGTGCTATATTTCTTGCGGTGTTTAGTTTAAACGTTGATCTATATGTAACGTGTAACAAAGTACTACAAGACTTGCAAATATGTGCTATATATCTTGCGGTGTTTAATTTAAACGTTGATCTATATGTAACGTGTAACAAATTACCTGATGTGCATACATACAACCTTCCTAATTTTTGCGTGACTAATACGAGTGTTTAAAGGCCTTAGTATCAAACAAACAATTGTAGAATTTTTTTCTCCTTGCCTTGGTGCCTTATAGAAAGCCTTTGTTACCTTCTTGACGAGCCCATCTTGCTCAAATGGCGGACGTCTTACTAAAAAGGCCAAAGACACACACCTCTTATTTACACCATGTTTTAGTTCAGACTCCGGCCTTAAATCCAGAATCTTTCGGTCATTAGGTCATCCGGGTACGAATACCATTAGGCTATTAGCCCTTTTGGTTGTGATATGTATTGCATAATGAACTATCAAGAACACATTGTGATTTTTGCAAAAATATACTTTAATCATTGATTCCTTTAATATTTGCTTTGATTTTTGTAAAGATATACTTTAGTCATTGATTGCTATAACATTTGCTTTATTTTTTCTTAAATACAGGGAATGTATAAAGACTTGAGACATGTGAAGATACACTTCTCCAAAAGTGCAAAATGGTATGCATCATAATCCATGCTTCCCTTTTGGTATGATGTTAGTGGGTACACTTAGTTTTGTTTTGTGTTTGCTTAATGTGTAAGTTCTTAAACTTGGAAAGAAAAAGAAAAGAAAAAAAAAAATGAAAAGGAAAGGGTAAACTAGTCATTTTCCATTGTTAGTTGGAGATGGCAATCAAAGGGGTTTGCAAGAAGAATATTTTTTTGTATTATTATATTTTGTGTATAGTCAAATAAATAATGAATGGATGGTGGTATAGGTGAGTTGTCTTATTGTCTATTTGTATTGTTTGTTGCGAGTGCTACTTCTAATAAGTTGTTTAATAACATTAAATGCGGAAAGATATAAATTTGAAGAAGAAGAAATGTGATGAAAACAAGTATCAGGGTCATCTATGAAGACTTCCATTTCGTATATGTTGGGCACGAGTCACATCTCGGGTCAATTAAGTAGGAAACCATCACTAAAATCTTAACCACCAAGTAAATGTGCTTATTTCGGTACCTCCTTCTCTTGCTTTATAGTGTACATGCAAAAAACACAATGAAAAATATAGTAGGTGAAACGAGATTGCTATGTTGGTGCGGATATTGGATATGTTATCTTTCTCGAAAAATTGAGAAAATAAATGTTCATCTTGATGTCACTCATGTTGTCAAGTCATGACCCAGTCGTAGAGTTATATTTGATCAAACTATAGCTTCTTTGGCAGTGTTTGTGTGTTTTAAGGTAGTAATAATAAGACAATTAGGTTATCCAAGTATTTGATCAACTATAGATTTTGGTTTACTTTCCCGCCGTTCTAAAAATAACATAGATTTTGGTTTACTTGACTCTAGTAAACAATGACCAAAAAGCCCATTATGTAGCCTGCGCTTGGTGTGGCCTGCTCCAGAAAAGACATTGGCACCTTGCCTTGGCCTTGGCCTGCTAAAATATAACTTATGAATTTGTGCACTAGACGGCTAGACCACTTACCCCTAGACATGCACACAAGAATCGGTTTTAAAAAAAACCGCTGAAAAAAACCGGAACCGGTTTGAGCAAAAACCGGTTTTTACTAAACCGAAACCGGTTTTGTAAAACCGAACCGGTTGCACCAGTTTTAAGTTTTTCTAGAATACCGGTTTTTACCGGTTTTAAAACTGGGTTAAACCGGTTTTTTAAATATCGAAAACCGGTCAAAACCGGTTAAAACCGGTTTTAAAAACCGGTCAGCGCAAAAGTCAAAATGTACCGTTGGAATTCAAAATAACGTTGGAATTGAAAACCGGTCAGCGCAAAAGTCAAATGTAACGTTGGATTTCAAAACCACCGACGGTTTTGAAAACCGGTGAAAACCGGTCAAAACCGGTTTTCAAAACCGGTTTTGACCGGTTTTCACCGGTTTTCAAAACCGTCGGGTTACTGCTCACGAGCCGTTTTTGTGTTTTTGACCGTTTTTTGTGTTTTCGACCGTTTTTCTTGTCTTTATTTTTATTTTTTGAGTATTTTGAAGCTAGAACTTGTAGTATAAATATGTGTTTTGGGTTGAGGCTTAAAACACATCAAATCTCTTTTTAATCTCTCTAAATCTCTAATTTCTTTATAATGGAAAACACACAATCACAACAAGCTTCCACTAATCCTCCCTCCATTGGGTCTTCCCGGTCACGAAAACATTACACACAAGATGATGTTGCTCATGTTAAACCAACTTCACGAAATCCAGAGGTTTTTAATCATATGGATTTGTGTGTTATGAAGGATGGGACGGAAAAGGCGCGTTGCAAAAAATGTTTTAGCTTTTATGCTTCCGAGGCTAACACTACACTAAAGGGTCATATAGCCAAATGTTCCGCGGTACCTCAAAATGCCGACGGTACTATTAGTGAGGATGGTCAAATTTGTGTATATGATAATGATGCGCTTCAAAGAGATTTTGCGGGTGGGTCATTCAACATACTTATCCATTCAACCTCTTCGACAACGCCAAGCTTACGGCTATCATCAAAAAGAGGCTACACTCGCGGTATAAACAAGTAAGTCGTACTAAACTTAGAAGTGATGCTTTTAAATTATGGGAAACGGCTAAAATGATATTATTAATGGTTTTCGTGATTATAAATATGGTGTTTCTATAACTACGGATGTTTGGACCGCACCACATGGTTCAAATTCTTATCTCGCCGTTACGGCTCATTGGTTTAATCCCGAATCTTGGTTATTAATGAAACGGACAATTGCTTTTAAACTATTTGGTTATCCTCATACGGGATCTAATTTAAGAAAAATTTTACATGACACTTTAATTGAGTATAATTTAGATGATAAAGTTTTTACGATTTCACTAGATAATGCATCTAATAATACTAGAGCTATGGAATTGTTAAAATTACGTATAAAACCCATTTTAGATGGTGCTTTTTTCATTCCCGTTGTGTTGCTCATGTTATAAATTTATCCGTTCAAGCGGCATTAAAAATATGTGAGAGATTACGTTTGACATTTAGGGGTTTGTTAACAAATATATATCGCTCGAGTAATGAACGACAAATTAACTATAAACGTTTTAAGTAAACAATGTGGTGAACCATGGCTAGGACCGAAATTTGATACACCTACTAAGTGGAATTCTACTTGCATTATGTTTGAAAATATATTACGACAACGTACTACTTTAGATGCTTTTAATGAATTACTTGTTGAAAAAAACCGTTCTACTTCGATAGATGACCAAGATTGGCAACGACTACATGCTTTAACTATTTTTTTACAAGTTTTTAAAGAGGCAACAACTATAGTATCGGGTGTTTATTACCCAACTAGCCCATTAGTTTTAAATCAAGTTTATGCTATGACGGAAAAATTAGACAAATTAAAAGACTCACCTACTCAAATGTTTAGAAAAATGGTTAAAGTTATAAAAAAGAGATTTATAAAATATTTTGCTAGTTTACCTTTGGTTTATACTTGTTCCGCCGCACTTAATCCATGTTTAAATGTTGGAGGCGTAGAACTTTTAATAAGAAGAATAATGGAAAATTTAGAATTATCTTTTGGGTTGGACGGTGAAGATCCCAACTATATAGAATCTCAAGTTTTTAAATTTAATGATTATTTTAAAAATTTGTTTGAAATTTATGCAACAAAATATGGTCAACAACCAAACCCAATTTTCGACCCAATGCGGGCCGGTTCGTCTCGAATGACAAGGGACATTAACATAAACCTTTATAATACTTTACGTGAAGACGCTACAAAGCGTCAACGATCATCGGCCCCGACAAGCGAGTTGGGACAATATATGGCTACAAACTTTTTAACAACTTTAAGTCCCGATGAGTTTGCAAACTTTGACATTTTGGCTTGGTGGAAAGAAAGGGAAATCCAATTTCCAATTTTAGCCGCTATGGCTCGTGACTTATTAGCGGTCCAAGCTTCGACGGTAGCTTCCGAATCGGCCTTTTCTCATAGTGGTCGAATTATATCGGATAAAAGGACAAAACTTAGCCCCGAATCCGTGGAAGTATGTGTATGTTTGAAAGATTATATTGACGGAGTAGATAGGGTACAACATCAAACATCGTTGGAAGGTTCGATTGAAGAAGTTGAAGAAACTATAGCACAAGAAGAAGATGACATGGGGATATCACCTCCGGCTACCGAATTAGATGAAGGTGAATTTGAACCATTTGATGTTGAAGAGTTAGATGTAGAAGAATTTTTGGATGATTTAATTTCTTGAGTATACACGGGTGATGGCAATGCCGAAGCTCGAAATGTATTAGTATTTATTTATTTTTAGTTCTATAATTGTATTGTTTAAATAAAAGTTATGATTGTATTCGAAATGTATTAGTATTTTATAGTTTTAGTTGTATGATTGTATTGTTTAAATAAAAGTTATGATTGTATTTGAAATGTATTAAATGTTTTAAATTCCGAAAAAAAACCGAACCGGTAAAATACCGATAAAAAACGGATCCGAACATTTAAAACCGAAAAAACCGAACCGATAAAAAACCGATTCCGAAAATTTGAAAACGAAAAACCGATTCGAACATTTAAAACCGAAAAAAACCGATTCCGAAAAAACCGAAAAAACCGAAACTGATTTTTGGCAAAACCGGTTTTCCAAAAACCGAAAACCGGTAAAAACCGGTTTTTGTGCACCTCTACTAGTTACCCCTAGTTGTTTTGTTGAGTTTCTAAGTTTTAACTATTAAAAGTCTTCACATAAATGCATAAAACTCTAATAAAATTTGCCTTCGTGTAAATACTAAAGGAATGTTTGGTTTGTAAAGGAAATCACTATAAAGATAGGAACGGGTATAGGTTGTAAACCCACCACTCTAACCTGGTTTAGGTTATGGCTAATTTTAAAGGTTTCATACTTATAAGGGTGCGTTTGGTATGATAATGGGGTTAGAATAGGATTTGGATTTGATATAGATTGAAATAATTAAAAATTGATTGATAGTATTAATGTTGTTTGTTTTGTAAAATGTAATTGAGAATCGATTTCTATTTAATATTATTATAACATTTGTTGTGAGATAAACTTATATAAAATTAATAGCTTATAATAACTTGTGGCTAACAATATGATCTCGAATTTCAAGTACATTTGACAGAGGAATCATTTTCAATACCTTTGTAGTCTAGTGAGATTCATAAAAAGTACCATTTGAAGGTGTGATAGTATTACATGAAACCTTTACACCTATACCAAATGCATGTTTTCAACTTTGTTTCCATTCCTCAATGCCAAATGATGCATACCAAACGGGCCCTAAATCAAATTCTCTAATCAAACGTTGTTATTGGGAATAATGAACTCCATCTACCCATTCCTACACACTCAAATCAAACACGTCCTAGGAATCATGCTTTTCAAGTTTAACATAAGAATGGCATATTCACATCGTGTGAGATTACAAAAAGCGTTAACCTCTTAGACTACTTAGTTTTAGAATACCAATTTGTCGTGAATCACATGGCGTTATGTTGCCTAGTGTAAATTTTGTCAAAAATATACATATATTTTTTTAATATTCACATGGCATTTTTTTTTACACGAAATGCACCCGATAACTTTTAGTCTGGGTCTGCACTAGTTTTAAGAGTATCGTTGTCATATGAGAATAACTAAACATTATATTTTTTGGTTATAAAGAACAAAGTTAAGTTTGTTAGAGAATTATTTTTTACTTTTTTTTTTTTTTTTTTATAAAATAGTAGTAACACATAACGAGTAAACTGCAAAAATCGTGTATGTGGTTTGGCCAAATTGCAAGAGCAGCCCCTACCTTTTCGGAAGTGCAAACAACGTCTTTGTGGAGAGCTTTAAGTTGCAAAGTTCGTCCCTGGTTAAATTAGAACGACTAAATTACCCTCGTCTTCAACCATCTTTTATTTTATTTTCCAAACAGATTCCTGTTTGAGCATACATGCCTTTCAAGGTGTTTGCTTATGTACCATATGTTGTCCCATGTTCCTTCATCAGTACCATTAACCATGAAATCAGTTAGTAGATGTATACTTTCAGGGTACAGAATCTGAGTGTGCACTGTCTCAGGAATCTTCTCTGAGTTTGCAGTCTCAGAGATCTTCTTTTTGTTTGGACAATTGCTGGCAATATGTCCCCTTATTCTGCAGAGACATTATGGGACTGTGGAAGTGCAGAGTCGTAAACTTCAATTTCTTCTATCTTCTTCCTGAGCATTTCTTTGCAATCTTTTGAGATTTGTCTTATGCAATTTCCAAGTCTCGACTCCCTTTCTCTTCTCATTTGTCTCTGAATAAACTGATCTTGCAGTCTTCTCCTCATAGGCCTCCCAGGTTTGCTCTGATGCCAATTATTAGTATGGCCAAAACCTTTGTTCTGCAGTCATGACCATCTATGTTCAAGGTATGAGTTTGTGTTCACCATTTTGTGATAGACAAATGTGTGAGTGTCTGAGAAAAAGTTTGTGTGTACAGAAATGGTATGCAAGTGATAGACAAAGACAGAAATGGAGGGAAAGTAACTAACTTTAACTGTAATATTGATGATGTTTATCTGTCATTACATGAACCTATTTATACTACATGAACAGACATGATAGGAAGGGTTGTGATGGTTCAATAGAACCAAAGGTTGTGACCCTTTATCAATTACTTTCATGTAACTGTATTAACTAACTTTTAACTGTCATTATGGTTTATTTAACCATTGTCTAAGGTGTGTTGGCCTATGGCCATGACCAAATGAAATATGCAGCCCCATGTTTGATACATACATGGCTGCAAACAATACAATTAATACATAATAATAATTACAATAATATAACTAAGGTTTGAACAACATAAACTAAAGTTGATTGATCTTAAACTTCCAACACTCACCACTCGAAAAATCCCTGATGTGTCGTTATCTCAAACGGGTCAAATTGAAAAAAGTAGATAAAAGGGGATGCGTCAAATGGATCTAGCAATATGAATGTCTCCGAAGTCTATTTTTAATGCATATAAAACCTCCTTAAACATTTTATTGAAAGACTTTTATTATAATTGTTAAAAAAATAGTTTTAGTTAACATGCTAATAACTACTGATAATTGCAAAAAAAAAAAAAAAAAAAAAAAAAAAAAAAAATGCCTTAAAATAGTGACTGTCTTTAACGTTAACCAAGTACAGAAGGTCAAATTAGGTGCAAATTTTAACAAATTAAGAACCGGTGGAAAAAATATACTTACATGTCCAGGCAATCAATGTTTCACTGCTTGAAAGTAGTCAGAAAGGCCATTACTGTTACCACGTGGGAACCCAGTTGTATATGTATCTATATCATGGAGAGAACGGCACAAGATACTATACGGCTGCAAGAATAGTAAGATGGTATTACAAAGATCATAAAACAAAAGAATACCATACCACTCAAATAAAGACGATACTTTTTACAAGAAAAGATATAGATGCTTGCCTTTGTAACTTCTACTATAGAAACTGTGGTTATTAGTGGATATAACCATGTGATTTGACTTTTTTTCAAATAAAATGTGAAACTACAAAAACATCTACTTTCTAAGACGTTCAAGGGCATCATGGTAAGTCATATGACAAACCATAGCATACCTATTGAGAGCACAAATAAAACATAGATGTTAAAAGAAAACCATGAAGTATAGCATATTCAGGGACTCTTGTTCTACATCATCTAAAAATGTCCAATAGAAGTTATTAAACAGTCAATCTTGACGACTAAAGCTTAACTCCTACACCTTATTCTACTATGTAAATTATTTCAAGGAACTGGCAGTGTCACAAAGACAAACATTGCAAAAATGTGTGCAGGCCATGTAATCATATATTAAATCATTAACCATCTATAAATAGAATGGATGTATCAAAGTTGACACGATTTGCTTTAATATGTAACTATATTTCCCCCCTATTAAATGTAATGTTATTGGTAAAACTCATATTGTGATTAACGGGTGTCACATCATTATTTTCTGTAATAATACACTAGGAGGTTTATCAATAACATTACATTTAGTAAGGAAAAAAAACTAAATCACACGCTAAAGCATTTCGTGTGACCCAAGGGATCCGACCAATGCAACTCCAGGGATCCGGCTGTTGGGTCAGCTTAGTCCGGATTTTGGGTTGAAAACCGGGTTATGGGTTATGGACCATGGGTCATGGACTTTGGATCATGATCAAATACTCAACAAGATACAATGTACCTAGTCAATGGGTTATGGATCTTGGGTCATGGGTCATGGACTTTGGGTAATGGATCATGGATAATATCCAACATGAGTTCATGAGTTCATGCATGATATCATGCAATGGGTCATGGGTTATGGATCATGCTCTATGGGTATGGGTTATGGGCGTCGAAAGTGTTGGTTTTATGGACATAAATTATTAGTCGTGAGTTAGGATCGAACTCGAGACCACGGGATTGCACACTTTATGTATGAGAATTAAAGTTTAATTATTAAATGTTAAATGTTATATTTAGTTACTATTTACATGAAACGAATAACGAACGTTAAATAATTAAACGTAATGGTCTAACGGTCGTAAATGTTAAAGGAAGGACTAAATATGAAACTAGATGTTAAGATGGTTCTGGAATCCCTATGGGATTACCATAACCGATCGGCCAAGGATTTGGATACCCCAGTCCTACCCTAACTTGGACACTAAGGGGGTGTTTCTTTTTTTTTTTCCTGTTTAGACTGAGATCCTATCTAGATAAATACAGTTGTTCAGAGTAAGAATCATATGAACCATATGCGTTTCTTTTTCATCCTGAACAAAAGTCTTTTACAAATTAAATGACCTATTTACCCTTCTATTCAAAATCGATATGAAAACCCAAAATTCAGATACAAATAAACTCAAGAATCAAAAATTGACACTTTTCTTCAAATTGAATTTCAAAGTCTTATATTAAAAAAAATAAAAAGTTGGGACCTGATAGTTGAAAAAGAAGAAATATCTTATGAAAACAACCATCCAAAATTATATTCATATCAATTCCGGCCACAAGAAAACAAAATCAGAAGATCGAAAATATCAAAGCACAGAAGAAGATTGAAAATACCGAACCACAAGAGAACCACGATTATCGATATGTCATACTCTTCTATTAATATTCATACGTTCAAATATCGAACCACAAAAAAACAAAATCACACTTCAATAATAAAAAAACTTGTAAAAGCTAAATAAGCACAGAAAACCACGAAATAAAACCACATGATGAAGATCTGTCGTGAGGGGTTAAAGACGGTATGAAGATGACAAGCGAGGTAGTGGAATGGAGGTTAGGGAGGAGTTGAGGTAAGTAAGGAAGAAGAAAGTATTAATGAAGATATGGAAACTGGAAAAATGTTAGGGGGTGAAGAAAATTAGAAGAAGAATTAGAAAGTATAAAGTATAAATGAAGATAAAATATATGAGGTGGGTGAAGAAGGTAAGAAAAAAGTAGGTACTAATGAGGGTAGGATGGTCATGTTAGGTGTCATTGGTGTCCTAGATGGAAAGGGGTGTTGTTGTGACAACTCGTAATTTCAGGTCATTTGATAAACTTTAAAAGTTTCACTATTTCATCATTTATCGTAAACTACGTTTACGAGTATCAAATTCGCGTAACCTTAATGGTTTAGCTGCGAATTCATGAACATATCATCAAGGACATTTCATATAGACTAGATTTAGTCTACATAATATCAATAACATCATTTCATATCGGTTCATGCATGGTTTTGCATTTATTCATTAAACGTTTATTTTTCCTATTAAATAAACGCTATCGCGTAAACATTATTTTGAAACATTGATCCGACACTTCCAAAAAATAATCTTAATATATTTTTATACTCATTTTAAGACTATAAAAATTGTATTATCAATTTACCCGATGTTTTCAATTTATTTCGTATATAAATTGTTATGTTTATATAATTACGACGGTTTTCGTAAATTCAACCCGATAAATATTTATTTCACTCAAATTTTGCAAGAAATGTATTTTTATAATTTTTATGACTTCAATATATTTTATCTTGACCCGTTAAAAGTTATTTTTATCTAACGTTACCCTAAATACTCAAATATTTATACAAGTTACCATTTATCCCTAAATAACTACACATTTACACTACCTAAATTACTTAACTAATAAAAATCTTCAACTAGTAAGTGTTAGTCACCCTTGTGTCGACACAAGGGATGACTCACACATGTTTTCACTAAATATCTTCACTTGTATATCTATTCCTAACACATACACTTCACCTCATTTCACAAAGTAAAAATCAAAATACCATTCTCTCTTTCTCTTCTCTCCAAACCCGGCAACCACAAGGACCAAGAGAAGGATCATCATAAATTTTTCTAATCAAGATTTTTACACTCTAGTATCACTTGTTATTAAGGTTTTGCAATAAAAACCTAGGGTGATTAGGAAAAATCCATTGTCCATAAACCTCATCAAGTTACTAGTAAGCATCCATAATCATCATCATATTTCATATTTATTATTATGGTCATTTCATTTTACTTGAGAAAACATGCAAGTCTCATGAGGTTTATACCACTTTTTCATTGATTTTAAGAGTTATATATATATTTGTCATCCTATAATTACTCCTTGTTATAAATCACTCTTGGTGATGTCTAGGAACCCATGACACCCTAAGAAGGTGTATGGTAGGATTAGAATAGCTTCGGAGTTGTTTTGAATGAGTTAGAATAGGTTTGGCGCGAGAAAAACTCATTTCGACAAGTTTGCAAAAGGGTCTGTCCATATTTTCGAATTCTGGAATTTTCGACAGTAAGCAAAATATTTTGGGCTAGATATTTGGAAAATACACTTTAAAACGAAAACGTGGCCGCTTGAATGGGTTAAAACGGAGCTATAACGAAGAAGTTATGAATTTTTGAAGTTTGACGACGAAAACTATTTGTTCCAGAAAATTCAGCATGCTGTCTCGACTTTTTACGAGTCAAAAATGAGTTTTAAGCATTATAAAATGTGTCGACTTATCAAAAATATATTAGTATATATTATTACGATTCCGAGGACATATAAAACGTAGAAAACGGACTTGTAACGATTAAATTACACGCGATTTAACAAAGTTGCCGTAACTTTATTATATAAGAAAAACTAATATATTTCTATTAGACACATACTACGGCAACGAGGGACCGTTTTTAACAATGACGGAGTACTTTTTATAACATGATGTCTTCTAGTAAAAGTAAGTTCACCTAGACTATTTTCCAAAATGTCCAACCATTTGTCAAGCGGAGTTGTAACAAATAAGTTACGGTCACTTAAACTTTGCCGAAAACCATTTTTAAACAATATTTTGGACAAAAGTACCATACTTTACCTATACTTTTCTCCGTGATCGAGACCTCTAGGATGAAAACTTAAATGCGAAAACTTTGAGATAATGATACAAGCTTCCCAAAACAGTTGAGTTCGTTTCCTAACACTCGACGTGCACCATTTTACAACTAGCTTTTCGAGGCCATTTTAGTCACTTTCATGAAAATTTCAACGACATTATTTTACGACGAAAAGTTATAATTTCACAATAAATCATTAAATGATTATCGTAAGATATCATTTCAACGTAAATACTTGTAAAGTATTTTATAACATGACGAGATGTGATAAACATATATTTCGACGATAAATTCTATTTTCAAAAGTGTACAAGTGGTATAGATTTCATATGAGTTTGCATGCACGACATTACATCATAACTTATCATAGAGCATATCATTCATAATAGGTCACGTTCAGAGGTTGCGCCTCATTTCAGTATTGCCATTACATCATCATTATCATTGCAACATGTGAGTTTTCATAGCCCCGAATTATTCAAGTTTTTACTTTATTTCAAACCTACGGGGGAGAATACATTGCACATCATTATTTTTATGCGAGCCCAAGTATATTCAAATTCATTTACATTGCTTAAGTTACCTCATGCCAATTGAATGTCCCCATTATATAACATGAACCGTTAATTTCATAGAAGCGAGGGTGAGTGGATAGATCTATCAAGGGTGACTCCTCCATCCGGGTTGGTGGATTCCAACTGGTTAAGCGGATGCATTTCATTTAATATCATTATTTGAGTTGTTTGGCAAACACTGTTGGGGTAACATCATTATCAGTCTAGTTTCGGTGTCATGGACTTATAGCAATTGTATCATTTTTGTGACATCATTGTCATACAAACTTATACTTGTGGTAGTTGTATTATGCATATACATAAACTCTATGAACTCACTCAACCTTTGTGTTGACACTTTTAGCAATGTATTTTCAGGTAACTAAGGCATTCACTTCATGGCATGCATGTGGACATATCATAGAGTCGCGGTGACGACGCGTCTCACATGGGATTTATATACTTTAAAAACATCGTTTGACTTGTATCAAACTTATTTCCGCAAACTTTATCAACTTTTGGGACCTATCTTGTAACTCTGAATGTTTTATATTAATATCAAACGATGTGTTTCTAAAACGACACTTTAGGTCGTTCAATATAACTGTGATTTTGATGCTATGACAGTCAATCCCCAGGAATTCCATTCCGCTCCAAAACAGGTAATTTGGGGGTGTGACAGTTGTTTTTGTGCCCTTCTACATTAAGGAGTAGTGTTTGTAATAAGTTAAAAGTAAACATAAAAAATTTCCTGTGTGTAAAGGCATATGTTGGCAAATAGGACATTAAGAAAAAAAGAAATAGGACCTAAGTTTCTTTGAGTATAAATACAAGGCTTAGGGTCTTTGTAAATTACTCTTGTACACATAACCCTAAAACCTAAGCTTGTGTGTTTTTCTTTTAGTCCCAAACCGATCTTGTATCGTCCTTAAAGGTCAATCACTTCCAATTTTCCTTTAACAAAAGTTTTGTGTTACATAAACTAGCATTTACTTTAATTCGTTATAGTACGTGTGTACAAGTACGTGGTACTTACACACTATTGTAAGTATCTTGGATTGAATTGCATAAACGGTAAGGGGCAATTCTTATAATCCTATAAACTCTAATCAGGGTTCATCTCAATTGCTAGTTTTGGAATCGATTCTTGTTTAGCTAGAATCAAAGGTATGCATACGTTTACGTTTATATTAATTAATTATTCATTATATGTTCCTATACGCTTTCACATGTTTACTTGATGTTTATTGTGTTTTAATTATGATAGTCATGTTATTAAATTCTAACAGTGGCATCTCGAGATTTGTTTAATGAGTAATTAAGTACTAAACACGTAAAAAATAGAATATTGTATTGTGTTTGTGATATGCCTAATTCTAGGGTTAGGTCTTTTGCCCTAAATTTTCTATAATTTTTTTTAGTTCAACCCTAATTTTTTTTAAGTCGATCCATAAAATTTTTTAGTGTTTATAAAATTGTTTTGTTAATTGATAATTAAATCTAAAATTGTATATATGTTACGTGAATTAATTCGTGAATAATTGTTATGTGTCATGGAATCGTATGCGATCTTGTGACAAATTGAATAAGTGTTATGTTGTATCCATGATAAGACATGCATGTTTGTCATGGATTGTTGTTTGAATTATTAATTGTTAAGTTATTTATCACATGTATAGTTTTTATAATTCTTGAATTGGGGAAGACCTCAATATATATTAATGAATCAATTATGTGAAATTTGGTATATATTTGACTATGGCTTACGCAATCGATTTATCGATGTATGTGGCTCACTCGCCTTAGTAAGTGAAAGCTCTAATTAATATATACATAATTTAACCTAGAATTGATTATTAATAGGTTTTATCGAATAAGTAGCATGTGGCTACTTGTTTACACATATTTATTGTTAGTTATGTACGAATTGTTATAGTTGTTTATTTTTTATTTACTTGTTTGTTTATTTTGTTTGACAAGTTTTATGCAAAGGGTAATTTTTTTGAATAGAAAAATAAATGGACTAAAACAATGGTGAAAATGATTTGTTTTAAGCATAAAATCTCAAATTTTAGTCGATTGATGCGATTGTACTAAATGGTTAGAACGACTCACCCATTATGACAAACTGTGTGAGGGGTTTAAGGAGGGTCCGACATTAAATTGCGACTCGAAAGAAGAAGGTTTTTAATATGCTATGCGCTGACCAGCTTCTCCGCCACTTTGTGCGTCATATTTGGAGCTACCAAGTATAACTATTCTATGTACGAAGCATTTTAATACAAAGTTGTAAGTTTCTCAATGCATCGGTTAACACTTTGTTGATTTAGCTTGGTAAAAAAATTAGTAAAAGTTTTTACTAAAACTATGCTATAAGATGAATGCATGACATCTTTGTGCATATTTGATTTGACACCATAATCAAAACTAGTACCCTTTAAATTAAGTTAGTTTCATCTAGTTAAAGGAAACACTTGAAGTTGCAATTTACGTCATGTGAGAACTTGGCGAGATTGTGATGGAAAGGTAACTTTTCATGTTGAGTCAGACCTCAACTGGACACATTTGTAGTTCTTTAAATTAGACGACTTAAAATTGAGTTATAAGTGAGAAATTGGACCAATGGCACATGATGGAGATAAAACATGTTTACATTTGCAATGTTGTTGGTAATGTAAATCCCATAATGATCTAGGAATTGGAAAAGGTTTGCTAATTATTATTCGACAGATTACCTTATTATATGCTTTCTTTACTAGCGGATCTACTGATGTAATGGAACTATGATAATTTGGATCCTAGTTTTTCTAGAAAATTGATAACACTACACTCGTCGTTCGGGGTCAAAGGAACTTCCTTTTCTTCGAGCAAGTTTTATAGCACCCTAGGCAGTGAACCTAATCGTTATAGTGTAGTATTAGGGTAAGCCACGGGTATTGATATCGTTCTCTAGGGGAATAGGAATGCTAGTGAGAAGTTACTACGCTAAGGTTGGGGTTGAGGAAGATTTTTTTTTCTTTTTATGTTTTTTTTAGAAATTAGAAAGGTACGAATCTCGAGGTTTGGATTTGGGGGTTGGTATTTCTACCGATTACTCTACTTGTCTACTTATCTAATCTAAGGTGTTAGATATAGGATTTCACAAACACATTAAACCATAACCATATGGGACGTTAACAATGTTTAGAGAGAGAAAGTTCTAGTGAGAGAAAGGAAGAGAGTTGGGAACTATGTGAAACAAAGAAAAATGGTATTGAAGCTCCAACACTGGTATTGAAGACAAGACGTCATGGACCTAGTGACGCATTGCACTAAAACTTCCCAGCTACTCAAGTTTCTCTTAAAAGGGCTTGTTTCATTCTCACGGGGAACCTACATAATCTATCGACTTTCTCTTAGAGATTGTTGATATTGAAGAAGGAGACCCTCTCCCTAGTCTCCGGCATAGGAACCAAATGTGCACAATCAAGTCTAGAGCCAAGAGATCATCCACAATATCTCTTTAGGACACTAAATTCTTGAAGACTTGCTGTTTCACACAATGTGGAAAGTAAGTATATATTAAGAGTCCTACGCATTATCCTTGTGGTATTGCTAGAACATCCGAGTGATATGTAAAAATATTCACAATTGAAGATGGAAATCCTTCTAGAGCCAACATCAAACAAGCTCTTGGTAGGTGACATGTGAGGTCTTCTCGTAAGATCAAGCTTGTGACAACTGGATAGAAACGATGGGGAGATTCAATCTTGAATCAACCTTGGTTCAGGAATGGAATTGACGAATACTTTTGGAAAAACCATTCGATGTGCAAACCTTCTTTTCTCTAGCACGTCGAATGTGTATTCATTTAAAATTCAAAAAGTATCTCTGATTGAAAATACTTTTAGAAAAACCGTTCGATGTGCGAATCTCTTCTTTTCGCTAGCACATCGAATGTGTACTCTTTTAAATACAAAAAGTATTTTGATTGAAAGTTGATCTTTCTCATAAAATATTCGTCGTATTGCAAAACTCTTTCTTCTAAGCAATACGCGATTGTTTTCAAATCATTTTTCATCAATCAGTGAATCTCAATTGGTTCACTCATCCGTGTTGTCTTCTTTGAGACGTTCCGGTTTGAGAACAGCTAGAACAGTGGCGAAACCCTGTCAAGGAGATTCTTAGGAATCCTACCGATCACAGTACTTGTATCTTGATCAACGGGAACCGTGGGCCGTGGTACCTCAATTCAAAGTGATCAAAGACACTTTCGTGTGTTTATTGCTAACCGTTGTTTGCAGGTGCATTTGGACGGTTACAACCGTGATCGAATTGAGGAGTCAATCCAATGCCGCATGCTCAAAGCATCCACACTTAATTAAAGAAATCATGACTGGTGCATATCTACATAACACGGATCGATATTTCATACTATGCTTCACCGCTTCGCAAATATCATGAACCGAAGGCTTCCGCTACTCTGAAGGAAAGATGTCATGATTCAAAAGTGTGAGCATGTCGGTCCGAAAGTCACAACTTCACATGATGGCAACACAATAAAAGGTGATCCAGAGATTTACTGTGGCTGATAATCTCAAAGAAAGCTCGAAGATCATCAAAGATGTGGATCAGTTAAAGGCCTCCACTTAAAGTACAAAGCATTCGGACTTTGAAGTTGCACTACTTAAGCACAAAGATTGCGGAATTGAAGAATTGAAGTCTACGAGCTCAAGAACAAAGTCAAGAATAGAATGTTAGGATTCGAAATGTAAAACATGGGGTGACCTCCCTTAGGGGGAGATTGTTAGGAATTAGAAAATTCCATAGTAAAGAGTCGGTCACCCCAAGTGTTATCTAGCTTAAGTTAGCTCGTAGACAAATCGTTAGTTACGTTATTTACTGTTTTATTAGTTAGTTATTAGCCTAGTTTAGCGTAGTGTAACACCGTGGAGGAAGGACGGGTCTTTACCCACTGTATGCCTGATCCACAGTCCGTTAGGAGGACGTATTGTTTGTAAGTATAAATACCCCTTCCATCCATGGAAGGGGTGTGGCTTCTTTGAATCTAACCTTTCATTTGTTTAAGCAACTCTCTTTCAAGAACCTCCTCTCAACTCTCTTCATCTCTCTAAAATGGCTTTCTTGTTTAATCACAATCCTAGACCACCCGAATCATCAAACAACATAAATATTGGATCCTAACAATTAAAGCAACTCGCTTTGAAGAACAAGTTATCCGAGACTCAACTCGCTTCGTACTAACTTCAAAAATACCCACTTTATCAATCAAAAACAACCAAACCACAATGATTTAAGCCTTCCAATTCAAAACATAAACACATATGATGATCCTAAACACAAAAGTACAAGCAAAATTCAAGCTTTAACACTAGAATTTGTCCAAATGAATCAAACTCTCCTAAACCTTTAATACCCCAAAAACCTTATGAAATCCACCAAAACAAAAAGCATGAAAGATGAGTGATCAAACCATGGATCTTGATACCAATTGTTAGATATAGGATTTCACAAACACATTAAACCATAACCATATGGGGCTTTAACAATGTTTAGAGAGAGAAAGTTCTAGTGAGAGAAAGGAAGAGAGTTGGGAACTATGTGAAACAAAGAAAAATGGTATTGAAGCTCCAATCCTCTACCTTGGGAGGTAGAGGGTATTTATAGTATCTTACAAACAAACGCCACCTACAGGCTGTGGATCAGGCATACAGTGGGTAAAGACCCGTCCGTCCTCCACGGTGTTACTAAACTAAATACTACTTAATCATAAAATAACTATGACTACGAGCTCTCTAACGATTACATATACTTGAGGTGGCCGACTCTTTAATACCTGGAATTTCTAATTCCTAACATAAGGTGTATGTAGTCTATGTCTAATTATTGTGTGCTCGTATGATGGTTTAAAGATGTGTTTACTTAGGTTTTATTACTCCTTAATTATCTCCTATTGATGGTTGAATTGCCACGTCCTTATTCTTAATCGCGTTGTGTGTCTAAAGTCGTAGGGTATGCGTTTGTCCCTAACTCTTTGAAACTACCAAAGGGTCTCGTCTACAAAATCTCTAGGAATTATAAACTCTAACTCTAAGGTACTCTTTGGATGGTTTAGCCTACAACTACTCTAGGTGTTATAGTCTAAGGTTCACAAAGATTAATCAAGTATTAACTACACAACGAATGACCTATCGCATTACTAGATCATTAACAATTAAGATAAGAGACAACCAATCAATATTTAATAATTAAGTTTCATATTCCCTAAGCAAACACACAAGTAAATTAGCCGGACATGAAGAACATGCAAGCATACACACAAATAATTGAAGACATAATTGAATTAATGAAGTAAAATACTTATCTTGATGTAAGATAGGGTTTGGAACCCTAAAATACTGTACAAGACATCCTTGGTTCGGTTTAGGTTTTTACTCCAAAAGACTACACACTGAAAACTAAAAAATTCGGATTTTATATATAAGATTACAATCGCAACGGCGTCACCTTATGAATTGTGACGCCGTCGGGTCGCCGTCATTAGGGTTTCGTCTTGGCCACGTTAGTATTGCGACGGCGTCACCTTATACTTGTGACGCCGTCCCCTTCAGCTCGACGCCCTGGATCAAATCTAGGCCGTTGCGACGACCTACTATTTTAAAGCCTGACACCGTCACTTGAAAATAAGCAATTTGGCTACTGAGCCATCACAAAAGTGATGCGACGGCGTCACAGATAACACCTGACGCCGTCCCCTTGTGTTTCAGCAGCTTGAGTGTCTCGATTCTTGACTTTGGCCATTTTCTTCGTATATTCACGCCCTTTCGTCCAAATAAGTGCCATTCCAGGAATTTGCCTTCAAGAGACTGTAACATATTGGATTTCACATACACATCAAACCATAAACAAAATAGGCGTATAAGATGAGTTTTAGAGAGAGAAAGTTAGAGGTTTGGGAACTTTAGTGAGAGAAAGAAAAATCTTATTATGAGCTCCAACTCTCTACCTTGGGAGGTAGAGAGTATTTATAGTCTTACAATAAAACGCCACCTGACGGGCTGTGGATCAGGCATACAGTGGGTAAAGACCCGTCCTTCCTCCACGGTGTTACTAAACTAAATACTACATAACATTAAATAACTACGACTACGAGCTTTCTAACGATTACATATACTTGAGTTGACCGACACTTTAACTACTGGATTTTCCAAATCCTAACAATCTCCCCCTAAGGGAGGTCACCTCAAACACACATTAACATTACATAGAATACAAACAGATATTTCATTGAGGTATTCTTGAATTCTTGTTCATGTTCTTTGTTCTGTATCTCGTAGTCTTTGATTCTTCATTTTTGCATGTTTGGATAAACTGGGTGGAGGTCTTTAACTGATCCACGTGATACTGAGTTTTGAATCAGCTTTGAAATCATCAGCCATATTAAATCTCTGACTCATCCATTGTGGTGTTGGTATTATGTGATGTTGCGACTTTTGGACCGACATGCTCACATTCTAGATCATGATATATTCTTATCAGAGTAGAGGAACCTTTAGTAGATTCATGATATTGGCAGCAGCGTAGCAGAAGCATGGAGTGAAAATATCGGAGTCATTGATGCACTAATCATGATTTCTTTGGAACTGAATGTGTTGAGTGAGCATGCGGTTATGGATTGACCGCTCCATTCGATCACCGAAAACGCCGTGTTCCTCGCATAAAACAGTTAGCAATAAAGTGCACAAGAGTGTATTTGATCACTTTTGTTGAATTGAGGTACACGGCCCACGGTTCCCCGTTGATCAAGACAAGTATCCGCCTGTGATCGGTATAATTCGAAGAATTTCCTTGACAAGGTTTCGCAGTGCTCTAGGCACGTTCTCTCAAACCGAACGTCTCAAAGAATACAACACGGAGTGAGTGAACCAAATGAAATGAGATTCACGATTGATGAAAAGAGATTTGAAAACAATCGTATCGCTCAATATAAATTGTTTTTGCAATACAACGAGGGTTTTAATGAAAATCAATTATCAGTCATAAACACCTTTTATTTTGAGAAATAAGTACACAGTCGATGTGCTAAAGAAAAGAGTTTTTAAGCACAACGACCAGTTTTTCAAAGGTATCCATCAATCCATAACCGGAACCAGGATTGATTCAAAAGATTGAATCTCCCCATAGTTTCTGTTCAGTTGTCACATGGTTGATCTATTAGATAGATCTCACATGCCACCTACTAGAAGCTTGTTTGATGTTGGCTCCAGAAGGCTTTCCATCTTCATTGTGAATATGTATGCATATCACTAAGATGTTCTGGCAATACCACAAGGATAATGAGTAGGACTCATAAGATATAATCTCTCTTTCCACATTGTGTGAAACAGAGAGTCTTCATTGAAAGTGTCCTAATGAGATTTATATGATGATCTCGTGGCTCTAGACTCAATTGTGCATATTTGGTTCCTATGCCGGAGACTAGGGAGAGGGTCTCCTTCTTCAATATCACAATCTCTAAGAGAAAGTCGATAGATTATGTCGGTTCCTGTGAGAATGAAACAAGTCCTTTTAAGAGGAACTTGAGTGGTTTGGAAAGTTGAAGTGTAGTCCACTTTGGGTCCATGACGTCTTGTCTTCAATACCGATGTTACCTTGGTAACCACCAAGTAGTATATGAATTGAACCCGGTTTCGGACCTAAGGTTGAATTATTGGAGGGCTATTTCTTTTCACCCTTTTCACATTCAATTCTTTTTCATTCTTCAACCCCTTCAATGCTTACCGAGACTTCATTACTAGAACCTTGTTAGGTTTATTCCAGTACTAGCTCAGTCTCAGTCTGCACTCTTCCCATATCTCATTTTTCTCATTTTTTTCATCATACCTAAGGACTCTACACTATCTAGTGGATTGTCCCTAGGTAGATCCCTCCGGTTCTGGCGGATCATGGGACCTCAACCTAACCTTATCATCCTTATATCACCATGCATAAAGTAGAGTTGGTTGGTCTTTTGATATAGTTCTTCCACCTTGAAACCATTTGAAAATCAATCAAGATACTTGTGATATAGAATCAAAGCATTTTGTATCTTAATTGTTTTGATATTTTAGAAATGCTCCCCCTCAACATATGCATAAAAATTCAGAATTTGTTTAGCACATGGAGGCAAGAGATCTTTGAAATCGTTAGATTAAGAATGAAAGGTCCAATCTTTTGATTAACATTTTCTAAAATGATCATCATCACTTCCCAATCAATTTGAGTAGATAAAACATTTTGAGGAAGGATGAGGTTTTCAACCCCTCAATATGTGCCTCGAAGTTAGAAAGAGTTTTGCACATATTAGAGGGAACCTGCAGTTAGAGACAATTCAATCACGTTTCAATAATTTGAGGTTTAAAGTAGATGCTCCCCCTCAACATGTGCATGGAAAATTTGAAATCGTTTGTCACATGCGGGGAGGAAAACGTGCTGAACACTTATGAAACCATTTATCGAATTATCAGTTTAAATCCAATTTAAATCACAAATTCTCCCCCGATCACAATTATCAAATCATTTGAGATTTGTGATCTCTGTAGATTTAAATTGATTTTGAAAGCTGTTAAGGAGAATTGTAACTTGATTATGAAAACATTTTAACTGATAAGGATTGGATTTTGAGACTTTAAACTCCATTGATTAAACATGCATGATTATCTTTTGAAAAAATAATAATAGCCAAGGTCTTGAGCCAATTGTGTAAAATATTGTTAAACATTTAGAGTCGACCTTGCTCATTTAAGTGCTAATTATTTGAAAAGAACACTTTTTGAATTAATTTGAAAAATCATTCTCCCCCTCAATCAATGACGAAAGTTGTTGATTGATGGATTGAGATTTTGACACTTGATAAATTCTTTTGATTTTCAAAAATATAGTCCGAAGTGTTTTCAAAACAATTGAGTTTTCATAAGATTGCAAATATTTTTCAGAGGAATCATTAGAAGGAAAAATATTTGAAATTAAACGTTTGTCTTGTTAGTGACAAACATTTGTTTTTAGAATCAGAGCATTAGGTTTGAAACATGAGATAAAGCATGGCTCTGTTCTTTCTTTGAAAAGCGGGTTACTGCCTGAAATGACAATAAACCATTGTTTTACTTTCTCCCAAAAATATTTTTTGATTTTTTTTTAGAATAATAATATTCGAACAATATCTAAAGACCCGTGTCATTCTTTGAATGACAATACAAAGACCGTAGATATTTTCGAATTGAGAAAAAAATGACAAAATGGCAATATTTTATTTTATTTATTTATTTATTTATTTATTTTTTGGAAATTTTTCAAGATTTTTCAAATTTTTATGGATTTTTTGAAAGTTTTATATTTTTCAATTTGCTTTTTGTTGGTTTTGTAATTTTGTATTTTGCTTTTTGAAAAGAATATATACAAATGATGGATGAAGAAAGACCTTTACTCCTCGTCTTCCTCCTGAAGACGTTTGAGTGTTTCTGGTTGAAGGCTTTTCAAACCAAGTCGTGGAAGAATAAACTCAAAATGTTCTCTTGGAAGAGCTTTGGTGAAGATGTCTCTAACTCGGTATTCGACTTCACAAAATAGAGTTCCACCACACCGTTTTCCACTTGCTCCCAGATGAAATGATGTCGAATGTCGATGTGCTTTGCTCTTGAGTGTTGTACATTGTTGCATGAGAGAGCAATAGCACTTTTTATTATCACAAAGACAGAGGGATTTTGTTGAATCAAAGCCATAGTCAGAAAATTGGGATCTCATCCAAAGGATTTGAGCACAACAAGATGACATGGCTATGTATTCAAGTAGAGGAAATAGAAGTACTCATTTGCTTTTTGAAGACCAAAATTTCACAAGCTTATCACCCAAAAACTGAGCACCTCCTGACGTATTTCGACGCGTGTATCTTGACATCCCGCATGATCGCAGATCTGCATAGGCATCGTTAGTGACATACCGTGTCCTTCGGGTACCATAGTCCCATATTGATGGTTCCTTGGAGATACCGAAAGACCCGCTTAACCGCTTCAAGGTGCTTTTTAGTAGGCTTAGCCTGATATCTAGCACACATGCAACACAAATGTTTAACAAGATGTCTGGTCTGCTAGCCGTGAGGTACATCGTGGATCCAATCATACTACGATATTTCGTTTGATCTACCATGATACCTGAGTGGTCCTCATCCAGCTTTAGTAATGCTCAATCATGGGAGTGTCAACAGTGTCACAAGAAACAAATCCAAATTTCTTTAAAATCTCATTTGCATATTTAGATTGATTTATAAAAATGCCTCCGGGACTTTGTGAAATTTGTAATCCCAAGAAAAATGACATTTGTCCCATTGATATGCAGTTTCCAAACACGTCAAGCTATCTCACACAAGCTAGCCACTTGTGAATGACTAACCGTAAGAAACTTAAAACGCTCGACACTGATCAATAATAGAAGTGTAGTATGTGGGGTAACTCAAACGTGTTAGGTTTGAGCACCGAGATCGTTCCGAACGAGGGTTGAATGGAATTTCCAACTCACGTCTCAATAATCGGGATTTGAATGAGAAAAAAGGGGGGGATAAAATGATATATTCTAAACTACGGGATAAGGAAAGTAAATGGAACATCTAATCTAAGGGAAATCCTAAGAATAAAGGCAAACTACGCAAATCTACATAAAAACGCAAATACGGAATTTAAACTAAACGCTAATAAAATACAACTACGTCTATTCTAACTCCTAAAAATAACCTAAAATTACTTTTATGCTAAAAATGATATTAGAAAACTAAATATGAATTAAAACTATTTTTTAGGATTTTTCTTGATTTTATTTTAATTAAAAACTAATTATTAACTTTAAAAATAAAACTAATTATCTAAAAATTATGAAAACAAAGGGGAAAATTATGGAATTACTTTTAAAAAATCTAAAATAACATAAGAGACTTTTCAAAACTATTTTTGTATTTTTCTGATTAATTTTCTATTTTCTATGAATTTAATACTATTTAAATCTAATTAAAATTATGAAAAATACCAAATAAAGGGGGAAAAATATGGAAAAATCTTTTTATGCTTTTTATATTTATCTTAAACTATTAAAATTGAAAAATTATTTTTTGGAACTTTTCTCAATTAATTGCAATTAAAGGTAATTAAAAATGATTAAAAACTGTTTTTAAATAAGAAAAATACTAAACAGTAACTAAAATTAATGAAAATTTTAGGAAAATTCTAAAATCTTATTCTGGATCTATGAAAAATAAGAAAACATGGGCTTATGTGAGGTAAAAAGGAGCTGTTAGTGTAAACTAGAATGGAATAAGCACTTTTAAATAAGCTAACAAGCAAAATAATGAACCAACTGATTATATAAGCTAGGCTATACTGAAACTACTCTAAGGCATCTTAAAGCACCTACTCCTAACACCTAATAAGCATAATACCTAAGATTAAGCCAACTGAACTATAAGTAAATCAAGCTAACTGACCCTAAGTTCTAGCTAATGAAACTGCTTATCTAAAAAGCTAACATGAAAACCAGAAGTAGAGATCTCAAGACAACCAGCCAGAGTGTATATCCAAGTTTTCAGCTAATGAGGGCAAGTAATGAAAAAGTTATTGATCAAACAAAATGGCTGCATAATGGGACGAAGTGATGAATGCAAAAAAGCTTAAGACAGTACTATGTTTGAGCTTATCTATAAGCTTATCAGATAATCTAGAGCCAAAAACAGATTTGTGGCCTTGAAGACCACCTAGAAGACAGCAAGTAGACCAAAAATGAGACTCTAACTGTTTTTATAGACAACTATGCACTAGCTGCAAGTTCGAAAATCTCGCTTTTGACAAAGTTTGACTATTGAAAACAGATTATGATGTTGACTAAAATGAGATTCAAGATCAAATGTAAAGCTGATATGGATGAAATAAGATGTGAATGAACTTAAGCAAGCTACTTCTACTGATATTAAACCTATATGCAATGATTCACAGATTTCCACACATTTGCATACAAGAACAGATTTAAACCAATGTTGACTTAGAGCACAAATTTCAAAGAAACCAAAGACAGATATGATGCAGATAACTAAAGCCAAACCTAAACCAACTGATCTACCTCTACAATTTAACCTCTAGCTCAGTTTTTTGTACTAAACCAAACACTACTTTAATGTGACCAAAAACGATTTAAACTTGAAACTTGGATAATGACCTACTTAAAACTGATTCAAAATACTCATAAAACATTAAACTAGGCATTATACAGCTTAGAAACAGAATTTAAACTGGAAAACTGAATTAACCTTGAATGTTGACTTAGTTTGACTTTTTTGTAAATGATAAAACCAAAATGAGTTTAAACAGAAATTATCTCACATAAGCTTCAACAAGCTTATGTGAGCTAGACAACCGAAAATAAAAAACTCATGTAACAAAGAATAAGCAAGTACATAGATTAGAACAAAGTAGGGTGAAGTGAAAGTGAACAAAATGAAATTGCATTTATAAAACTTGAAGTTACAACTAAACTAAATCACTAATTAACTAGAGAAAGCAAGAAATAACAATGGAAATCACATTTGGTAACAACTTCTTAAATAAATAGAAATTGGACAAATAATCTTGTGACTGAAAGGGAGTATATATAGCTCGAGAAGAAGCTTGGGATGCCTTCAGAAGGATCTAGGATGTCTAATCACAACCATTCATTCCTCTCTTTGTCATCTCATCAAATCTCAGCCACAGGATCAATTGAATGATGTGTTTAAACCAATGAGAGGCTCTTTGTCCACGCAGCCCTTGAGTCACATGTGTCGACCTTCTCGAAGGTCACTTAAGTGGTGGGTAAATGAGGCTTGATCAAGGTAAAAGGTGGGGAAGAGGTGAAACAGTAAACAATGGTGAGTTTCTGGGTTTGGGCGCGCTTGTGGTTCAGGGCATTATTTATTATTGTTTGATGGTTCTTGGGTTTGACCGGTAAGTAAAACGGGTCACCGGGTAAAATGGATATAATAACCGGGGTTTGATTTAGTAATTGGATCGAGTAAGGATGTTTTGGATTGGGTGGATTCTGTTTTGGGCCGTGGGATGTGTTATTGGATCATGGATTGGTATAAGTGATTTTAACTTGTTTCAAAATATTTCTACAAGGACTACTTATGATAATTTGCAAATTACAAGGTCCAAATGTGAAAATGATGAAAGAGTAAGGGTGATTGTGGTAAATTGGTAAAATGAGGGTATGAGGGTATAAAGGGTAATTAAGGAAAGTTGAGGGATTATAAGTGACAATTTGGGAAAGTTGAGGGGTAAAATGGTAATTTGTGAAAATGAAGGTGTAATGTGAAAAACTCCCAAACTATGTCCCGAACTTCGTAATTTGATCTTTTAAGCACCAAAATCTCTGAAATAGCATCCCCGGCATCGGCTTTTGCAATCTTCTTTCTCGTGCTCGGTTTCTTCAGATTTGGCTTCTTTTGTGTGTTTTTACATATCCATACCTGCACAAGCACAAACTCAAGAAAACCACAAATATTAGCAATAAACGGCTCTTTCTTGGTTATTTTGGGTCTATTTTGATAAAGAAAAGGTATGTGTTTTAGCACATACCAAAATACCCAGACGAAACCATTGCCGTGTCCTCACGCAATGCAATCAACTCACGCTTCTAAAACCAAGGATTTCAATCTCTTTCTACTAAACCATTGATATGTCCAAACCGTCAAGTTATCTTACACAAGCTAGCCACTTGTGAATGACTAACCGTAAGAAACTTCAAACAGTTCGACAAACCAATTAGAGCAGAAGTAGTCAATGTTCCTCAAAAGAGATTAAGAAAGCCTTAATTCTAAAAACGCCCCGTTTACCTTTTATATTCACATATAGATATAACGATTAAGCACATTCTGGTTATGGATGACGGTTTGTTGAACTTTCATGTCGATCAATAACTCCAACATTTTTCAAACGACACGTTAGGATCACGGAGTAGAAAACACAACACAGCGTGAAGTGACCATACGGATAGAATACATCGTCCCTGATTTTTTTCAAGTCCCAAACTAAGCGTAAAACCGAAATCATTGTTAAATATGACTCTAGATGCTAACACTACCCATGGAAGTTACTTGTGTAAATACCTTTTGTTCCCATTTTCCTATTTTCCTCTAGATTTTTTATTTTTGTGAGAAATGAATTTCTTCAAATTCTCGCTTCGATAACTTTTATTCCGATAAAGATACAAAGCTAAGTCGATAATTAGTTATCCGCCTTCTCTCAAGAACCATTGTCGTAAAAATGAGGTCCACATCAAGGAATTTTTTATTCACTTATACTTGATTTTTCATTTTCATTTTTCAACATTTTTTTTTTTCAACATTCATTTTCATCCACTTAGACTTTTACGTGTATGAGCTATGAACCACGGAGCTTCACGGGGTAATTCCAAGACTATAGGCTTCATGAAATGAGGATCCCTAGGCTAGGCTAAGACCTCATCCAATCTCGGCTAAAGATCCAAGGGTCCGATCTCGACACCGCAGCTCACAACTTTACTTATTACTTTATCACTTAGCACTGATTACTCATTTATTACGGATCCTTGATGTGTACCCAATTTTTAAAACAAAGATTCTTTTAAGAAGATAAAGAACTAACTATCGCCAAAAACTCGACATCTCTAATTATTTAGACAGATATGGGGTGAAACAATTTTGTGGGAACAAAAAGCCATAAGTACCTTCGATGGGCTCTAAAGAGAACCAACTACTCCACGCTTAGCATCTAAACTCATAAGTAACTCTATCATTTCTCGATCTCTACAAATTTAAAATCCCAAATAATGAGATCCGCAGATGCTTAGCCGATAATTTTTAGATTATCTATGGTTAAGGGAACAAGCTAGGGCTCAACACGCCCGGTCAAGTCAGAATTCTATTCCTACTCTCACCAGCGGAAAGTCAATCAAGGTGTCAAAACATATATTAACTTAGCAAATGCTTCGTCTAATGAAATAAAGTTATGCATATTTAAAATCACTCAGGGAAACTTGCAAATTCTTGGCCTTGTGAGCTAGAATTCGCATTTTATAGCTTCTAATCTAAGAGACTAGCAAACTTTTCAATCAAAAAGACTTAACAAAAGCTTGAAAAAATTTTAAATTTTGCTCATTTTTGCACAATTTTTCATTTTCTAAGGAAAAACGGGGTTACGAGAGAAACACAACAGAAATAAGCAAGTGCGGTCAAATCAAATCGAAGATTACCCTACCCCAGACTAGAACGAAACATTGTCCTCAATGTTTAAAAGCAAGGGTATCACGAAAATCTAAAAGCCGTTTATTAAGTATGCTCAAAGATAAACGTTAGTCGATAAGATTAGGATATCGGATTTCCATCAGCATCGATCATGAAACTCGAGTAGAGAAAATGACAAACTTCGAGCACGAGAGTCTTCATATCGGGAACATCCTACACAACATCACAAACAACCAAACACGAGAAATCGAAGAGGCAGACCCCTTCACGTCACTTATTAGAAAATAGAAAGAAGATAGATGGATAAGCATGGGGTGCCTCCCACGAAGCGCTACTGTTTTTCTTAAACGAGTCGCTAGCCTGACTCGTCCCCGAATTCATTTGTCCTTGGGGAAGAAAGTGGTAGAGATACCAGGGTCAAAAACGGTGTCCTCATTCCCGAAAGAATGAGACTGGGTGGGTTGGGTGGAGAATAAAATGGGTGGATAAGGCATATAATGTATGAAGGATCCATCATCCGGTGGTTTTGCGGGTGGACGAAGGGATGAAGGATCGATAAGAGAATACTCCAAGAAAGACGGAAGCTCATGGTAAGAGATAAGATGTTTAGGCTCACAAATGAAGGCATCCATCGGAGGATCCTTTTCTCCAGAATTGATTTTAACAAAAGGCTCATCAATGTATATCCCGGGTTTAAAAATCTTGTCCTCACATGCGGGCTCAACGGGATAAGTGATGGTGGACTCATCAAAAGAAGGGGAGTCAAGAGAACCATCAAGATCAACCATATCCCCATCGGGATCATGCACAGCACTCTCAATACCCGGTGGTATTGGGTCATCAATCGCATCCTCAATGATCGGATCATTCGTTGAAGTATCGGAAATCTCGTTCAAAACTTTACTCATATCAACCTCGAAGTAGAATCGCTCAAGAATCGGAGGATAAACATCATCAATAGTGGATTGCCACTAATCTCTTCATCAAATCGGAAGGTCTCAAGCTTGGGAGAGAAATCACTATCTTTAACGGAGATAGGAGGCGAACTCGAATTATCGTTAAGGGCTTCAATCTTTGAAATGAGAAGATACACATTCGACAATGTTTGACGTAGCGCTTCATCCTCGATCTGAATATTATCGGGCTCAATCTCTTCTTCTTCTGGCTCAAAATCATTTACTTCTTCTATATGGACGGGCTCGAAGGTAAATCGTTAATTTAAAATCGATGTCTCCATAAGAATCATCATCGGAATCGGAGAACATCTCATCATGATCATTAGAAATATCAAGAGAAGGCTCATCACAAATATCAACAACCCCAGACTCCCTTGGGATTGGGATAAGGACCTCAACATTAGACACTTCCGTTTCCGGAATTGTACTAAGATGCTCATCCCCCATTATGAGAGAGTCAACGGGTGCAACAAGGTCTGTAGAAATAGAATCATCGACCTCTTCCAAAATGACGTCACTTCTCTCAACCGGCGTGAGTGAAGGGGAAGGATCGGAAATGAAAGGCTCATAAACGGGAGTGGGTTCAGCCGACAAACTTTCATAATATTCTTTCATTTGGATGGAATCCTCATCATCATCATCGATGTAAGTCTCGAGCCATCGGGCACGTCTTTTAAGTGCTTGCTCCTCAATTCGTATTTCTTCAAGACACTTTTCAATCTGAGTGCTCGCTTTTTCTTCTTCGAGTAATTCTATCATAGATCTTTCGCTTTCGAGATGCTCGATCTTCGCATGTTCATTAACAAATTCTTCAAGTATTTTAAGACATCTTTGAATTTCTGGAGAAATTATCGGAGGTTGTGGTTGAATTTCATGGTATTGTGGAGGTGGGTCATAAGAATAGTCATAAGGAACTTGCTCGTAAACAATTGGATTCTGCATTTGACAATCGGAATTAAAGTGCGGACCTCCACAATACTCACAACAATATGATTGTTGTGACGGGTTTGGTGAAGTATATGGATAAGGTTCATAACCAAAGGTTGTATTGTTAAATTGGGCTTGACATTGAAAACCTTGGTGAGGACCTCCACAAGATTACACGAGTATGACTGCCTCTCATGGTATGGGGATTGGTTAAGGAAATCGGTCAGATCATTGTAAGGATGTTGGTCGTAGACAAACTCGCTTCCCGTATTCACAATGCTACAACCGGGACAATTCCCACCATTTTGAGGTCCACCACACCATTGACAACCATAATGGTAAGACGAAGACATCGAGAAGAATTATACTAATAAGAGGGTAAAGGGATAAAGAATTGACGGTTCAGAGGGTAAAGAAGAATATTTTTGGGTTTTTAGAAAACATATTTTGAAAAGGAAAATCTTTTTGGGTTTTTGAGAAAGATATATTTACAAAAATGACGGTAACTTCACTCGGGGAAGGATCTTCAAATGCACACGATTCGAGACGGAATACGAAAATTCGCTACAAGCCCTCCCCGGCAACGGCGCCAAAAATTGATATGCAGTTTCCAAACACGTCAAGCTATCTCACACAAGCTAGCCACTTGTGAATGACTAACCGTAAGAAACTTAAAACGGCTCGGACACTGATCAATAATAGATGAGAAGTGTAGTATGTGGGGTAACTCAAACGTGTTAGGTTTGAGCACCGAGATCGTTCCGAACGAGGGTTGAATGGAATTTCCAACTCACGTCTCAATAATCGGGATTTGAATGAGAAAAAGGGGGGGATAAAATGATATATTCTAAACTACGGGATAAGGAAAGCAAATGGAACATCTAATCTAAGGGAAATCCTAAGAATAAAGGCAAACTACGCAAATCTACATAAAAACGCAAATACGGAATTTAAACGAAACGCGAATAAAAAGCAAGTACGTCTAATCTAGATCCTAAAAATAACCTAAAATTACTTTTATGCTAAAAATGATATTAGAAAACTAAATATGAATTAAAAATATTTTTTAGGATTTTTCTTGATTTTATTTTAATTAAAAACTAATTATTAACTTTAAAAATAAAACTAATTATCTAAAAATTATGAAAACAAAGGGGAAAATTATGGAATTACTTTTAAAAAATCTAAAATAACATAAGAGACTTTTAAAAACTATTTTTGTATTTTTCTGATTAATTTTCTATTTTCTATGAATTTAATACTATTTAAATCTAATTAAAATTATGAAAAATACGAAATAAAAGGGGAAAAATATGGAAAAATCTTTTTTATGCTTTTTATATTTATCTTAAACTATTAAAATTGAAAAATTATTTTTTTGGAACTTTTTCTCAATTAATTGCAATTAAAGGTAATTAAAAATGATTAAAAACTGCTTTTAAATAAGAAAAATACTAAACAAGAACTAAAATTAATGAAAATTTTAGGAAAATTCTAAAATCTTATTCTGGATCTATGAAAAATAAGAAAACATGGGCTTATGTGAGGTAAAAAGGAGCTGCAGTGTAAACTAGAATGGAATAAACACTTTTAAATAAGCTAACAAGCAAAATAATGAACCAACTGATTATATAAGCTAGGCTATACTGAAACTACTCTAAGGCATCTTAAAGCACCTACTCCTAACACCTAATAAGCATAATACCTAAGATTAAGCCAACTGAACTATAAGTAAATCAAGCTAACTGACCCTAAGTTCTAGCTAATGAAACTGCTTATCTAAAAAGCTAACATGAAAACCAGAAGTAGAGATCTCAAGACAACCAAAGAGAGTGTATATCCAAAGTTTCAGCTAATGAGGGCAAGTAATGAAAAAGTTATGGATCAAACAAAATGGCTGCATAATGGGACAGAAGCTGATGAATGCAGAAACAGTTAAGACAGGTACAAAGTTTGAGCTTATCTATAAGCTTATCAGATAATCTAGAGCCAAAAACAGATTTGTGGCCTTGAAGACCACCTAGAAGACTGCAAGTAGACCAAAAATGAGACTCTAACTGTTTTTATAGACAACTATGCACTAGCTGCAAGTTCTGCAAAATCTGGCTTTTTGACAAAGTTTGACTATTGAAAACAGATTATGATGTTGACTAAAATGAGATTCAAGATCAAATGTAAAGCTGATATGGATGAAATAAGATGTGAATGAACTTAAGCAAGCTACTTCTACTGATATTAAACCTATATGCAATGATTCACCACTGATTTCCACACATTTGCATACAAGAACAGATTTAAACCGATGTTGACTTAGAGCACAAATTTCACAAGAAACCAAAGACGATATGATGCAGATAACTAAAGCCAAACCTAAACCAACTGATCTACCTCTACAATTTAACCTCTAGCTCAGTTTTTTGTACTAAACCAAACACTACTTTAATGTGACCAAAAACGATTTAAACTTGAAACTTGGATAATGACTGCCTAAAACTGATTCAAAATACTCAGATAAACATTAAACTAGGCATTATACAGCTTAGAACAGAATTTAAACTGAAAACTGAATTGACTATGAATGTTGACTTAGTTTGACTTTTTTGTAAATGATAAAACCAAAATGAGTTTAAACAGAAATTATCTCACATAAGCTTCAACAAGCTTATGTGAGCTTAGACAAACTGAAAATAAAAACTCATGTAACAGTAATAAGCAAGTACATAGATTAGAACAAAGTAGGGTGAAGTGAAAGTGAACAAAATGAAATTGCATTTATAAAACTTGAAGTTACAACTAAACTAAATCACTAATTAACTAGAGAAAGCAGTAAATAACAATGGAAATCACATTTGGTAACAACTTCTTAAATACATAGAAATTGGACAAATAATCTTGTGACTGAAAGGGAGTATATATAGCTCGAGAAGAAGCTTGGGATGCCTTCAGAAGGATCTAGGATGTCTAATCACAACCATTCATTCCTCTCTTTGTCATCTCATCAAATCTCAGCCACAGGATCAATTGAATGATGTGTTTAAACCAATGAGAGGCTCTCTTTGTCCACAGTGGCACCCTTGAGTCACATGTGTTAGGACCTTCTGGAAGGTCACTTAAGTGGTGGGTAAATGAGGCTTGATCAAGGTAAAAGGTGGGGAAGAGGTGAAACAGTAAACAATGGTGAGTTTCTTGGGTTTGGGCGCTTTGTGGTTCAGTGGCATTATTTATTATTGTTTGACCGTTCTTGGTTTGACCGTAAGTAAAACGGTCGGGTAAAATGGATATAATAACCGAGGTTTGATTTAGTAATTGGATCGGGTAAGGATGTTTTGGATTGGGTGGATTCTGTTTTGGGCCGTGGGATGTGTTATTGGATCATGGATTGGTATAAGTGATTTTAACTTGTTTCAAAATATTTCCACAAGGACTACTTATGATAATTTGCAAATTACAAGGTCTAAATGTGAAAATGATGAAAGAGTAAGGGTGATTGTGGTAAATTGGTAAAATGAGGGTATGAGGGTATAAAGGGTAATTAAGGAAAGTTGAGGGATTATAAGTGACAATTTGGGAAAGTTGAGGGGTAAAATGGTAATTTGTGAAAATGAAGGTGTAATGTGAAAAACTCCCAAACTATGTCCCGAACTTCGTAATTTGATCTTTTAAGCACCAAAATCTCTGAAATAGCATCCCCGGCATCGGCTTTTTGCAATCTTCTTTCTCTCGTGCTCGGTTTTCTTCAGATTTGGCTTCTTTTTGTGTGTTTTAACATATCCGTACCTGCACAAGCACAAACTCAAGAAAACCACAAATATTAGCAATAAACGGCTCTTTCTTGGTTATTTTGGGTCTATTTTGATAAAGAAAAGGTATGTGTTTTAGCACATACCACCCATCATTGACATTTGAAATTTGGAACCCATTTCATTTGAAAAACGATCACATTCATTGGGGTCAGTCAAGGCAAAGATAATATCATCAACATAAATTTGAACGTGAATTAAATGTTTGCCTGACTTCCTGGTGAACAATGTAGGATCAACTGCTCCCTTGCTGAATCCAGTAGATAGAATAAATTTTGACAGCGTATCATACCATGCTCTAGGAGCTTGCTTCAAACCGTAAAGGGCCTTTTTCAAGCGATAGACATGAGTAGGATGCTCTGGATTCACAAAACCCTCTGGCTGGCTGACGTAAACCACCTCTTTCAAATCACCATTAAGAAAGGCGGTTTTCACATCCATCTGATATACGACCATGTTCTTCCTAGCCTCATTAGCTAAGAAGATTCTGATAGCTTCGATACAAGCAACAGGAGCAAATGATTCTTCAAAGTCAATACCTTCCTCTTGACGGTATCCTTTTGCAACCAATCGAGCCTTGTTCTTTAAGACATCACCATGCTCATCAAGTTTCACTTTGAAGATCCATTTTAGAGCAATGATCATAGCACAATCTGGAGCAGGTACTAATTCCCATACATCAAGTCGATCAAACTCATGAATTTCTTCTTGCATGGCATTGAACCAGCAGTCTTCATTCATGGCGGTTTTAATGTCTTTTGGTTCGACCTTAGAGAGTACGGAGTTGAAGAAGCACCATAAGGCATCGGTTGCAAGTTGTTTCCGTGTGGATACTGGACGAGAGGGGTTTCCAATGACGTTATCTAATGGTTGATCATGTGTCTATTTTCTAAGGTGTTCATGTGGTTGTTATTGTGGAACAGAAGTAGCAGAGTCGATATCTCCTGATGAAGATGGTTCAGATGATGATTCAGGAGCAAATATATTTTCAAATGGAGCATCTTCGGGAGTAGCAAAGGGATTAACTTCATCATTGATGCCAGAAACAATTTCATGATGTACATTCGATGATTGATGATTTGTTGATGATACAGAGTGATCAGCAGCAGGCGCTTCTTGACTTAATGATATTGAGACTGAAGGGTTGACTTCATTCACAGGGATAGGAGCAGCCTCTGTTGATGGAATTGACATTACATCAGCATTTGGCTCATAATGTTCATCAAACATTGGATCAAACAATTTCTTTAAATCATCTTCAGATGGAGGTACATATGGAGTTGCTGGAAATGAGTTTGGTACAAGGGATGAACCAATGGGACTGTTTTGAAGTGCAGGTCCAGAACTAGATTTTCCAGGAGCCATTTGACCGGTCAGCTCATCGAACGTAACGTGAATTGTTTCCATGATATTTCGGGTTCTCTTGTTGTAGATTCGGTAACCCTTCTTGTTTGGTGCATAACTAACAAAAACTCCAATATTTGCCTTTGCTCTTAATTTACCTAAGTCTTGACCATCATTCGTTGGATAGCACAAAGCACCAAACACATGAAGGTAGGAGAGATCAGGTTTTCGTTTATGAACAAGTTCATATGGAGTTTTTTCATGAGAGGTGTGCATAAAGGAACGATTTTGGGTGTAGCAAGCAGTGGCAATGGCTTCAGCCCATAGAAACATTGGAACCTTTGAATAAATTAGCATTGTTCTTGCGGCTTCCACAAGAGTTCGATTTCGTCTTTCAACTACACCGTTCTGTTGAGGAGTTCGTGGAACACTTCTTTGATGACTGAATCCAACACTTTCATAAAACTGAATTAAGTCTTTGTTAACAAACTCTGTGCCATTGTCTGTTCGAACAATTCTGACTGTATTGTTGAGTCGAACCTGAAGCTGTTTGATTAGTTTGATGATGACATCTAGAGTTTCATCCTTTGTTCTCAAAAACTTTACCCAAGTAAATCGAGAGTAGTCATCAACAACTACTAGAATGTATTTCTTCCCATTTAGCGTTTGCACTCTCATTGGTCCGCACAGATCCATATGAAGGGTATGAAGAACTTCCATTACTGAATTTGTGAGTTTTGGTTTGTGGGCATATTTCGTGCTTTTACCCAATTGGCAAGCTAAACAAAGATGATCTTTTTCATATTTTAATCTGGGTAAGCCTCTGACAAGATCCTTTCTGGAAAGGTTATTAATGGTGCCGAAGTTCAAGTGATTGAGACGACGATGCCATAACCATGACTTTGTTTTAGAAGCCTTTGACAGCAAGCAGATTGGAGAAGACTTCATCATGTCTTCAATAGAGATGGTGTATAGGTTAGAACCACGAGTACCTCTTAATAATTCCACACCATCAAGTTCTCTAACGAAGCAAGTATGTTTTCTTCTTAATCGCGTTGTGTGTCTAAAGTCGTAGGGTATGCGTTTGTCCCTAACTCTTTGAAACTACCAAAGGGTCTCGTCTACAAAATCTCTAGGAATTATAAACTCTAACTCTAAGGTACTCTTTGGATGGTTTAGCCTACAACCACTCTAGGTGTTATAGTCTAAGGTTCACAAAGATTAATCAAGCATTAACTACACAACGAATGACCTATCGCATTACTAGATCATTAACAATTAAGATAAGAGACAACCAATCAATATTTAATAATTAAGTTTCATATTCCCTAAGCAAACACACAAGTAAATTAGCCGGACATGAAGAACATGCAAGCATACACACAAATAATTGAAGACATAATTGAATTAATGAAGTAAAATACTTATCTTGATGTAAGATAGGGTTTGGAACCCTAAAATATTGTACAAGACAGCCTTGGTTCGGTTTACGTTTTTACTCCAAAAGACTACACACTGAAAACTAAAAAATTCGGATTCTATATATAAGATTACAATCGCGACGGCGTCACCTTATGAATTGTGAAGCCGTCGGGTCGCCGTCATTAGGGTTTCGTCTTGGCCACGTTAGTCTTGCGACGGCGTCACCTTATACTTGTGATGCCGTCCCCTTCAGTCTCTGACGCCGTCTGGATCAAATCTAGGCCGTCTGAGTTGCGACGACCTACTCTTTTAAAGCCTGACACCGTCACTTGAAAATAAGCAATTTGGCTACTGAGCCGTCACAAAAGTGATGCGACGGCGTCACAGATAACACCTGACGCCGTCCCCTTGTGTTTCAGCAGCTTGAGTGCCTCGATTCTTGACTTTGGCCATTTTCTTCGTATATTCACGCCTTTTCGTCCAAATAAGTGCCATTCCAGCAATTTGCCTTCAAGAGACCTAAAAAATGAAAAGGAACGATATTAAGTAATAACGGATACAAAAGTGATCAAATAAGGGCTTAAACGACCCCTCAAAAAGGTACATTTTAAAACCTTATCAAAAATTCTATGGTTATATGAATATTACCTTGGGTATTTTATTTTCTTGAAAAGTTGTATTGTCGAAAATACTAATATTTGAAACTTTTTCTATAGAAATGGCTCAAAATGATAACACTACACTAGGTTCTGCGTTCAAAACTTTCTTTGAGCGAGAAAAGTTGACTAGCTCACAAAATTTCAATGACTGGTAATGCTCTCTGAGAATTGTCTGTAGAGTGGCTGATAAACTGGACTATTTGTACAATCCTTTTCCTGCTGAACCCGCCGCTAACGCCTCTGATGAGGAAAAAGCAAAGTGGAAAGTTGAATACAAGAAACATAATGAAGTTGATTGTTTGATGTTAGGAATGATGACACCTGCTCTACAAAATCAGTTTGAAAATTACTTCTCGTTTGACATGCTCAACGGACTCAGACGAATGTTTGAGAAACTACAAGTTGTTGAAATCTATGATTTGATTGATGCACTTCATAGCTGTAAGCAGGGAGAAGGTAAACCCGTAAGTGCACATGTGTTGGAAATGAAGGGTTACATGGACCAACTGCAAGCACTTGGCAAGATCTATGAACAAGATATTGCTGTGAACTTAATCAATAGGTCCCTTAATAAGGACTTTAATGGTTTTCTTTGTAATTTCAATTTGCATTGCGTGGGGAAGACAATAACTGAATTACATGCATTGCTTATTGATTAAGTGAAAGGGTTACCTCAAAAGGCCCCTACTCCCCAGGTACTTGCTATTCAGGGTGGTAGGATCAACAAGCCAAAACCGCGTACGAACAAGAAGGGTAAAGCAAAAGGAAAGGCTGATAAGGGTAAACAAGTTATGGCCTATCAACCTGAACCAAAGAAATACCCTCCTCATAAAAAAGAGAATCCCAAGAAGGATCAGGCTTGCCACAACTGTAAAGTAGAGGGTTACTGGAAGAGAAATTGTGCTCTTTATCTTGATGATTTGCGAAAAAATAAGATGAAGAATTACGGGTCTTTGGGCGCCAGTTCTTCAGGTAACTTATATATGATTGAATTATTTACTCTAAATCATAAATTAATTCTTGGGTATATGATACTTGATGTGGTATTCACATTTGTAATACACTGCATGGGTTTAGAGTGGAAAGGAAACTGTCCTATAGGGAGCAATATCTGCATGTGGGCAATGGAGCGCCTGCACCTGTTGAAGTCATATGAGTGTTTAGTTTAGTATTGCCTTCGGGCTTAGTACTGTCATTAAACAATTGCTATTATGCACCTTCTATTATTAGAGGTGTTGTTTCCTTTTATGTTTTGTTGGATCTTGGGTTTAATCATACTATTGCAAGTAATGGAATATCAGTTTCTTTAAATGGTGTATTTTATTTTAATTTTATTACTGTGAATGGTGTGTTTGAGATTGATATGATTGGGAATGTATCCAACAATAATAATTCAATGTTTAGCATCAATAAGAGAATGAAGTTAGACTTGAATTCTTCTTACATTTGGCATTGTAGACTTGCTCATATAGGCAAGACTCGCATGCAAAAGATGCAACGTGAAGGGCTTTTGAAAAATATCAATGATGAATCATTTGATAAATGTGAGTCTTGTATATCTGGGAAGATGACGAAGAAACCTTTTTATAGTAATATGGAGAGGGCGTCTGATCTACTTGGTCTAATTCATACTGATGTGTGTGGACCACTTAGACATGTGTCAAAGAGAGGTGCTAGCTACTTCTTAACCTTTATTGATGATTCCAGCTGTTATGGTATGTTTATTTACTTAAGCATAAACATGAAGTGTTTGAAACATTTAAGGTTTTCAAAGCAGAAGTAGAGTTGAAACATAGAGGTGGTGAATACTTAAGCCAAGAGTTTAAAGATTACTTGGCTGAGAATGAAATTGTCCAGAATCTCACACCTCCATATACTCCACAACAAAATGGTGTATCTAAGAGAAGGAATCTTTAATCTTACTACTCTACCCTTATCTTTATGGGATTATGCTTTAGAATCTGTAGTTCGTTTTCTAACTACGGTTCCTACCAAGAAAGTTGATAAGACACCATATGAAATATGGAATGGTAAAGATCCTAACTTGTCTTATTTAAAGGTTTGTGGTTGCGAGGCGTATGTTAGACGTGACTCAGAAGATAAACTCCAACAGAGATATGTAAAGTGTATCTTTATAGGATACCCCTAAGGATACTATGGGTTAATACTTTTACTATCCATCTGAAAATAAAGAAATTGTTGCTATGTATGGAGATTTTCTTGAAAAGGATCTCGTATCTCAAGAATTTAGTGGGAGAGTTTATGATCTGGAAGATGATCATGAAGATGCATTACCTTCTGAAAACACTAACGTACTTCCGGTAGAACCTGATAGTTTGGGTCCTCCACCTGAAGTTGAAGTGGTTCCCATTCGTAGATCTATAAGGACTACGCGTGCACCTGAACGTTTGTCTTAACGTAGAAGTTGAGAAAACTATATTAGGGGATCTTGGTGAGCCTGCTAATTATAGAGCTGCCATGGCTGATCCTGAAAAGGACAAATGGCAAGCTGCAATGAATGGGGAAATGCAATCCATGAAAGATAATGAAGTTTGGGAAGAGGTTGACTTACCACCAAATGCTAAGGTAGTTGGAAGTAAGTGGTTCTACAAGAAAAAGACTGACATGGATGGCAATATACACATCTATAAAACTCGTATGGTAGCTAAAGTGTTAATACAAATAAGCCGTAAAAACGTTTATTTATATTTTACGATCTTCTAATGTTTTGTCGATAACAAATGTAAAATCATTTTAACGAAACAAATAGAGTACGTAAATAGTTTGAGTTAATAGTTTTCTAACACACTTACGCTCTCACATAAAACACTAAAACAAGTATAAGTGATTTTATGATTTAGATACATATGTACAACAACTAGTGTTTACATATTGGGTTAAACATATACTTAAACTAAGTATACTAAAATGGGTAAAAACTAAGTATATGCTAAAATGAGTAAATACAAGTATATACTAAATGGGTAAATACTAGCAAATGGTTTTAACCCATAACCCATGGTTTTATATATACCACTTAACCAAGTTCATTGTATCCTTAAGATACATTGTATCTAGAAAGAAAACCATGGATCAACCCATAACCCATGACCCATGACCCATAACCAAAAATACCCATGGGCAAAGAGGAGCGGACCACGGATCCCTAGCTTTGTGCTAGCCGGATCCCTTGTGGTAGGGATCCGTGGGATCCGGGGAAAAGTAGAGGTTTTTCCTCTATAAATAGTGAGCCATTTCTTCATTGTTTCTCACCCCCTTTCAATATACTTTCTCCCCTGAGTTAAATTTCACTAACCTTAGATCCAAGAGATCTATGTTTGTAGTTTTGTTTTTGTGTGATCTTTTAGGTTCCTCTTAAAGGCAAGATCACCACCTTTGAAGTCGAGCAAGCTCAAGTCCATGAGTTGCCATGCTTCCTCATCATCAAGGCCACTGAAGTCTTCTTGTTGATGATTCCTTTCTTTCTTCAAAGAAGTGTAGTGTTAAAGACATTAGTGAAAGATGTCTTAAGAGTCAAGACGAAGATATTAGTGAAGGGTATCTATCGTCTATAGATAAAGCACTTGTGGTAGGTGCTTGGAAGTCAAGGCTAAGAAGCATTAGTGAAAGGTGCTTAGAAGTCAAGACAAAGAAGCATTAGTGAAAGGTGCTTAGAAGTGAAAGACACAAGACATTAGTGAAAGGTGTCTTGTAGATCTAGTCAAAGGCATTAGTGAAAGGTGCCTTAGATGTACATTCGATATGGTGTGTTTCGATGTACAAGATAGACTAGTATTAGATCCAAGGATATTGATATCCTTGATGATGTTGTAAAGGAGTAGATCTCCTTTGGGATTAGTCGTTGGTGTAGTGTGGTAGTAGTTCCTCCATTGCAATGGAACTAGGTGCTTAGCCTAGTACCTAATAAAGGGTAGGCAACGTTGTGAAGGTGTAGTTCACCTAAGGTGTGAAAGAACTAGGTACTTAGCCTAGTACCTTATAAAGGGTAGGCGACGTTGTGTAGGTGTGGTTCACCTTGGAGTGAAAGAACCCGGTGGTTAGCCTAGTACCGGAAAAAGAGTAGGCGACGTTGTGAAGGCTTCTCCGCCATAAGGAGATTGGTGTAGTGATTACGAACTCTCGAGTAGGTGACTCGGGGAGTGGAGTAGGGCAAGGAAGGTAACCTTGTAGCCGAACCACTATAAATACTTGCGTTGTGGTTTTGTGCTTCTTACTCTTATCTTTTCATTACTTGCCTCTACATGCTTGTTTATCAACATCCAACACACACATCCAAATAGATTGACATAAGTCGATCTAAATAGATTAAAATGAAGTTTTAATTGGTAAAACTCTTCAACCCCCCCCCCCCTTCTAGTTTTCCACATAAAGGTTTTACTCAAACCTATGGGGTGGATTACAAGGAGACCTTTTCTCCTGTAGCAGACATTAGAGCTATTAGAATTCTCATAGCTATAGCAGCGTACTATGACTATGAGATATGACAGATGGATGTCAAAAATGCCTTCTTAAATGGTCGCTTAGATGAAGACATCTATATGAAGCAACCTGAGGGGTTTGAGAATCCACAATTTCCAAACCGTGTATGCAAACTTCAAAGTTCCATTTCTGGATTGAAGCAAGCATCACGAAAATGGAATAAGAGATTTGATGAAGAAATCCAAAATGATGGATTTATTAAAAATCTTGATGAGCCATGTGTATATCACAAAGTTAGTAGGAGTGATTTAATTTTCCTTATCCTATATGTCGATGATATATTAATTATGGGAAAATACATTCTAAGTTTACAAAGTGTTAAGGCATATCTTGGACAGTGTTTTTCCATGAAGGATTTAGGGGAAGCTGCATACATTCTGGGATCAAGATCTACAGAGATAGATCAAAGCGGTTAATTGATTTAAGTCAAACCGCTTACATTGATAAAATATTTAAGAGATTCAACATGCAAAATTCCAAGAAACGATATATGCCTATGGACGTAAAGTATGGCTTATGTAGCGATATGTGTGCTTCAACACCTGCAGAGGTGGCACGCATGAAGAAAGTTCCTTATGCTTCGGTAGTAGGATCTATCATGTATGATGCACAAGGCCAGATGTGGCGTTCACTCAAAATATGACCAGTCAATATCAACAGAAACCAGGTGAACTTCACTGGACTGCTGTTAAACATATTCTAAAGTATCTTAGGAATACGAAAGATATGTTTCTAGTGTATGGTGAACATCCAGATACAGAGCTTGGTATTACAGGTTTTTGTGATGTGTCCTGGCAAAGTGATAAAGATGATATGAAGTCTCAGACGAGTTATGTCTTTGTCATTAATGGAGGAGCAGTAAACTGAAAGAGCAAGAAGCAAAGTACAGTAGCAATGTCTGCAACAGAAGCCGAATACATAGCTGCTTCAGAAGCTGCAATGGAGGCTATTTGGATAGGAAATTGATTCCAGGGCTTGGTGTCATGCCTTCAATTGAATCGCCTATTGATATGTATTGTGACAATTCTGTTGCAATCATATTTGCCAATGAACCAGGAGTCATGAAGGGCACCCGACATTTTATACGGAAGTATCACTATATTCGGGAACAAGTCCACAAAGGTGAAATAAACCTACTGAAAGTTCACACAGATGACAACTTAGCTGATCCTCTCACTAAGGCTTTACCTAGAGAAAAGCTTACTTAACTTGCCAATGGCATTGGACTTAGGTTGGCTAATAGTTTCATGCATAGCTGTGATTAGTATTTGGATAAAGGATATTGCAAACATTTATTATGTTATGATGAAATAAAGTATTGGTTATGTTTATGTTCACTCATAATATTGTTGTCATATATTTGCATGTTTAATCCATGAATAACTAATGACCCATATTTTCTTGTTTAATCCATGAATAACTAAGTTATTCTAAATCATCCGTTGTCAGTTAATGATTTGGGAGTATCATTAAGCTAAGGAAAATCTGAGTGATTTGGTAGAATATACTTGAAAGTATATTGATGAGTTGCATGCCAATTTTAGATGATATTCAAAGAATTTGAATATAGGACTTATCCCAACTACATGATTTTACTTTATGGATATTGTTATTAAGTAAATCATGAATAGTTATCCTCAGACTTGAGATACCAGATAAGTGTCATGAATGTAGTGCACTTATGTGGAACAACTTAACGCTAAACGTAACTGGTAGTCATAAGGGTTGCTTTCATAAGTGTTGCAAAGTTTGGGAGTTATTCTTGTAGTCAAGATAGAATTTGTTCCTTCAAATTTATTTTGGAGTTTAATACTGCTGGGCCCTTCGTAGGGTTGACAAGATGTTTGTGCGGCCGCATGTAGGATTGTGTATTTTATGTTGTTTGATGATTCGGGTGGTCTTGGATGATGGAAATACATGTTAGCCATTTAGAGAGAAAAAGATAAGAGATGGGTGTTTTATAGATAGAGAGTTGTAATACAAAAATGAAAGGTTAGATTGAAAAGCACCACCCCTTCCAAGGATGGAAGAGGTATTTATAGTTACAAATGATACGCCCTCCTGTCGGGCTGTGGATCAGGCATACAGTGGGTAAAGACCCGTCCTTCCTCCACGGTGTTACACTAAACTAAACTACGCAACAAACTAACTAATTAACTACTAAATAACGTAAATAACGACACGTCTACGAGCTAACATATGCTAGACCATACTTGGGGTGACCGACACTTTAACATGGAATTTCCAATTCCTAAAAATCTCCCCTTAAGGGAGGTCACCCCATGAAATACATTTTGCATCATAGCATTCTATCTTTGTCTTTAGTTCTGAGCTCGTAGACTTCTATTCTTCAAGTTCCGCAATCTTCGTGCTTTTGTAGCGTTTCTTCAAAGTCCGCATTGATTTGTACTTTTAGTGGAGGACGTTAACTGATCCACATCTTTGATGATCTTCGAGCTTTCATTGAGATCATCAGCCACAGTAAATCTCTGGATCACCCTTTGTTGTGTTGCCTTCATGTGATGTTGTGACTTTCCGACCGACATGCTCACACTCTTTGGATCATAACATCTTTTCATCAGAGTAGCGGAAGCTTTTACTGGTTCAAGATATTTGCAGCAGCGTAGCAGAAGCATAGTATAAAAATATCCGAGCCAGGTTATGAAGATAGGAACTAGTCATGATTTCTTCAATTAAGTGTGGATGTTGTGAGCATGTGGCTTTGCATTGACTTCTCAATTCTGATCAGCTGCAACCGTCCAAATGTACCTACAAACAACAGTTAGCAAAAAAACATACGAAAGTGTCTTTGATCACTTTTGTTGAATTGAGGTACACGGCCCACGGTTCACCGTTGATCAGCACAAGTACTGCCTGTGATCAGGTAGAATTCCGAAGAATCTCCTTGACAGGGTTTCGCAGCTGCTCTAGCCGTTCTCAAACCGGAACGTCTCAAAGAAGACAACACGGAGTGAGTGAACCAGCGAATTGAGATTCACTGATTGATGAAAAATTGATTTGAAAACAATCGCGTATTGCTTAGAAGAAAGAGTTTTGCAATACGACGAAGGATTTATGAGAAAGATCAATTTTCAATCAAAAATACCTTTTGTATTTGAAAGAGAATACACATTCGATGTGCTAGAGAAAAGAAGATATTTTCACATCGAACGGTTTTTCCAAAAGTATTTTTTCAATTAGAGATACTTTTTGAGTTTGAAATATGAGTACACATTTGATGTGCTAGAGAAAAGAAGATTTGCACATCGAATGGTTTTTCCATAAGTATTCGTCCATTCATTTCCTGGACCAAGGTTGATTCAAGAATGAATCGCCCCATTGTTTCTATCCAGTTGTCACAAGTTTGATCTTTTGGAAAGATCTCACATGTCACCCACCAAGAGCTTGTTTGATGTTGGCTCTAGAAGGATTTCCATCTTCATCGTGAATACTTTTACATATCACTCTGATGTTCTGGCAATACCACAAGGATAACGCGTAGGACTCTCAAAATATATTCTTACTTTCCACATTGTGTGAAACAGCAAGTCTTCAAGAATTTAGTGTCCTAATGAGATATTGTGGATCTCTTGGCTCTAGACTCAATTGTGCACATTTGGTTCCTATGCCGGAGACTAGGGAGAGGGTCTCCTTCTTCAATATCAACGATCTCTAAGAGAAAGTCGATAGATTATGCAGGTTCCCCGTGAGAATGAAACAAGCCCTTTTAAGAGGAACTTGAGTAGCTTGAAAAGTTTAGTGCAGTGCGTCACTGGGTCCATGACGTTTTGTCTTCAATACCAGTGTTACCTTGGTAACAACCAATAACATATGTATTGAACTCGGTTTCTGCCCTAAGGTTGAATTATTGGAGGGCTATTTCTTTTCACCCCTTTTCACATTCATTTCTTTCTCATTCTTCAACCCCTCCAGTGCTTACCGAGACTTCAATACTAGAACCTTGTTGGGTTTATTCCAGTACTAGCTCTGTCTCAGTCCGCACTCTTCCCATTTCTCACTTTTCTCCTTTTTTTCATCATACCTAAGGACTCTATACTTTCTAGTGGATTGTCCCTGGGTAGATCCCTCCGGCGCTGGCGGGATGGTGGGAACGAATACCTAACCTAACCATCCTTATATCACCATGCATAAAGTAAATTGGTCGGTCTTTTGGTATTGTTCTTTCCTTCATGAAACCAATTGAAAAATCATTTGGAAAAATCAATCAAGGTACTTGTGATATAAAATCAAAGCATTTTGTACCTTAATTTTTTTGATCATTTAGAAGTGCTCCTCCTCAACATGTTCATTGTATATTTGAAATTTTTTAGCACATGGAGGCAAGAGTTCTTTGAAACAATTTCTTGATCACAATTTCCTTAGAAAAAGCCTTTTGATTTTCATGGTAAATTCTCGCCCTCAAAATGTGCGTTGGTTGTTTGAAATCATTTAACACATCGAGGCAGGAGTTCTTTGAAGTACTTTCACGGTCACATTTGCCAATAAGAAGCCATTTAAAAAATCAATCAAAGTACTTATGTTGAAACATAGAAATCTTTGTACCTTGAAAGTTTGTTTTCTTTTGAAATGCTCCCCCTCAATATGTGCTTCGAAATTGAAAGCGTTTAGCACATATGGGAAAGCAGCATGCAAACTTGAATCAAAACGATCATCTTTTATCAAATTTCATTATTAAATCACAGATTCTCCCCCGATCAAAAATATCAAACCCTTTGAGATTTTGGATCCCAAGTGATTTAATAAGGTTTAGAAAATATGGGAGAAAATGTGGACTGGTTTAAATTCTCATCTTGTTTTTGGATAAATGCTCCTCCTCAACATGTGCATTGTATATTTGAAATCGTTTGGCACATGGAGGCAGGAGTGCCTTTAAAGGACTAAAACCAATTCCATTTAAACAAATTTGAGATTTAAATCACGATCTCTCCCCCGATCAAAAATTTCAAACCATTTGAGATTTGTGATCCCAATTGATTTAAATCATTTAGAAAATTTTGGGGAAAGACGTGGCTTGATTTAATTTTTGAAAAATGATTGAAATGGACCAATTTTGACATTAAAGATTGTTAGTGTCAGGTATGATAGTTTTGTAAGATTGTTAGTGTCAGGTATGATAGTTTCAAAGATCTTTGTGTTTTAAAGAAAATCATACCATGGCATAACATTAAATCTTTAGATCACCACATTAATTCGTACAAACGGACTTTTATGAAGAAATATCGTTTGAAAATACTTAAGTTTGAAATCACCCTCCCCCTCAATTAATGACCGTAGTCGTTGATTGAGTGTCTTATGTTTAAAATGAAGTCCGGTTGATTTCCAAAATTTGAGTTCAGTTTATTTTCAAAACCAATATTTTTCCATTTTTCAAAACAATATTATTTAAAAATTGTTTAAAAAATGGTATCATCACAATTATCCTGCACAAAGATACGTTACGTGGTTGAGCTGCTTTTGTTGTTATTGCTGGAGGTTTGGAAGAAAACGAAGCAGTGAGACTACGTTGCATTTTTTCATGCCAACTGAGGTCAAATTGAGCTCCATTTCTTCATTTGATGATGAAGAAAACCATCTGCTGATGCAGTGAGACCTCCTACGTTGCATTTTTTCATGCCAACTCTCCATAGAAGTCAAATTAAGCTCTGTTTCTTCATTTGTCAACCCAAGATATAGTTACCATTTCCTTTCGGCATCTAATCATCTTCATTTGTGGGATCCGGATCGGGAACATTCTTATGAACCATGATATCTGCATACGTTAGTGGACACACAAACAGATATATGGTGGTCGACATCACCCAAACAGCAATCGACTAATAAAAGTCAATTCAACATATCAATCAGATCATGTAAAGCATGGGAATAATGTGTTTAACAAACTCTAATCATCTAATCCTAACAATCATATCCTAGGAATCTAGTCCTTCAACGTAGGTTAACATGTTTTATATTTAAGTATATAGGATAATTAGATAAGCTTGTTAGATGATATAGATTTGAAAACATTCTCCCCCTCAATCAATGACTTATTTTCTGAAAAGTTTAAAAGCGCTGAAGTCATTGATTGAGTTTTCAATTTTTACGAAAACATGATTCTGATTGATTTTCAAGCAACTCATTTACCACCATTTTGTTAAAACAAATATTTTTCTAAAGAATTTTAGACGGAAAAATATTTGAGTAGGAACAGCAGTCCTTCGACATACTTTCCTCATTTTGGTTTTAGGATAAGTGCTCGAAATATTTGAAAATTGGTTTAGCGCAGCACTTTCCTTCCTTGAAGAACGGGTTGCTATCAGAAATAATAGCAAGCCATAGTTTTAAGCGCGGGTTACAGTCTGAAGTAACTGCAAACCATAAATTGAGACATGTTTTGAAAAGAAATATTTACACCTTCTGCTCGAACTTCATCTATGGTCCCGTGCTATTGTTGAATGACATTTCTAAGACCGCAGATGTTATCGATACCAGAAGACATGTCTTGAGAAAATATATTTTTGGTATTTTTAAATTTTCTGATTTTTATGGGTTTTTTGTTGGTTTTATATTTTTGTATTTTATTTATTTATTTTTTTTGATAAATATTTACAAAGAAATATTAGATGATATAGTTTAAGAAGATGATGATACGAGTACCGAGATAAGGATATCGAGCAGCCCCGTTGTAGAAGATAGAAGTCATCATCCCTAAAACTTTCACCACCAAAGCTTCCGAGGCTCTTGCATTGAAGAAAGAAATTGAACCATCTGAAAGTGAGACTTTGACAGCTTCCCCCAAACTGAAAATCCTTTAGCTGAGCAGATTCAAAGCTTTCTTTCAAGCTTCCCTTAGCCAGGTGCACAAAGAAGCACACCATTATCATCGATCTTGCTGCTCTTTTAAGAATAATCATCGTGATTCTTCGTTCGAGGTTATATCATCCAATAGAAGAACAACAACGTATCATCCCACACATAAATAACTCTTCTCAAATTTCATTCCACTGAAGTCTGAAGCGATCCATACCAAAAAGTTGTCAAGAGACCACTTTCCCTCAATTAGATGAATTGATGCAGCCAGTCTCTTAGAATAGAGCTCACGAACCCGAATACACATATACCCGAAGACAGAGAAACTTATACCATCGAAGTAGCAGATTAAGTCCGATAGCCAAAGAATAACTCTGATGTATACTTTTATCTCCCCTGATGATAGTGTATGAAGCTCAAGAAGCCGAAGTACCCGAATGCCCAAAGAGAGAATAACCGATAACATTGAAGAAGCATGCCGAATCACTGATTATCTCTGCGGATGACAACTCCGGAATAAGTGATTATATCTCTGAATCACTGATTAAGCACTCAAGTGAAACAGCTGAGCGTCCCCAATGTACACAATCTCTCTCCCCTGATGATTTTGATAGCATCGAAATCATCACACACTTGTGTACCTCTTTTATCACCAGAAACTAACTCTTCCATCTCTTCCCCCACATAGTTGGAATAAGAACACTAAACGCCATGAGTCAAACCTTGAGTTTCTCTGCGGTAATGACATTCGTCTTCCCGGGATATCTTCAATCACTTAGAAGTATTAAGTTCATCAAGTTTACTCGCGTTTAGATGCGTGTCTCCTTCCCCCTTGCTGGTTTTGATACTTCAGAATCAGCAACACATTGTAAGCCCATATACTCGAAATCTGTTGAGAAGAACACTTGAACTCTTGTGAGAATCAACTTGCTGAAGAATATGAGCAAGTCTAATTGGGGATTAACTTTGGCTTTTCACTCTCCCCCAATTAGTGCTCTCCCCTAAACCGACAATCTTTATGATGAATGCTTGAATTAAGAAGAAGTCTTTAGATCGTTAAATGCAACTCGTCTTTAGTCTTCTAACATGTACCAGAAAATGTAGAACCGACTGTAGACTCGACCTTCTTCAAGATTGTCCAATTGGGGAATATAAAGTCAACATCTTCTTCTCACCAAATGCATTCCCGTTAACTTATATATAGCAAATCCCCTTAACTCAAATCCCTCCCAATCAAACAAGAACAGAAAGATGTTCATCAAGAAAATCCGCCTCGCAACTGGAAGCACTTTGTCATTAATCATATCAGCCCGTGAGAAGATGTCAACCAGTGGCTCTTAGAAGAAACTCCATGTAAAGGTGACCCGATAAGAAGAAGCTTGGTTCTTACATGAGTTAGGAGCCGTATGACCATTTATACTCCGAAGTACCTCAACATGTAGAATTATCATACTTCTTCTCCCCCTCAAGAATTGCATATGGATATGCCATTCTTGATTACACAAGTGAATATCTTTAAAATGTAGTTTCTTCACACTTCTCCCCCTCGAAGGTTGCAAATGATGTCGCCATCGTCATTTTAATTGAGCAAGTGGAATGAGAGAACTAGTAATGATAGTCCGGTTCACTTGATAACTGAAAGCGCATGGAAAAATTATGAAGCATGTTGATGAGAATGGTCATAAATAAGAAGATTTCTCTTCTTCCGAAGATAATGAGCACTGAAGCGTACACATTTCTTTTCTTTAGGGAACGAGGCTTGAACTGTTGTGTTCAAACGTCATTAGAAGATTTCTCTTCTTTTTAAGATAAAGCGCACTGAGACGTACACTTTTCTTTTCTTTAGAGTACGAGGCTTGAACTGTTGTGTTCAAACGTCATAATCTCTCTCTTTTCATCTACTCTTGGGAAACTTGTAATCAACCCATTATCATTCAGTAGGCTCTTTGTAGTGACAGCTGATGGAGAAAACCCAATATGATGAATTTGACCCTGAAGTAAACTAACCCGAACTCGTGACTTAAACTTGCACATATGTAACAAAGAGCAGTGCCGAGACTTCATCCTCCATTGAATCTCCAAGTACTCTATACTCTTCATCCAACCAACCATCAAGTATAAGACGTACATCACCTCTTGAAAATCCACAATTGAATGTGACACTGAGCACTACAACGTAACTCCTTAAAGTGATAGTTATTTTGTGGTGGTAAGAGCCCAATTCCCCCAAGTGGTAAAAGAAAAGGAATAAGTCACCCAACAATAACTAGATTTCCAAGTCTTCGTTTTTTATAATAAGCTCGAACAAGGATCTAGAAGAATCTTCATCCAACCATCCCCGATACCTTCAAATACTAAGTACACTCGTCCGTGATATTTCACTTCAACCTCAAATAAATAATAGTGAATTAACCCCGTTGTCACATCTTCGGGTTAAAAGCTCAAATCTAGCCTCCTTTGACGTTTTAAGTGAACTATGATAATGGTTTTCATCCCGACCTTGGTTAAAAGCACATAACCTCGTAAAACCATGTAATAACCAAACTGCCATGACGAATATCCAAACACACATCCAATTCATGAAGTACACCCTTTTATCCCTTCTTCGAAGTAGAAACCGTAGCACAAGCATCAGATGAGATCCTGAAATACACTTTCCTTTCTCCAGGATGGTTCCATCATTACGGGATTTTACAATTCTATGGTTTAAACCGAGAAATAGTTTCTTTCGCGGGATTTTACAAAACCAAGAATAAACCGCAAGATAGATCCGGAAATGCACATTACTTTAACCGGGATGTTTTCATTGTCACGGGATTTTACAAGTCTATGATTTAAACCGAGAAATAGATTCTTTCGCGGGATTTTACAAAATCAAGACTAAACCGTAAAAAATGTTAGTTTGAACGTGTTATGACAACTTTGGTTTCGGTGAATATCTGTTTTAGGGGAACATGCAGCGTTTTAACAACGGTTCATTCTCCATCATAAACAATTCTTTACCCATATGTAGATGACTTCACAAACCATACTAAGTCGAGTAGTATACACTACTTTCCCCTGAAGGTTGACCGTAAAACATTAAAGTACACGTTTCTCCCCCATGATGGTTTCGAACTTTCGGAAGCATCATAACGTGTACGACCATTTGCACGAGAAGTTCTTGTCATAAGCAAACATCTTGAAAAGTCATGACTGACGCTGAAGATTATTGAAAGATTTTACTTAGATTGTGAAGTATCATTGACGTTTTGTGGCGTCGAATATCTCATGGGAATTGCTGAAATTGAACCTCCATTGATTCATCGGCTAATAGTAATGACCACATATGGAGGTAACCCGATACGGCTAATATCTCGTAAGTAATACCATACAAAAACTCAGTAGTCATTTTTGATTATCTCTCAAGCCGTGAATTTGTATCCTCCGTGAAATTTACCATACCAACAATACCATTCATTATACCAAAAATGTTATCCAAAAATTAAATTTTGGACAATATCTTTTGATAATGTACATCGTAAATTCAGTCCAGCCCAAGACATCATCATATTAGGGTCCAAATATACGGCCCAACTCCAAATGAGAAGCCAAAGCCCAATCGTCCAGTCCAAAGCATGTATACCCTGTTCAATTCAGTTACCAACCCGATCCAACCCATATTGATATTAATAATCCGGTTATAAGAGTGAAACATCTCACACTTGTCTAACCTAACCCTAATACAATCAGTGAAAATAAAACGCCTCCTCCCCTAATATTTCTCAAACATAATGCCCCAAACATCAACTCTTTCTAAGATCCATCTAATCACTCTCCCCATCTCATCACTTCACCACAGTTCTTATCACATCAAAATAGAAAATGAATCACAAAAGCTTCTCATAATCCTTCCTTTTCTATCGCATATCAAGAACGGCGTCATGATCTTTCAGGGTCTCGGGTAGGTTTATGTTTTGGTTTTTTTTTTCGTTTTTAATTTTGTCAATGAACGAATTAAAGAGATAAAAATAACATACTTGTTATATTTTATTTCTTTGATGATTCGAAAATAATTTGAAGCTTCGACTTCACATAGATCAGTGATGAATAGAGTTCAACTCAAAAAAATCTTTTAAAGTTTGAAAATAAAGTTGACTCAGTCAGAGGTCTATTTTTTTCATTGTTTTGAGTCTTGAAGTGGATATGGGATAGTAGATGGAGAATGAGATAGGTTAGTTTTGATTGGATGTTGTAGGAGTTATATTTGATTGTTTTGGTCTTAAAGATACTTATGTATTCGATTATTCCCTTTTCGTTTTTCCTTGGACTGATGATGGGTTAATTCTGAAGTCGAGTTGTTTTTGGTATATGGTATTCGTTGTGGTCAATCCTGGTCTTACTAGTCATTTCTTATTCTACTCTTCAGACAAGTCGCTTCTTGTCACTACTTGACTCAAGTCGCTAGACTCAAGTCGCTACTTGACTCAAGTCGCTTCTTGACAAGTCGCTACTGCAGTTGACTCAATAGTCAACTCGCTTTGAATACAATGAATCTGGACAACTTGTCAAGACAAGTCGCTTTTGACTTTTTGACTTTTTGCTCCTGCGAGTATTCTGACCATGTTTTCCGAGCAGCTTCAAATAAACCCAGAAAAAGTAACATAAAAATGCAACTTTTTTCCTGTTTGACCAATATTTGACCACCAATAATCTGTCCAGAAATGACCAAGTGACCCACGAATAATTTAACACGTTGGTAACAAAAAAGTCTAAAAACGGATATATGTGACAGAAACCATGTGGACAAAGTTTTGACACAAACAGATGTTGCAAGCTTGAATAAACAAGAGACTTTTCTGACCAAAAGGGACACAAAAACATGTTAAAACTGTTTTACCACAATATCAGAAAAAATTTTCCGACAACAAAAATTATATAAAACCAGTTAAAACAAGATTCGAACCACAATAAATCATCAAAACACAAAAACCTTGGCTCTGATACCATTTGTAGGATCGTGTATTTTATGTTGTTTGATGATTCGGGTGGTCTTGGATGATGGAAATACATGTTAGCCATTTAGAGAGAGAAAGATAAGAGATGGGTGTTTTCTAGATAGAGAGTTGTAATACAAAAATGAAATGTTAGATTGAAAAGCACAACCCCTTCCAAGGATGGAAGGGGTATTTATAGTCACAAATGATACGCCCTCCTGTCGGGCTGTGGATCAGGCATACAGTGGGTAAAGACCCGTCCTTCCTCCACTGTGTTACACTAAACTAAACTACGCTACAAACTAACTAATTAACTACTAAATAACGTAAATAACGACACGTCTACGAGCTAACATATGCTAGACCATAATTGGGGTGACCGACACTTTAACATGAAATTTCCAATTCCTAACACCGCACCTAAGATCTCCCCTGAATATGTTCAGAAGATTTGGTACTCTTGCTCAATCACTTACAATGAGAAACAGAATTGTTGAATAAAGAATGACTTAAATTCATATCTTTATTTAACATGGTATTAGAAACAAAAGGATAATAATAATGATGAATCATTAAAAGGTTTTTTCAAGAGCCTTACTCGAGTCGTGCTAGAGGCATCGAAGGGTTGCTAGACGCTAACGGATGTGATCACACTATTAAGATATGACCAAGTGGGAGCTGTTGGTTTTATGGACATAAATTAGTAGTCGTGAGTTATGATTGAACTCGAGACCACGGGATTACACACTTTACATATGAGAATTAAAGTTTACAGTAAATATTAAATGAAAAATGTTATCTTTAGTTATTATTTACACGAAACGAATAACGAACGTTAAGTAATTAAACGTAATGGACTAACGGTTGTTAAATGTTAAAGGACGGACTAAATATGAAATTAGATGTGAATCCTACCCTAACTTGGACACGTTAAATGTTAACCGATCGGCCAAGGATTAGGATACCCCAAACCTACCCTAACTTGGACACTAAGTTTCTTTGGGTATAAATACAAGGCTTAAGGTCTTTGTAAATTACTATTGTACACATAACCCTAAAACCTAAGCTTGTGTGTTTTTCCTTTTGTCCCAAACCGATCGTATATCATCCTTAAGGGTCGATTACTTTCAATTTTCCTTAAAAAGTTTTGTGTTACATAAACTAGCATTTACTTTAATTCGTTATAGTACGTATGTACAAAAACGTGATACTTACACACTATTGTAAGTATCTTTGATTGAATTGCAAAAATGGTAAGGGGCAAATTCCTATAATCCTGTAAACCCTAATTAGGGTTCATCTCAATTGCTAGTTTAGGAATCGATTCTTATTTAGCTAAAATCAAAAGTACGCATACTTTTACGTTTATGTTAATTACTTATTCATTATATGTTCCTATACGCTTTCGCATTTGTACTTGATGTTTATTGTGTTTTAATTATGATAGTCATGTTATTAAATTCCAATAGAAAGTTTTAACAAGTACAATAATAGCTACTTATATAATTCATCCTTAACGTGAAAATCAATACTCTATACTACAGTAGTCAATAAATAACAAATTTTTCATACCACTGACTCATAAGCCCAAAAAGAAACCACAAAACATGTTTGACCCATTAGAGATAGAAGATAACCTGAATTACCCATCCATGGGTAAATGGGTCGAAACTGCCATCTTTAGTCATTCATTATCCATACATAAGCTCTTCACACAAGAAGACCGCTTTGTTTTTTTTGCTATGAAGGTGACATTTTCCTCAATTTTCTATGTTTTCGGCTTTTTATATTTTTAAATTTTAGTCCACCCTGTTTTTTTTATGACCCCAACGTCTTCCTTTTTTTTTACGCTTTTACTTCTTAAATTTTCCGTCTTTGAGCATTTGACCATGCCTAATTTTTTTTCGCTTTTCTTACATTATCTTACGTTTTGTTAGGTAAGATAAAATAACGTACCAAAAACTTATAAAATCATAATATGAAAAATGGAGGAAAAGTAAAATAAACACATGAAAATATAAAAACGGATTAAAACAAAACGAACGAAAGCGTAAAGCCCGAAAAAGTACGAAAACGAAAAAGTAAAGAAATGGACCGTAAAAAATGACCGTAATGGACGAAATAACAAACATAAAAACTAAAAATATGTAAAACAATGATTTGAAACGTTAAAACCTAAACATACGAAAAACATCACGAAAACGAAAACATAAGTTCTAAAACTAAGAAAATAGGCAAAGCGGACACTTTACGTAAAACGTAAAAAAGGGCTAAAACGTAAAAGAGGGCAAAACGTGAAAAACTGACTAAAAATATAAGAATACAAAAACTCTAAGGAATAATGAAAACGGTTTGACTCTCCCCAATACGCATAACAATCAGCCCTTGACACTCTAGGGTCAGGTTTGAAAAAAACGAATACAGGATACATAATTCACATCGTGAACCAAACTTCAGTCGGCATACAAGCTTTCATTTACAAGCAGAGACCAAAGACAAGTATTTATCTTATTCAACACCAAAATCCAGCTCACAAGGCTTTGAAATTAGTGTGCCACAATACGCTTTTCCAACAAAGTTTAGCAACTAGCGTGCCACAATACGCTTTTCCAACAAAGTTCTATAACTCATCAAAAAAAACAATCCCTTAAAACAACTTTTGCAATACAAAAACAAAATTTTGACCAAACCATACGAAAGAAAGTGTTAAAGAACAAGTGATCATAGTTGAAACTAGAAGAAACGAACCTGACCTTGACTGCTCATATAAGGAGATACAAAGGTTGGCACAAACATAGGAGACGGAATATGTTCCTTACTCCTAGACAGCTGTGTATCCTCGTCACAATAGTAGTAAGCTGGCGGCAGCGTTTCCCTATACTCATCAGGATGCTTATGCATATAATGTATAGCATGATCATTCATCATCTCAGAAGGGTTTGGAAAGAGTTTCCAAGAATTGTAGCTTTCCATAACCCATATGCCACAGGAGGGGATCTTATTTTCATCATAAGCGGGAAAGATGCACAGACGACCTTCAATGATCCCAAGTTGGTAACCATAGTTCCACGAGTATATGGAGTCATCAGGTTGGGGAATTTCTCTAAATTCCTCTGTAGCTAAATCGAAAGACAAAAGTAATATATTTTCCCTGGTGGTATCATTGGAATCAAGCCAAAACCAGTGAAGTGCCCCATTGAATAAGATACCAGGCTTGGCTAGCGTACTGTCATCGAACCTATACTTGAAGACCTTTTGAGGAGGTCTCCAAACATTAGTTTCCAAAGATAGTATTGCAACATATGCGCTACCTTTATGGCAGATGGCCAAAACAACTTTGTAATCATCTGAGGATGAATCATAACCAAAGCCCAAACATTGCATGTCTTTAGGAGTTCTTTTTGGTGCCTGTTGAAGTTCTCTAGATTCTCTAGTGAAAGGATTTGTTACACATATTCGATTTTCATATCTAGAATATATGCATACAAGGCCGTTGCAAGAACCTTGCATACTCCAACTGTGGTAGTCTTCCCACTCTGGAGGTACGTGTATCGTCTGATAATGAGGCTCAGCTTCAGTTAAAAGATATGATGTCCTCATAGCGATCTTTCTTGTGTTGTCCTCCTCTTTGTGGCAAATAGATTTAAGTTGAGCTTTAGCAAAAGAAGGACTTGATATCTCGCAATACCAATACTTACAAACGCTTTTGCATCGGAGAATTTCTTTCACCGGCAATCTTAAAAGGATCGACTCCACAACATTGAACATAACCATAATTACAATCTTCTTATAAGTCGAACCTGCTTATAAGTCCAATGAAAAATAAGTAGATACAAAACTTTAGTAAGTAAGCCCAAATTTTCAAAGTAACCAAATTATAAATTCAGGGTGTGGAGGGTCTGCTAATCAGTACATAAGCTTTTAAGGTTTGCACAAATCAAAATAAGCTCTCATCAATAAGCTGCTACTCAAACACAGATAAAATTATATCAGCTTAGCTTATCCATATCAATTTCAATGCAGATAAAAAAACAAGCTATAATCAAGCTCAAAAGTATCAATTCAGTTAATGCAGACCTTGATTAACATAGTAATACTACCAAAATGGAGCAATAAAAAAAACTAGATATAAAGCATTTACTATCAAACTCAACATTTGTCATTGTTCTGATTTAAATGTTGGAATAATGGTGTTACTATAAATCCGAGTGTAAAATCGATCACGCAAACTCGCAAATACCAAATCATCACAACTACCAAATCATAACAATAACAAAAGAAAAGAACTCAATAACTACCAAATTCATAACAATAACAAAAGTGCATGTGTTCTGTTTTACAAAATTAGATTTTATACATGTTTATAGCCATCAAAACTATCTATTATCCTGCCGTTCAAAAAAAAAAAAAACTATCTATTATCCACATCTTAATAAAATAAATGTAACTAACACAAACTTAACATATTTTTGAGATCTAAAAACTTCCTAAAATAAATAAAAGGTACGTCATCAAATCCCCTAACAAGCAAAATTCATTTGTTAAAACAACGAATAACGTCCGAGAAACAGAAAACACAAATAGATCCATATATCCATATAAATAAAATATAAAAAATTCAAATATAACACGTCATCACCCTCTTTATTCAAATCAATCACATCATAGACAGATGAAAAAATCATTACCTAGTAGTAGACCAAGCTACTAACAAAAATAATACTCCGTAGTGGATAGTAAAATGAACTAAAAACTTTTTTTTTTTTTTTTAGTAAATATTATAAAATGAACAAACTGTTATGCGTGTTTTTTATGTAAAAATATATATATATATATATATGAATTTTTTAAATATTTTAAAAATGAACAAAACAGTATGTGTCCATTTCTGTATAAAGTAAGTTGTTGTGTTTTTATTTTAAAAACGTGAGTAATAAGCTAGATGAAAACATTGCCGGAATCCGTACACCGGAACGATGCCGGAATCCGTACACCGGAGTTGGAGTATTGTGTGTGTTTTAGTTTGTGTGAAAACATGTTTTTTGGCGTAGTACCTTTTTCCGGCGGCTTGTTGTATTTCCGATGAAAATGAAAGTGATGATGAATAGAGCTTTTGGTTTCACCTTTTATGCAGACAATTGTTTCTTTTGTTTCACCCAAACAACCCTTACACTTTTATATAACTTTCACAAACTGCACTTTCTTTTTAGTCTTTGTATACTTCTTTTATATAAGTTTATTTCAAGATGTTAATTATGTACTAGTATATTTTAAAAGTGTTTTTGTTTTTCTAACCAAACATTTATGTTAGAAAGCTGTAACCGAGTTTTGATTGACTCGATCTATAAAGCCTTTCGAGTTTATTGAGCTTGTGCTTCGAGTCAAGTGAAGGTTGAAAATATCAAGTCGGATAATACTAGTGATGTTACAGCTGTCAGAGAGTTTTATCAAATACTAATTGATTTTAATCAAGTAAATATTTAAAGTATCACTATTAGTTATTCGCCAATTTCAAACTTCTTTTTTAAAACTTCTTTCGGTTCGGTCCGGTCCACGGTCTATTATGCTCGATCTAGTTTGGTTGTGCCGGTGGATGTTTCTCTCCAATCTTGTGTTACTCGGTTAGTATATTCTTCGCTTGGCGTATTTGAGGGTCTGATTTATGAAATCTAAAAGTCAAAGGATCATATTTCAATTTCACCAAAAAGGTGTAATTAATTTCCACCAAAGCAACACATCATTAAACCAATGTATGCCCCGACCATTAAAATTGCGTATGTCAATATTTGTTTATTATAATTTTTTTGCAAGATACATTTTTTTAATTTTTAATTATTTGTATTCTTATATTTTGAATGAACATTAAACGAACTAATCTATTATTTTAGGATAAATTAACATCGTAAAGTGCAAGACAAATTAAAAACAATAAACCCTTACGAGATAAACTTCACCAAAACATTAATCTATTATTTGAGCACAAATTAACATTGTTTCTCATGGTTACCAATAAAAATTTCAAAAGACAAAAAACTATTGATTTAAACAACTTTAAAAATTATTATCAACCCACTACAAGAATCTGAGACCTATATTGACCGAGGTTTTATTGACAAAAAAATGTCACTAAATCTAACATTTTAATAACATTTTTTTAAAAATATGGGTAATTAAAAACTTAAAATTTTGAAATTTAATGACACTTTTTTATGTAAAAATGTGTCTTAAAGACAAAATAATGCATCCTCACACATTTTTTGTGTCATAATAAATTATAAATATACTTTAGATCGGTGGATTTTTATCTACACTTTTTAAGTGTAGAGAAAGCACATAAAAACTTAGTGACATTTTTTATATTTTTATTGATATTTTTATCTTATTTTTTACTTTTGATGACAATTTATTAATTAACTTTTTGGTAACACTTTTTTTAAATGTAAAAAAAAAACAATGTTTTTGTAATGACTTTTTATTTTACACACATATGTTAACAAAAATATACTCTTATATATTTTACATTTACCAACTAGTCAACTACATACCCAAAATAATCAAAAAGAGAGGTGATTTGTATATTTTTTTAATTGATTGACACACTCTAATTTAGAGTTTTTTAACATTTATACATTCATAAAAATATGAGAGTATAAATGCCAAAGCACTCTAATTTAAAATGTGTCAATTAATTTAAAAAGTATACAAATCACTTGATAAACAAAAAAGATAACAAAAGAAAACCCTAAATTGCTATTGCCTCTCTCCTGACTTACACACGTATTTTACAATTTTTATTTTCGCATGAACAGATAAACTATATTTATGAAATCTTATCATGATTTTTAAGACAAGTTATAATATACTCCGTATAAGTTAAATAAAATCTTAGAAGGGATTTTCTAAAATGTGCTCTCAAGTCACATATTTGAGTCAATATCTTTACTACATAAAATAGAAAAATGGTCAAAGGTGAAAGTGAAAATTGAAAGTTGAAAGTTGAAAGTCAAATGTGAGAGAAATGTATAATCTAATTAATACTCTTATTAAAACACCATTACTTAAAGTCATTGATTTATTCATATAAACCAACTAAAAGCATATCACCAGAAATAAAATTTGGGCGATAATCGGTTCTGGGTTTGGGGCTTAAACGAGGGTGGGTTTGGGGTGGAGAGCGGAGAATCCTAACAGGATAATATATACACATATACAAATATATCTATACCTACATAGTATTTTATTAGCATTTACGTAAAAATTACTCACGATATTATTAGTTTTTTTTATCTTTGTAAAATTGCAAAATTGTGATTATAGAAACTCGTTTGGTGTCATATTTTTAAGTTTTATTTTTTTATGTAATTAATCATTATTTATGTATATTAATACCGTTAAAAATTTAATAAGGTTTGTTTGTAAATTATTAATAATTTTTAATTCTTCAAGATATTGCTTGTTTGAATGATGCGACTTTGGTCAAGCGCACCAAAAAATACACCCAATAAGATTCGATTAATATGGGTTTGGGAACATCAGCCCCACGGGGCACCCGATTAAATATGGGGATCGGGTGGGTTTGGGAGAACTTTAATGTCGGGTTTGGGGATGAGGATGACCAGCCCAACCCCAAGCTTCAAAACCCGTTGCCAAGAACAAAACCAAGAATATAAAATACTTACACACACTAATTAATATTATTTTTAAAACACCCTAAAATGAAAAGTACGTGTTATTATACAAATTAATAAAACACACAAAGTTTCATACAAGGTAACAAGTTGATTGTACATATAGTTTTGTGGACCGGACGGACCAACGGGTTCAACAGAATCGGTTTATAACGATAAAAGTCATCCGAAAATAAACCAGAGAGGACCGTTGAAACCGATACAAGCCGATAATCGGCCTCATCGAGATCTGTTTTCCATTAATCGTCATTTATACTATATATAAATGAAAACACAAAAAGTGAAATGTTGAAACTAAAAATAGAAATGTTGAAAACATATATTTCAAAAGGAAACTATTAATAAACATCGAAAACCGGTTTGACACGGGGCGCTTCAACCCGACGGGTTGACCGGTTTAATTTCACCCATGTTCAACAAACCCGTCGGGTTGACCCGGTTAAATCGATCCATTTTTCGACCAAAGCGGTTCAACGTTGAACCAGGTCGACCCGTGTTTCAAAACATATGTTTATACCAAATCTTCAAACTTTTATTATTTTTCGTTTATAACTATAAACAATTTTTATCACTAAACGATCTGTCGCTATAAAATCTCGTTGCTATGCACGGGTACTCGTCTTTAACTATATGTATATATAATTACCATTAAAAATTCAAACTAATATTAAATGAAAGCTGATTTGGCATATTCAATGTTGGAAAGTCAATACAAGTTTTTTTATTTATTTATTATTATTATACATACAAAGCATGTATCCATGTTTTGAAACATAAAAAGTGAGTAATGTTAAATTTCTAAATTTCCTTTAAAACTAAGATTTCTACATAAAAATTCAAAGAATTTGTCCTTAATGAATAGCTACCATAACAATTCACACCTAAAATTTCAAAGAAATGTATGACAAAGTTTGACAACTTTTACAAATGTAATTTTCCAAAAAATTTTTTTTTTTTTTAATTTATTTAATCTTAACACTAATAATTTCTAAAAGTTTATCAATATATTTTATTTTATAGGGCACCATATTACAACTTATTTTTTATTGTTATGTTACTTTATAGTGTGTGTATCATATTCTGTTATTAAATATTGAAATGTGTGGAATCACCATATGATTTTTAAAAATATTGTTTTGACATTTATATATAGTTGAAATTACAGAGATATTGTTGTGAATAACTTGAATGTTTACAATCACAAAAAATTGTTTCGATCTATTATATAGTCCGCGGGTTCATTTTTTGTTCTTGTTCTTGCGCATTAAATACGTTAAATACAAATCTGTTTCCAAATATTGCTATAATGATGGTGATTGATTGGTGCTTTAATCGTTGATTGTTCCGTTAATTTCAAAGAAATACAAAGTTTTCTTAAATAATTTGGTCAAAATACATTATACAACCGGTGTATATATTTTTGTTAAGTTTCTTTGGTTTGAAGTTGTTTTGATTGGGTCAAATACCATGTCTTGATGGATGATAACTACAAATTGAAGCCAATCAAAGAGTTCGGTCAAGAGGATTCAACACCTGTTCGTGTACTAAGAAATTTTACACGACGAGTAACGTGCATTGTTAGTTATCTCATAAATGATGTAATGTTTTATTTTCAGTTTCAATAAATATTTTTATATGTTCTTTGATAGATGTTAAGAATTTTTGCTTAAGTTGAATTATCGCATGTTACGAAACACTTACCACAATATCGCATATTGTTAATTATCCGCCGCTAGGAATCGCTGCCGCTAGGCGCGGGTACTCGTCTAGTAAAAATAAAATGCATAACCGTATTTAATTAAGGAAATTTATAAAATTAATTAATATGATTTAAATGTGTTTTTGATTTGTAAAGAAAGTTTAAGTTTAAAATATTTTACTTAACATGTGCATGAGGGCATATTTTACTTAATATTTTCTCGTTAAACGCATAAGTTAATCGAATACGGTGGTGTTTAAGAAATGGTTCAAAACATTATCAAGGATAGGTCCGACATTCGAAGAGTTTCTACTGAAGAAATCTTTTTTGCGTTGATGTTTGTCTTCTTTTTTTCTCTTTTATTTTTTATTTTTTTTTTTCTTTTTCTTTTTTTTTTTTCTTTTTAAGTAGATATGAGGTTACAGATAAGCAATTTTCAATTAATCTTTACAAGACATATAAGTAGAGAAAAGTAAAAGTGTTGCACAAATGAAATTTACATTTTGAAAAATCTCGAAAGCGTATATATACACGTCAACCATTGTGACTATTAATAACCATTGTGTCTTATACTAACCATTATGACTTTTGATAACAATAACTACCCTATAACTGCTTTTGTAACTGTCATAATATTTCAGCGAAGTCTGCACCACAAGTTAGCATATGATTTGAGTTGTTTTCCAACAAATTCCTCCCTTAAGCTCCGATCTCTTGCTTCCTTCATTCCCATCTTTTGCTTGCAAAGATTAAAGGGTCGTTTGGTTTGATGATAGAAATCACAATTGGTATGAGTTTGCTAGTAGTGGTGGGCCCCTCAACAATTATAAATGCATATCATGCTCCTTTGATGTACAACCAATATATGGATTTCACCATACCAATTACCATGAAACAAACAACATATATCATTCCCATACTCATTCCTTCATTCACATAGGCTCAAACCAAACGCACCCTAAAAAGTTTTGCTAGAAGTGCCTTAGCAAATATGTCGGTTGCTTGATCACGACTCATTACATGATTCAGTTATCCATGTTCCTTATATGCTCTCTAATGAAATGGAAGCGTACATCAATGTGTTTACTTCTTTCGTGATGTACCAGGTTCCTTGCCAACTCAATTTCATAACTCCCACTTTAAAATACCCTCACTCATAAGGCTTGTCGCAGTGGGAGGGGTCGACATCGGTTGGGCAACCAAAATATTGTCCCACGACCGATCTAACATCGGTTGGGTACCAATGTGGCACATCGGTTGGGAGATCGGGCGGCACATCATTTTGTGGACATCGGTTGGGTTGACGCTCGATATTGGAGCATGTATATCCTTCCCAACGCATTGAATTAATACAAAAGTTAAATTTCGACCGTTTGGTCATACAAAAAAAAAAAAAAATTCAAACCTATTTTAACACTCTATAAATACACACATTACCTCAAACACAATTCACAACTTACCATTTTCATCTATATTCAACTCAATCTAATTCTTATCCAACTTGAAAATGTCAAAGAAAAATACCCACAATCAAAAACCCGACGATCAAGACTACCCCAAAATGCCCCGGATCTAAATTTCTCGCCGGAAAACAACTTCGAGTTAACCGGCATATCACCACAACAAAACCGGCCTCCTATTCGCTTTCGTCCGCAAAGTTTTGATTATCAATCACAACTACCCCAACCAAATCAAAACCAAAACGCGTTTATTCTTAACCGTCCTTTTGTCCCACCGCAACGTTCTTACCAAGATTACCGGCAAGAACCTAGTGGGTCGGTTACCATCCAAACATGGACTTCATTTATCCTTCTCAACCGTATCAACCTTATTCCCGATTCGAAGTACTAATCTTGACATGAATTTGGAAGATTATATGCCGGAGTATCCGACACAAAACTACCCAAGTCAAAACTACCCAAGTCAAGATGCTTCGATGGGACAAGGTTCGGGTCACGGTTCGCACCACGGTTCGTTCCATGGTTCCATTCCCGTTGATGATTCAGATGATGAGAAAACCGCTTCCGCTGAAGAGATGTCCCCCATTAAACCAAAGCAGGCATCTAGACGTGCTTCAAAGGCCAAGGACAAAGGCGAAGCGGAAACAAGCAAGGGGAAAAACAAGAAGCCAGCAGATCCATGGACAAAGGAGGAAGAGGTGGTGCTTTGTAAAGCTTGGGTCTATGTGTCGGAAAAGCGGTGAGAGGAACGCCCAGAACCGCTTCAAGTTTTGGGAGCAAGTGATCGAGTACTTTAACAAAAGCTGGCAAAGACCGAAACCTATGACTCCATCACTACCAAATGGAAGAGCAGGATTCGTAACAGGGTTGGAAATTATTGTGCTATCATGGAGAATATCAAGAACACCCATGGAAGCGGTGAGAATGATATCGACGACACCTCAAAAGCTCTTAAAGAATACCGTATGACGTACGGTCATGATTTCACTTTAGAGGAGTGCTACGAGGTGTTAAAGGGTCATCTTTGCTTGAAAGGAGGTTGAGTTGCCGGCTTTATCAACAAATAGTCGGAAGAAAATAAAGGGTTCTACCACTACCTCTGGTTCAACGGCAGCTCGTGATCCTTTCGATGTCTATGACGTTGATGATTCTGCTGAGGAAGCGACTAGAGAATCACGACCGGTTGGTCGTGACAAAGGAAGGAAGAAAGCATCCTCCTCCTCTCGTGATGGTGATGTTCCATCAGACTCATTTATGCAATCGTTGGCCAAAATTTTCTTAAGGACCAAGAAGCCGTCAAAAGAGGATAAAGATAAGAATAAGCAGGGTTTAGAAGATACTTGGTTACGGTTGAGGGAAAAAGAGCTCGAGATAAAACAGGCAAAACTTGAGCTCATGAGGACATCAAAACGGGAGTCCGACATCATCTTCTACAACACCCCAATCGACCTAAATTTGACCGGCCGCAAACTAGAAGAGTTGGAGAAAGTTAAAGCAGCAATCAAAGAACGTTACAATTTAGATTATTAGTTTAAGTATTCTAGTGCTTATTTGAATTTCGTATTGTAATGTTTTTTTTTTATTTCGTAATGTAATGTTTTTTTTAATTTCGTAATGTAATGTTTTTTTAATTTGAATGAAATTTAAATTTAATGTTAAAAATGTTTGAATTAAAAAAAATCCTCGGGTCGTCGACTGGGGCATCCGGGTTGTCCCAGGTCGCTGGAGAGAGAAAGCTGACGTGGCGCAGGTTGTCCCATGTCGTCTCAGGTTGCGACTGGGACTAGCCTAACAACTTTCAACAAGACATTGGGCCCCACCCGCCTTAATTTTATTTTCTTTTCCCTTTTGAAACCCAACGGATACATCAAAAATTTGTTTGTCTTTTTCTTCCTCACTTCCCTAGCGAGACCAGTAAAAATAAGGAAAGTATGAGCTGCGTTACTGTTGTGGAAATAACTGGTGACGGAACAGTTGGATAATGAGTGACAAATGAATAGTGGAATGAAGTGAAATGACCTACCCAATAGTATTTATGGAATGCTTTACAATAGAGCCCCTTAATCTTTTTCTTTTTTTGTATAAAAGCAACATTTAACTTTATAAACTTAGAAATACACCCTTGTTATTGGGATATGGCAGCGACTTAAATCTACCTAAACTTTTACAACGGATGTGGCAGTACTGAAAACTGTCGCCAGACATTTGCCCGAGCCTCCTTTTTCCAACACGATACTGAGGCAGGTTCGGACTACATTTTCAAATATATTTGGGGCTGAGGCTATATCAACATTGGCTGCAATTGTAAGGAATAAGAGAAACAAATTCTAAGAAGGCTGCACTAACATGTGTTAACATTTTGAAACTGAGTAAAAATCAAAAAGGAATTTCACCTCCGGTCGAAGCCATCAGATCTTCCAATATTAGTTTCATGAAACATAAGTATCATCCATAAGAACAACAAAGCGTAAAAAATGAACAATAGCGTAATAACAAAAGAACGATGTAGAATGAAGTTGTATTCGAACCTTAACAGTTTACACAGAAGAAGCAATCCGTTGAAGCTGTCTTAATTACTTGTAGAACACCAATTTAATCACAACAACCCCCTCATAAATTTCCCTGAAAGTTCGTAAAAATCAGAAGTCGGCAGCAATTGGTAAGGCGGTTGGAGAGTATGTGTGTGTTTATTCATCACTCAAATTAAAATTACAGAAAAGGGAAATACCAATTTAGATTCAAAAGTCACCCAATCCAATAATTCCTCAATTCGTCCAATTGAAACCCTAAAAACAGTGCATCAAGAAAATGTGAAAGATAAAACTAATACACTAAAAATCGATATCATTAATAAATACAGCTATAATTTACAATTAACCATAGAAAAACCAAAATCAACATAAACTAAATCTTACATATCTTAATGCAAACCATTCATCTACAACCTATCGAAAATCCCTTTACCTTTTCGTATGCAAATCTCCATATCACTATTGGTGAATCTGTAAGGCTACCCTGCATTTTCAATTGAATAATAAATAAACACTATTCGCAACTCCACATAAAAAAACAAATCGAATGTAAATAGATTAGCAACGTCAACCGCCTTAGACGACTTCAATTCCCTATGAGGTCGGTCGTCCAAAACTTTGTTCGGTTCTTCAAAGGTGCCACACGGCTCATGCTGGGACGTGTCTTTACATTTTCCATTCACAGCAGTGTTCCGGAAAATTAATAATAAAATCTGTAATAATGCAATGAGTAAATCATAGTAGACATCAATCATGCGACATGTTCTTGGTGCGGTTCATCTACAAAAATAGTTGGGCATTTATTGTTGCATTGCAAATGGTCGTTTCTGTTTTGGGGTAGTTTGTTCCGGTGGTGAAACTTGTCTTGGGTATTGCCAAGATCAATTTCAAAATTTGTACAAGACTAGAACGAAGGTATGCCAACAAAATTTCGCAACATATAAAAATTAGTTGGTCCTTATGCCATCTGGCAAATTTGGTTAGCAAGAAACGAGGCGACGTTCAATGAAAAGTTTTTTGTTGGTCTAAAGCATAACCATTGTTAAACGAAGAGCGTTTCAGTGTGGAGTTGAGCAAAAAATGTGTCATGCTTCACAATATCACATTTGGATTGATCAATCGTGGGAGCTCCATTGAAAATTTTACTTTGTTGTATCAAATGTAGTTGTATTGTATTTAAGTAAGGATCTCTAGCCAAGTGTTTTGTAATTGCACTTCGACTAAGGATCTAATGAGAGATATAATCAAAATGAAAAGAATGTGAAGGAATCACAATCACCAATCTTAGATGCATCTATAAAAATAGATGCATCTCCAACTATTTATCTTTTGTTATTTGAATTTTGTGACTATAATTTTTTCTCGCCGTTTTTATTTAAATAACTTTTTTTACTAGATCCATTCTAATTGCACTTCAACATTGTTGAGGTCAATATTATCAATATAAATTACGGAGTATGTTCTTGCAGAAAAAATAAATAAATAAATAAATTTTACCGGTACCACTTTATTGCTTCATTCAATGTTGTAGGAGTAAAGTAACACAAATTCAATCACATTTGATATTTAATTTGTTTTCCTTAATTCATACGTGTGTATTTATGCATGTGTTAAAACTACCTAGCAACTAGCTTCAATAATTATATAAACCTCTTCTTGTCTTATTAGACTTAAAACTATTTTCTCCCTCTTAAAATTATAAGTAAATTACCAATGTGGACCATCTTGTTAACCATTTTACCAAATTGAACTAAAAATACTACATTTATCAAAGTAGACTAATATGTCAGTTGGTCCATTAGTCACCTTCACTTTTGATATGACAAGTCCAAAGTTATCCGTGAATTAATGTTATGTTATCCATAGTCATCTTCACTTACAACCGTTGATCTTGATCTAATACAATCCAATACATAGATCTTGTTCATTTTTGTTTTATTATAAAATAATCACAGCCTTTGATCTTGCCTAGATCCTCATCTTTCTCGCCCAGGCACGCCCAGGGTTCATGTCACGCCCAAGGCACGCCTCATGCCACGCCCAGGGCACGCCTTGGTCATTCCCTCGCCCAGGTCACGCCCAGAACATGCATCACGCTCAAACTTCTCGCCTGGACCACGCTCAGAGAATTGGTGTACACGTGTACGGTTTAAAACGTATTACGCTACCAATCTAACGTCTAATATTGAAAAGTTCATTTTAGAAAATTATATGGGCGTTGTTTATATGTGTAAAGTACTAGGGGAAAGTGTCCATTTAAAAAAATTTCTCTAAAATTATTATCTCTAGATAAAAATATACTATTTAAAAGAAACGAGATCACTTTCACTCAATCTAATATCATTTTCACTCATTAAACTCTTATTTGATTGGTTGAAATAAAAAGTGAACAATCATTTTTAGAAGTGTTTACGGGGCAGTTTGACTCGGTTATTTAAAAAATAAAAACTATTATTCACGGGACGGGTAGTTCAATTTACTATCCAAAACTGAATCGCTCTAGCCGGTTACCCGAATGTGTGGATACCTGAAATAAGCGGTTAATTGCGCTTCTTAACCGTTTAAAATATTTAATCGAGTTGAAACGAGTGAACATAAAATGCTATTAGACAAGATTTTGATAAAAATTATTTTATAATTCTCGCCATTTTATTCACGGAAAAGCAAAAGTTACAAAAAATAATCCCAATCTATGAGTCATGGACTCATGGGTTATATAAGGAATGTTAAAAAAAAAAAAAGGGGGAATGTTACAGAAAAAAAATATACAAATTTAAATCATGACAACGGAAGCCTTAACCTTTTTGACAACACACACTAAAACTAAAATTGTTACATACTGAAAAAGATTTAATCATAAAAGTTGTTTCATATTAGCAATTACATTATTAACATCTATTATTACATGCAATTGAACTGCATATATGTTCGTTTGGCGTACATGATTTACAGCCACATTATTAGAATGTGACACGTAAATGTTATATATAACATTTGTTCAATAAAAACATGTATACTTTGAAACTAAGGCAAGATTAAAAAAAACCGTGATTACAGTTATATGAATATTTAGTAAAAAAACAAACACACGGTTCGGTTCGGGTAATAACGGTTTTTAAAATTAAAAACCTAAACAGACCCGTGATAAACGGTTTTTCCCGGTTTCGGGTTTTTCGGTTATCGGTTTTTCCCGGTTTCAAATCATACGGATCGACTCGGTTCGTCGGTTTCTCGGATTTTTTGAACACCCCTGATCATTTTGAACATCTCAAAATGCAAAGGCGGATAATAATTTTGAGAGGGAAATAGTATAAGTCACTTTTACTCTATTACTTTGGAGTTAACAAATCAAAAAACAAAATCTTTTCTTTTTAGGAAACTGTTAGCCTCGCTTGTTTGTAAAGATAATGTCTTACACGTGAATTGGACTAGATAAATAGTAAGGTGCACCCACAAGGACTAATATTGTATACGGGGCAAACTTGTAGTGTATTGAGCCTATAAATACTCCTCATGACTCTCCATTAAGACTGTAGGAAATCATTGTGTAACCTTATTATTTTCAATCTAATAAACACATATTCTCTCTCTCTCTCTCTCTCTCTCTCTCTCTCTCTCTCTCTCTTCTAAACTATAAACATGAATATCATCTTTAATCATCAACCTCGACCTCCCGAACCATATAAATCTTCAATCTTGGCTTCTAATCAACACAGATTAGGACCCGCACCAAACCCTCAGACTTCTGGACACATCAGTTCAGGATTCGTACCTTAAGAAGCTCCATCAACTACAACAAGAATGGGAGAATTTTTTTGAGTTAATGTTTGATGAATTTTAAGGTTGATTTTCGACAAATGCGTCATAATGTCATTCCGTTGCACCCGCTCAAAACCATCAACCACCACCACCAACACAAGATGCATCAACCACAATCGAAGATGACACACCAACTCCATCAACCTCATCTATATCAACTCCAGTAACTCCAATTCTTGATATTGTTCTACGAAGAGTTGATGAGCAGAACCAAAACACATCATTTCAAGAAGAAACAATACATAACCAAAATGATGCAACGTTAGAAGAAGAAGTGTTTGAATTTTTTTTTTGCTACGGATTCTGCTGAATCATCTTCAAGGTTACAAGAACCATCTAACACGCATACGTTCAACCCACGGTACCCTTATACACTCAAATGGACTAAAGACCATCCAATTGAACAAGTTGCTCTATTAGCACTATAGAACCAAAAAGCATTCGGTAGGCGATGAAAGAAGACGCATGGATAGAAGCGATGCAGGAGGAACTTCTTCAATATGTATTACATGACAGTTGGGAACTAGTTCCAAAACCAATTGACCAACTTGTCATTGATCTCAAATGGTTATGGAAGAAAAAAAATATGAAGAAATGAATGTAATTCGCAACAAGGCTCGTCTCGTGGCTAAAGGTTACAAACAGGAAGAACGGATAGACTTCGACGAATCATTCGCGCCGGTAGCAAGGTTCGAAGCAGTCAGGATTTTCTTAGCTTATGCAGCTCACAAAAACATCACGGTCTATCAGATGGACATTAAGACGACGTTCTTGAATGGTACTCTTAAAGAAAAAGTGTATGTGAGTCAGCCAAAAGGCTTCATCAACATGGAACATCCAGACTACATCTACAAGCTAAAAAAGACCATATTTGAGGGAGAAGTACACGAAGAAGAATTAGTGTTTCGTCTTCCATAATTTGATTGGCTGAGGGAACTATGCTTCATTAATAAGTACTAAATTGTGCTTAGATAATGTGTACATTGGGGCTTATTTACCAACTTGGATGCATTACTATGTGAGTTATGTTGTTATGATGTTCCCCGAATGACAACCATGGTGCTACAGTGTACATTCAACTTTTTCCGCTGCGTGTCTGAAGACTATAGAGATTTAATTCTCCGTTGTATGATCAGAAGACTAAAGAGATTTTATGAAGAGTTATCGATTCAGGAGGGAGCAGAAAAAGAAAAGGCTCACTAGTTAGGAGAGAGTAATAACCTAACTAGACCATTGCAGTTGAAGTTCAGAGCTACGGAACTTCAAGGATGATGCATAAGGAGTACAAAGATGAAAAGATCAGAGCCGTCAGTGCCAAAGATCAAAGCCAAGAGAGTCGTAAAAGAGAACTCCAAGTAATCCTCAGTATGTAGACTACAGAGACTCTGCGCTTCAACAACGTCAACATTGTTTATTATTATTGTAGTTTACTTTGTTTATGTATTTATAGGTGTCATTATAACCATTCACGTGTGACAATATCTTGGAGGGAGAGTGTTAGTCTCGCTTGTTTGTAAAGATAACGTCTCACACGTGAATTAGACTAGATATGTCGTAAGTTGCACCCGCAGGGACTAATATTGTACACAGGCCAAACTTATAGTGTGTTGAGCCTCTAAATACCCCTCATGACTCTCCATGAGGAGTGTGAAATAATGTGTAACTTTCATTCATCCATTCATATTAATAGAAACACTCATCTTCACTCTCTCTCTACTTTCTCTTTCTAAACTATCATCATGCAGGGGTGAAGCCACCATGCAAGCTGTGGGGGGAAAGGCCCCCAATAAAACTTTACTAGAACGGCTAAGCTAAGAGAAAAAATGGTTAAATTTTTTACAAAAATTAGTGGTGTCCTCAACATAGAAAGTAAAGTGCTCTCTTCAAAAAGAAAAAATCACAAATTCAATCTCAAGTTCTTTTTGTCTTCTGGAAATCGTGAACTGGTATATATGAAAAAGAAAGGTTGAAGATGAGAATAGAGAGGATGAAGACAAAGACATTGGAAATTAGGTAACATTAAATATAGTAAAATATTAGCCAATAGTACATTTGTTTGTATTTTATATTTAATTATAAAGGCTTTATTATTAATTTAAAAGTTGAAATTCTTAATATATTACCGGTGCGTGAACTTTTTAGTTTGTATATCTAGGTCGACACACCTTATGGTACTGTAGTTTTAGTTCAAAATTATGTTTCAAGTTTTGAGTTTACGTTCTATTCGTCAAAACAAGATCAGTTATGTTAACATTTTTTAAAAATAATCCATATTAAATTAATGAGTTATGATGAAATGACAAATATAATCAACAAAAAAAAATAATAAATAAACCACAACGATAAATTTTAATTGCAATTACGATAATAGATGATTCTCTCTATTATTTTTTTTTGTGTATGTGTGTGAAATATGCGGCTATAATATATTTTCTTCTTTTCCTTTTAATAAAAATTTCAGCATATATAAGTGATTTATAAAGGTCTCATTACTTTCATATAGAGTAATGTACAATTTTAGCCGTTTTTAGCTTGTCTTATTTCTGTTTTTAGTTGCGTGTTTACATTTTATAAATGAGATAGACTACAAGTAGAGTAGATTTTTTTAAGATGAACTTAATGAAAGTGCATTCTCGATTGATATAGCTAGTTTGTTATTGTTAATTGCCTAGCAGAAGTGGTTTTTTGCGTTTAAATTTACGCTGACCCGAACCGATCCATTTTAATTGTTACTGTAAAAAAATTCAACCTGGTATCGAATCACTCGTTGCCCCCTTCAGTTGATTTTTCTGGCTCTGCCACTGTCATCATGTATATCTGTTTAATCACCAACCTCGATCTTCCGAACCACATAAATAATCAATCTTTTCGATCCTACAGAAACGCTAGAATATTTTAGCAAGATGTCGGACCGAAGGGTTTAGCAGATGTTGGACCGAAGGGAAAATGTTTTCGATTTTAGCAACGTCAAGAATGTTGTTTTGCATTGGCTAACCAAGATTACCCATTTCCCAAAGCAACATCAAGAATGGTGATGACGTATAGTCCGCATTCGGGTCATGAACCAGGCCAATAACGCTACTAGCAGCTGAGCCCATTACGCATGGGCTAAATCAATAACGGTTTGGGCTCACGAAGGCCCAAACCCAAAATTATTTATAGTTTTGGGATATCGGATATCTCTGATTATACGAGATATGTATTGATTGCCCGACGTAGGCGGGATACGCCAAAACTTGGGGAATACGAAATCAACAAGGATTTCGTGTCTATATAAAGGGCATTCCAGCCCTCATTAAAGGTACGATCTACAACCCTAACTCTTAACTAAACCCTAAAACCGATTACTTACTCTCACGCCGGAGGATAATCGTGGGAGACGATCCCACGGTAAGCCTAACGGTGTTTTCTGTTTTCTTAGTGCGCAGGTCTCAAGCATTAAGAACCAATTGATACGGGAACCGGAGTCCAAACAAGGTACGCCCAACTTTTGTATCAACAAGTGGCGCCATCCGTGGGACCCAACACTAAGAACTAGAATGACGAAGCAAAGAAACCAAAATCAGCGATCGCATGGTGACCTACAAGGGAAGAAAGCAAAGCGGATCGACCTCAAACAAGCCTCTGGAACAACCAGGCGGCTAAAACCAAGGGCCAAGATCGATC